>OX377204.1:26430776-26607696 GCA_947396885.1 Heligmosomoides polygyrus polygyrus | reverse complement strand
TGTACGAAGGATGCCAGCTCTTGTGTTACCGCCAGACATTCCTCCTTCCGGTTGACCCGAGGACTCGTAGCTGCGATCCAAGACGATTCTAATGTCCTGCGCGCCGATATGTCACTCTCTCGCGCTAAGATCGACACAGAGATCTCTATCAACGCGCCAGCATGGCATCGAACCCTGTGTTCTCCCAAGGAGTCTGGACCTTACCTTTTCTAAGACCATCCAGATGCTCTTTTATTCTGACACAGAGGGGTCTTCCTGTCTCCCCTATGTAATTCTCCCCACATTCATTACATGACATCTGATAGACCACACCGGGTTCGTACGTTAGGCCGCTCCCTGGGTTACGGTAGCGGGCCGCGCCGCGCTCCACCGCCCCCGATCACGGTAGCGTGGCGTGTTGTTGAGCCCGCCTCGGACGGACGGGTCCAACTGCTGCCGACAGGGACGGCTAGTGACGTCATACGCGGGCTGTCGCCGAGTCTGCTGGGCGCGCTAGGGCGCGAAAGGGTGTGCCGACTGCTTTCGACTGCGTTCCTTCTACTAGCGCAGAAGAAGGGAAACATTTAAATGGTACACAATGTTTGTGGAACATTTGACGTCTTTTGGTAGACTGAGGAAGTGGAAGCGTTTGTTAACTACGTTCGAGTGGAATGAGATCTGCTCACCCAGAAACCTCCGTATTTCTCCAATATACATGCTGGAGCGGAGATATTTCACTGTCTCCCTTTTCTACCAAGCCGATAGAGCGTAGCCAACAGTCGGTGGTGCATAACTTCGTGCTCTAGCGCGCCCGTTGATTAGACGCGTATGACATCACTAGCCGTCCCTGTCGGCAGCAGTCGGACCCGTCCGTCCGAGGCGGGCTCAACAACACGCCACGCTACCTGATCGGGGGCGGTGGCGCGCAGCGCGGCCCGCTACCGTAACCCAGGGAGCGGCTTAACGTAACTCATCCGACCACACCCGATGTCGTACAGACACCTTCTTTCCCGTTAGGGCACACAACGCAGGAAGATGTGAGACACATCCTATCGTAGATTCGATTTTAAACCAGTTGCATTTTTAAGGTGCTAGGAGGGATGTCAATAACCCTCACCACATCGTGGAGATCAGCGTTACGAACACATCTGCGTATCTCCGCACTCAATTTAAGTCGGTTTGTCTCGGGGCCAAAGGTCATTCACCCACGTCTACGTCCATTTGCGGGTGTGGTGGTCCGCTTCTGTATCCACCTCTGAGGTTAGTCGCTGGAAACTGTGGTGTCGGATCACGTTCCTGTTTTCGTCAAGCTAGTACCCTGTAGTATGAAATGATGTTTGGGCTGGCAGTCTTGTAGATGTTATCGGCTATTCCAGGCTCTGAAGAAGACGAAACTCGCCGAAACGTAAGCCGAATGAAGAAGATCGTCACAATCTTGGTTATCGGCTAGAACAAGAACGATACACTAACAGTTTAACAACGCCATGCCAAGATTTATCGAAAGTCGAACTTGGGCTGAACCCTCGTTCTCGCTCGCATGAAGCAACGTCTCTATCCACTGCGCTGCAGAGGCATCGCGGACATACAAGACCGCCGAACTTGTGAGGCGCCCATTATTGTAACTACAATGACACCGTACTCCCTGGGTTTTTTCTTGGCAAAAAATAAACACAATTTTACACTAAATGAGGGGTGGGAATTCTCCCAATATGACACGCTCTTCCCGTTCAGGTACACTGGCTTCAGACACTTCCCTTGTTAGTAAACGCGAGATAAGCGCGGGCAAACGCTGACTACGGGAGGATCTCCGTTTTGTATTTCTAACCCAAGTACAGCGACGGAACGATTAAAACCGGAAGGAGCTGCGGTAGGGAGGTAGCACTTTCTGGAGCCTGCGAAGCTCTTGCTTTCTACCATCAAATACGTTAAAGAAGAGATGAAGAGCAATGGCTATGGAGTAAAAGAAGAAAGGAAGAGCAATGGCTATGGAGTACAAGAGCCTGTCATACTCCGTTTCCTATGAAAGCGAGCCATTCTCATTTTTGCAATAACACAGTCTTAGTCGCAGTGTCTTACCATATTAGATTCCGACCATGAACTTCGGGTACGTTTGCTTATATGTGACGCCAGGCTTTTCAACGGAGCCAGAACGCATATTGAATGCCACTCATGAGCCTCCAATGTGCCTCTTCTGCACCAGATCGCCTTTGTTTTATTCTTCGTCCATGCTACCCTTTCTTTTACCACCTAGAAGCTTTGGTATAACCTAAGGAGACAGCTACCTATGGAGCAAGGTGTATAACAATTTAGCTCTGCCAGGGTGTTTCTCTCTTCTCCGGGCACGAATTCTTAGAGACGCAAGGGTGCCTTATTGTCATTATACCTTTGTCACCCTCTTTTGGTTTCGTGAAGGAAATGGATGGAGTAGCCTTCGCGGCACTTGAACAACGGCATCTGAGCCTGGACACCGACTTCCACAGCCTCGGTTTGTTCTCAGCTCGCCCTCGCCTCGCTTGTCGCCTTCAGCCTTAGTAGCGCTTATCACTCACTTGGCTCGCCACATTCCACTCTATTAGCCCTGATTTAATGTAAGAGTAGCGGGAGTATGTCGGCCACGGGGCAGGAGATCCAGTGATAGAACTCGATGTACCACAATTGATAATTACCGATCCTTAACCAACTGGTATAAGAGTAATGACGATCTGAAGCCTTTGTATATGCCGCTCTGTCGAACGCAGTTTACAGTGGGTAGCCAAAAATGAGTAATGTCAATCATTGGGTGACCACAATAAGTAAGGTGTTCATTTGAGTATTCGAATATTCGCCAATTCGAAATGCAATTATTCGAAATTTGAAATCTTGAGAATCGAATAATATTCGATCATTCGAAATTCGAAGTTTTGGAAATCGAATATTATTCGATCATTCGAAATTCGAAATTTTGAAAACCTAATATTATTCGATCATTCGAAGTTCGAAATTTTGAAAATCGATTATTATTCAATCATTCGAAATTCAAAGTTTTTCTGAAGGACAAAGATATACTGGCCACCGCAAGTCATTGTATGGCAAAATACGCACTTAAGTCGCCTCCACATCCCGTAGAAGTAGAGTGCGTGGCGTATCCCAAAGGGGATTAAGCAACGCCGTCCTTTATCATTTTATCCTTATCGTGTGCGCTAAAAATGTGCGCTGGGTTTCTGAAGACGGATAACAGAAGTCGTGGTACGTGTGTCGAGGTGCAGAAGGAGTGTCATAGACATCGTGGCAACATGGTGACACGCGAGCCTGGACTCAGTGTCACATGTGCGCGACTCTCATTCCGTTTCTTTGCCAGCACCTAGGTAAGGTTAGCGGGGAGGGGGAAGAGGTAGGGAGAGTGACTGTGGGATTCGAAGGAGTACTATTGCAGCGGTGTCCACTTGTTTTCCAATACCGATTAATTTTAATTGTGTTTCTGCAGATTAAGCATGTTTATTGAAGACGCGGAGGGATAATGGCTTAGAAGTGAGCAGGCGAGTAGAACATTAAAACACTTTACTAAGTCGTGCTCAATGCTCCGCGGCTGCCTTAACTGCCTTAGCCACAGCTTCCATTTTAGGGCGGCGGACTTTTAGCGATTGAAGTTTCCTGGGCTATTACTCGTCCATATTGAGTTTTTGATGCTCTCAGTAATACTGCTCTATTCAACACGGAAGGCTCTATCGAATGGTGTCAGAATCGGCCAAATTCGAAAACATCATTCTCGTTGACGTCATCCTCCATCTTGCCGAGGCTCGTCCCGATGCGAAATTGTCGAAAAATCGATATTCGCAGAACTAGTCCATATTGAAAACTTTCGATAGAGCTTTTCGAGCTGAACAGAATGCTACCATTAATAGTGTCGAAAACTCAAATATGGACGAGTAAGGGTGGAAGAAGCTACACCGCTGCCCCCCCCCCCGTCTCTAAAGTGGCAGATGGGGGTGAAGCTGCTTGGGCAGCTGGAGGTTTGTGAGCATGTGAGCATGTCATCGTACAGTGTCTACAGTGTTTTGCTCGCCAACGCACTTGCATGCCCTTAGCTCGCCGAGTCTTCCCGCAGGGGCCGACAGATTTTTTTAGGCATTTTCGCACCGCGGTAACATTGTCCAGTCATAAGCTACGTCTGTCTGTAGAGTTGCTGAGCTCTTCATGAGGTTGGTAAACGGCTTTATTGGTGGCTAACGTTTCGGCTGGATCGCCTTCTTTCGAGCCTGAAAAGGGCAGGTCAATTAGGAGTTACCCCACCAAACATCTCTTCAATCTTACAAAATTCAATGTCAAATTTTTGGAAGCCTGAACAAAGGAGAGAATCCGAGTCTCGTACCTCACCACAGCCCACTGAAGGACCAAAGGAAGCCGCACAGGGCAAGCAGGGATACGGGACAGCACCTACCCCAGAGGCCGTATTTATGAAGCGGTGGGAGCGGGAGATAAGCGATATCATCTCTCGGCTCTCTCTCCCGCCTCGCTCTCTCGCCTCGGTCGGTTCCCATGGGAAGCCGGCAACGCTCCCATGAACGTTCATGAATCCGGCCCCAGGTTAGAATGCGAGACTGAGGTAGGGCCTGAGTTCGCGCGTTATATACAGGCATTCCCCTTCCGGTTGACCTTGGGATCTCTGGAATAGATCCAGAACGCCTCAAGGGCTTTGCGCGCTGATGTTTGAACCTCGTGTCCCAGAATCCTCACTTCAACTCCAAAATCCTCCCCTCCATGAGAATTGATCCTGCGGTAGCCTAGGGCAGTGGATGCCCTAAGCTTCTCCTTGCCACCCAGATGCTCCTTTATCCTCATATGCAAAGGACGGCCAGTTTCGCCGATGTACTCCTCGCCACAAGCTTGACAGGAGATCAGGTAGACTACACCCGATACGGTGCAGTCACCTTCCTTTCCCCCTGGGCAAACCACACAATTGGGGGTCCCACATTGGCCTGTATATAACGCGCGAACTCAGGCCCTACCTCAGTCTCGCATTCTAACCTGAGGCCAGATTTATGAACGTTCCCGGGAACGTTGCCGGCTTCCCATGGGAACCGACCGAGGCGAGAGAGCGAGGCGGGAGAGAGAGCCGAGAGATGATATCGCTTATCTTCCGCTCCCACCGCTTCATAAATACAGCCTCGGGAGTAGGTGCTGTCCCGTATCCCTGCTTGCCCTGTGCGGCTTCCTTTGGTCCTTCAGTGGACTGTGGTGAGGTACGACACTCGGATTCTCTCCTTTGTTCAGGCTTCCAAAAATTTGACATTGAATTTTGTAAGATTGAAGAGATGTTTGGTGGGGTAACTCCTAATTGACCTGCCCCTTTCTGGCTCTGAAGAAGGCGATCCAGCCGAAACGTTAGCCACCAATAAAGCCGTTTACCAACCTCGTGAAGAGCTCAGCAACTCTACAGACAGATTCTACCATGCCGAGGTTCAAGGAGAGTCGAACATGGCTATAAGCTACGTCGCTAAGCTTTTGCGCACTTTAAGGACCTTGTACTGCCTTCAAAATCTTCGAGTTACAGCCGGAAAGATTCACACCTAACGGAGTTATTGCGTGCCGAACACGCCCGCGGGTGCAATTTACGAGCGATCGCGCCCACTCGATTGATAGGTTGGATCCTATAGCATTGTCCAGCATTCCAAAGTCTTGCCCTGACAGACTACAGCAATTCCTGAGTAGGGGGCTAAGACTTTCTCATAAAACTACTCAAACGCTCACTCCACAGGGTGTCGCGCCCACTCGATTGATAGCTTCGATCCTATATACATTGCGCATGGCGCACTCTCGGACGATTCCTGGTATCACAGAGCCCTGACGACGTACGCCATGCTTGACATACTCCGAAAATATGCAAGTCCTAGAAAATATGCTGCTCCAGTTGCAAAGAACCTGCTCCAGTCAATCATTTTGGCCACCAAATGCGAAACTGCGGTGTTCTGGTAACGCTGTAGTCGTCCATGTTTGTGTAGATCTCGAAGAGGCAAATCGAACCGTACAATCGTTTTCCAAAAAAATTTCAGGCTAGAGCACCATAAGCATGTAACGGATTTCGACGGCTTGCGACCGCCCTTCGCAATGGATTTACATGGCTTCATATGAACACTGTATACCAAATGATGCATCTCAAGCTCCTGAGCTCAGATATGTTTATTGTTTTGAGATGAACGAATTTTAGGCGAGTTATATCCGAGAGGCGCAATAGCCGGGAAAATGCGGCTTTTTCGAGATTTGATCAAAAGATACGGCGATAACTGTAGGTGTCATGGAGAGCCCTAGTTGGGTGCTAGTTCCTGGGATAGCTCTACACAGCCTTTCTTGTGCTTAGCTGATTAATAGCTTTGATCCAAACGGTAGGTGGCAGATGCAGATTTCTTTGTCGAACTGAAGCTTTCAGTTCTCTGGAACATTATCATCATACTCTATAATAACGCGCTAGGCGATGAGTCAATTTATTGATCGGAAGAAATTAGCGGGGGGAATAGATTTGGAAAATGGGGGGAAATTGGGAGGTAAAATAGGGGGAAAATGAGGAAATTACGACACGAAAATAGCGAAAAATACCCAGACGTTTTCTCCCTGCCTGGGATCTTCGCCCCTGGGGCAATAGAGGTCGCTGAACACGAAACTGAAGTTTGTTTTTAAAGTATCGATTGCTATCAATCGTTGTTGATCAAATTACCTGGCTGGAGAATAGCGGATAATACCCAGACGTCATCTACCTGCCTGGAGGTAGTGTATAGTGGTGTCGGTATGATCGTGTCCGAGCGTTTCCGTGACGTGATTGCAAGCGTAGAACGTTTCGATGACCGCTTGATGAAGATTGTTGTCGCCGTAGAAGAGCGACGGTGTCATTTCTTTTCCGCGTATGCTCCGCAGACAGGTTGCTCCGAGCAAACCAAGGACGAGTTCTGGTCCCTGCTTGATGAGAAGACAGCGGAAGTGCCGTCAGAAGATATGGTTGTTGTGGCAGGTGACCTTAATGGTCACGTCGGAGCAGCGAAAGACGGTTACAGCTGTCATGGTGGTTTTGGCTATGGGTCACGCAACGCCGATGGTGAGCGCATACTTGAGTATGCAGACGCACATGACCTCTCCATCGTGAATACCAAGTTTCGAAAGCGTGACTCCCACCTCATCTCGTTTTATAGCGGGAACGCCAAAACGCAGATTGACTATGTCCTTGTTAGGCGTCGCGACCAAGGCCTTGTCACAGACGCGAAGACCGTGCCGTATGAGACGGTTGCCACGCAACACCGTCCACTGATCTGCTCGCTGAAGATCACACCTCCGAGGTGTGGGACGGCTAGAATTAAACGGTGGCGATTGAAGGAAAAGGAAGCAGCTGATATCTCTCGCATTCGGTTGCCGACGGTAACAACTGTCGACGAAACCTGGAAAGAGGCTACCGATGCGATAACCCGGGCTGCACGCCTCGAACTCGGCACAACGAAGCCTGGACGGCGTTGGGTCGACAAGCAGGCTTGGCTGTGGACTGACGATGCCAGAGAGAAGGTCAGGGAAAAGAAACGGCTGTATCACGTATTTATCGGTGACAAAACAGTCTGTAATTGGCGGAATTATCGAGAAGCGAGGAAAACGGCAAAGAAGCCAGTGGCAGCTGCTAAAGCCGCATACTACGATGAAGTCAGCGAAAAACTGGAAACGCGCGATGGTGGGCGCTATCTTTACCGACTCGCCAAGGCTCGCTGTCGCCAAGCAGAAGACATCGAAAAGTTCTTTGGTATTAACGATGAGAACGGCCATCTTCTAATGGATCGTAAAAGGGCTGTAAAGCGATGGCGCAACTACTTCGAGGAAATCTCCAATGTAGAATTTGAACATCCTGCCGCTCCTTTTGCTTCACCTGTATACGGTCCCGTTCAGAAGATCACAGTGAGCGAAACTGAAGCAGCCCTGAAGAAGATGAAGTCAGGCAAAGCCACTGGTCCAGATGACCTGCCAGCCGACCTGTGGAAGTCGAAGGGCTGGTGCCCTGCTGACTGGCTGACTGAGTTTTTCAATCAGGTTGTTGCTGAGAAGAAAGTGCCTGAGAGTTGGCAGCAAAGCACGACTATCCCGATTTGGAAGAAGAAAGGCAGCCCTGCGGACTGCGCCAGCTACCGTCCGATTCGCCTACTTTCGCACACCATGAAAGTCTTTGAGCGAATTGTCGATAGACGTATTCGGGATGTCGTTCAGCTTTCCAATAATCAGTGTGGTTTCGTTGCCGGCTGTGGGACGGTGGATGCCATACACGCCGTTCGTCTCCTGCTAGAGAAGCACCGCGAGAAACAGAAACCGGTGCATTTCGCCTTCCTGGACTTGGAGAAGGCCTTCGACCGCGTCCCGCGAGAAGTTATATGGTACGCTTTGCGACGACACGGCGTACCTGAAGAGCTTATTGAGTGGGTGTGCATCCTCTACTCGTGCCCAATAAGCCGAGTACGAGCACCAGCGGGTACCTCGATGGAGTTCCCGATCTCTGTCGGAGTGCACCAGGGGTCTGCGCTATCCCCACTGCTCTTCGTGGTCGTCATGGATGCAATTACTATTAGATCTCCAAAAGACAGCTCCTTGGACGTTGCTGTATGCCGATGTCGTCATGCTTGCATGTGAAGACAAAAACGAACTCGAGCGACAGGCACAGGCGTGGTGCGATCGCTTAGCATTGTTCGGACTCAAGCTAAACGTCAAAAAGACGGAGTACCTGACGACGGATGTGAATGAGCTCGGATCTATCGAGATCAATGGTACTGAGCTCTCACGAGTCACATCTTTCAAGTGTCTCGGATCAACAGTTACGCCCTATGGCAGCCTAAAGTTGGAGGTGAATGCGCGCGTAAGTGCAGCCTGGTCCAAATGGCGGTCGTTGACTGGGGTTCTCTGCGACAAGGCAATACCCGAGTACCTCAAGTCGAAGGTTTATAGAACAGTAGTCCGCCCAGTAGCGACGTACGGTGCTGAGTGCTGGCCCGTGACGAAGGAAATTGAAAGCCGCCTCAGTGTAAGGCCTATGGTATACTCCCGTCCGCTGCAGCGACGCGGGAGTGCACAGCGATGCGACGACTCGCGATGCGCGTCGCGAGCCGTCGCCATCGCTGAAGCTGACATAGTTCACGCAGTTCTGCAGACGGAGACTTTTGCAGAATTTTAGCGAATCAGCTGAATCAGCATGCCTACGACTTGTGGTCCCTTTTCATATAGTAGTGTGGACGCGCACTTCTCATAAGTCTTAATTGTTGGAGCGAAATTAAACGCAGTACTCTTGTTTGGATCGAAATGAAACGCAGTACTCTTGGAAATGCCGAAGAGAGCGCGGACACGAAAAAACCGAGTTCAAAAACATTATTTTTAAAAACTTGGAGCTGAAGTGGCAGATTTTTGTGATCAACGCGTCATGATAACCCTCTAATGACCAGACAAGCACAAAACTGTGCGTCTTCGTGCCTATGTGGAACCTGAGAATCAAAAGAAATACTACAGTCAGCGAAGACGCGGAAAAAACCCCGCTAGAAAAACATGACTTCGAAAAAATCGGCGTTCAATAGGCACACTTTTGTCCCGAACATGTCAACGGGACCTCCCTGTGACTTGTCCGGCACAAAAATGTAGATTTCGGTGCCGTCGATGAAGTTCAGAGGCGAAAAAATTCGAGGATCAGCACAAAAGTGGGAAAAACGGCCTAGAAAAATATCTTCTCAATAAACTAGCCGTTCTAGCCGTCGAAAAAACCCAAAATGAATCTAGCCACGACGAAAACCCTACGAGGAGAACAATAGTGAAATCACATGACACCCAACATCACAAGACGTGTGCTGAGATTGCTGTGGTATGGTCACGAACCAAGGAAGTGCCAAAATAAGTGAGCGAAAGTGCAAAGAATAGGGCACGATAAGTGCTCCCCCCTCCGCGACCATCGCTGCCCGTCGCTCGTCGCAGTGCAGTGGCCATCGCACGGGAGTATGTTTCACTCCCGCGACCCGGAGGTATAACACCCCTTTGCGACGCATCGCGGGAGCGATGGCGCGTCAGCCGACAACCGCGCCGTCCGCCACTGCAGCGAAGGCGCGCCGTTGACAGTTGCCCCTCGCTCGTCGCTGGAGCGACGCGGGAGTATACCGTAGGCCTAATGGAGACGAGGATGTTAAGGTGGACGGCCGGAGTAACGCGATTGGACCGCGTTCGCAATGACACCATACGACAGAGGTTCTGTGTCGTCCCGATAGCCGACAAGTTGCGCGAAGCTCGTCTACGATGGTATGGCCACGTCCTTCGCGCTAACGACGACACTGTCTCTAAGATTGGCCTGAATCTTGAAGTCCCTGGAAAACGGCCCAGAGGACACCCGAAACAACGTTGGCTAGACACGTTGCACTTGGACTTAAAGATAGCTGGTGTGGATCCCGATCAAGCATTTGATCGGGAGAAATGGCGTCACCACACCAGAAGAGCGGACCCCGCCACCAAGCGGAACAAACGCTACTGAAAATGATGATCTACCTGCCTGGAGGCTTCAGCCCTGGGGTAGTCGCTGTCGCTGAACACGAATCTGAAGTTCGTTTGTGAAGTGTCGATCACCATCAATCGATAATGATCAAACTATCGATTTTTGTGGATGTCGTCCAGGCGGTCCGAAACTTTAGCACTGGGGGTAGTCGAGGTCGCTAAACAGAAATCTGAAGTTTGTTTTTGGAGTACTGATTACCATCAATTGATGCTGATCAAACTACGTGGCGCGAAAATAGCGGAAAATACTCAGACGTCCTCTACGTGCCAGGGGATTCAGAAGACGTGCGAAATGAGTCGTATGACTGGCATGGGACTTAAAGGACGCGCCAAGGACGTCGCTCAACGTGTTTGAGATCAGGTATACGTGCCGAAGACCATCCAATATATTTTGTCCAATGTGCCTCGGAATTCAGAAGTTGTGCCGAAGAGGTTGTCCGCTGGATCATGGATCATTGAGGGAAACCAGTACCAGTAATGGGGGACCGTTTCACTAAGGGAGGACCAGTAGTGAGGAACTAATGGATCCTCCTTTCATACAATATAATGTATGTACTGCGAGCCTTTTGTACTCCTAGGTAGGAAAAAACTGTACAGATAGAGCAGCTAGCTTTATGTGATTGTCCTTAGCTTAGTGATACTGCAACATCGAGCGAAGCGCGCAAGTACGAGGGGAGCACTTGTGTCTAATAACCACTCAGCAGGGTATCAAAACTTTGACTTACGCAGATCATCCGCCACGTCATCGGACCTGGTCGCTTTTCATCACCTCATCTTCTTCACAGCCGTTTCAGTCTCCCCCACGGTGATCTTCTGAACGGGGCCGTGGGTTGGAGTCGTAGAAGGGATTTCTGGATGAGGAAATTCTACTGTAGAGATTTCCTCAAAGTAATCGCGCCATCGCTGTAATTCCTTCTTGCGGCTCATGACAGGATGGCCGTTCTCACGGCCATCCTGTCATGGATGGCCGACGAAGAACTTCTCAATATCCTCGATCTGCCGATGGCGAAACTTTGCAAATCGGTACAGATACCGCTTACCATCGCATGACTCGAGCTTCTCGTTGATATCTCCATAATTTTACCTTGTTCCGTGATATTCCGTGAATTTACAAATTGCGTATGTCATTGAAAACGTAGTGCTCAAAAGATCGCCTTAATTTCAGAGATCACCTCACCAAAGTCACTGGCTAATGAGAAGGTTTCGTGTCCTGGATCGAGAAAAAATCACTTCACCAAAGTCACTGACTAATGGGAAGGTCTCGTGTTCTAGGTCGAGAAAAAATTTGTAGAGATTCTTGCCTTTTCTTGAGAAAGTACCTTTGCTGAGAATAAAGTTGGTGCTCCATGTTACGATTTCAAATTACGTGTTTAATGGAGAGGTTCAAAAACAAGGTTAGAGAGGCTAGTAACCTGGGCTTCGTTACATTACAATTTTATGTGAACGACGTTTGTTATCGCATTTACAACCTCTTCCGAGCTCCTAAATGAAACATTTTAGATGTTTTTACGTAGCTATATATGCAAAACAGTGGCAAGAAGCGTGAGCGATTGAAGTGTATTCAACCAACAATAGGGATACCAATCTCTTGAAGCTTACGACGATGTGTTTCTCAATTATGAGCAGGCAAGTGCAGCAACGCATCTGTCGTCACTGTGTTTTTTGTTTCACAAATGCCCATTGCGCGTAGTGATAGTGTATTGTGCGGATTTTTGCTTCGCATGCGAAGTAGGAACAAGCTTCAAAACATATATAGTGAAGAATTTTGTAAACTGTACTCGAGGTCGTATTCAGTCATAGTGGAAGCTAAATGTTAAGAGTAGTTTTTACCGAGGCCGGCGTTAGCGCGCCATAGATGTATTGTAATATCCTAATATCCTACGGATATAGAAACTTCATTTCAATAGTCTTTATTCCAAACCAAAAAGAAAAGCGAGAGCAAAAGCCTGCAAGCCTCTTCTGGGCTTCTGTTCGCTCAGCCGGATTAGCTGGCTATGCAATAGCAGGAAGATCCCACAGCACGCGTTCCGCAGTACGTTACAGAATTGACGTGCTAACGCTGTCGAGAATCTTCTGACCTAAAAGAAGAGTTGTGTGATTTCTGCCGTCCACACATCTGGATTTGTCGCCATGCAAGAGTAATCGTTTGCGAACTCTTCCGTGAAAGGCATTCCGACCTTAGCTGGGAGTGACCAAGCGCTTTCTGTGGTGAGCTGAGCAAGCGAGTGATGTTTCAAACCGAACGAGCTGCAACCTGAAATGGAAACCCTAAATTGGGCTACTTCCGGCACTTACCGTTAAAAGAATGAAGCTATTAGTTGACTGCCCAACGTTGCCGAATTGTTGTAGAACAAAATCCATATCTTCCAAAGTCGATGGCCTTAGAGATTGTTGAAATTGGACACGTGACACGCGAATGCAGTCGTGACACGCCTAGGTTACGCATACAAAACCTCATGTGTTGGATTTTGTAGAACGCACCTAGAGGTGGCAGCGACCGTTCCGCAGTCGGCGGCGCTGGGAATTGCCAAGAACGGTGCACAGAAAGGGCGGGGCGGTGTCTGCTAGGAGCTTTGCCCACTCTTAGTCATGGCCTTTCTCGGAAGGATGGTGTAGATAAGTGATTAATTCTGTAATCACATTCAACACATGAAAATTTCGGAGAATTTGTCGTTTTGCCAATAACACTGCGTGTCTCTTAAACTGCGGTGTCTTCAGTGCACAGCTGGATAAAAGGCGCTCCCAAATGATGAGTTGACTCATAGGCAAAATCAATTGTTTAAGAACTGAGTCTTGTTGAAGACACGACTGCACTCAAGAATTGTTAATTTTAATGGATTTTTACCACTGTTTTTGACAGCCATTTTCAATACGTTCAAGTCTGCAGAGAAATTTTTTTAGGACCGAACAAATTCCTCATACAGATTATAATAGAAGCGGTCTAACCACACATTTTGTTCTAAATTCTAGTAGTGATGAGGTCGTGGAATAGTTTCATTTTACAAACGCTTATCACTTAAGGGATTTGTTAATAGCATCCTCAAAGACGAATGAAAAATTAACAAACTCCATGTTCTCTCATCTTGTAACCTCGGCATTCTAGTAATATTAGGTTCGCAACTGAATTAGTGGACTGTTATCCACCTTCAACAAAAGTGCTTATTAAGAAGTAACGAACAACAATTTCTAATCATAGTAGGATCCCTTGGAACGTGGGATTGCTTCCCATTTATACGCTGGCTGGTCTATCCCACAACTGTGGAATTCTTCTGCTTTTGATGCCAATATTCCTTGAAGGTGCATTTTTACCGGGTCCACATTAATAAATCGTCTTACAACCGTGAAGTGCTGCAGCGAGCTAAAAAGCTGGCAGGTGGCGCACATCCTGTGCTATGAGGTAAATGAGTTGGGCGCTCCCAGCCAAGGCCTTCGATTTTTTGAAGCGTTTGATTCGCCACGTCTGCATTGGCCTTATGATGCTTAAAGATAATTCCGCTCCTGAAAAGCTGTCTGAACCCATTCCAGAGGAGTTCAGATTGCGGCTATGGTAAGAAAAGTAGATTCCAGCATCAATGCTGGAACAGCTGTTGATGATCCCCCAGAAGTTAACACTTTCTTAGCATCACCAAACGGATAACACGTCGCGAATCGGAAGCCTCAAAAAATCGAGGACCTTGGCTGGGAGCGGCTAACTCATCCACCCTAAAGCGAAGACTGTGCGCCGAGTGACCACCTTTTTAGTTCGGTGCCGCTCCTCTTGGTTGCGAGACGATTTATCAATGTGAATAAGGTCAAAATGCAACTCCATGGAATCTTGGCCTTAAAAGCACAAGAATTCTACAGCCGTGAGGTGGACCATCTACCTGATAAACGAGAAGCACTTCTACATTCCAAGGGATCTTATTTTGATTAAGGATTGCTATTTGTTATTTTTTAATGAATATTTTTATTGAAGATTCTTAAGAGTCCACGAATTTAGTTGTCAACCTAATATATATTATTTATTTATTTGCACTTTATATTGCGCAATGATTATAACTGAGACAACATGGACGCGGCGTAGACAAAACAGTGGTGATCTTCTTCTTCTTTTTCTTCTTCAGCGTTTGTCCCGCTTCGTGGCGGGGTCCGCTATTCTGGTGTCATGACGCCACCTTTCCCGATCCAGCGCTAGATCGGGGTGGACACCAGCTACTTTCAAGTCCGTATGTAACGTATCAGCCCAGCGCTGCTTCGGGCGCCCTCTAGGCCGCTTTCCTATTACCTCGAAGTTAAGACCTATCTTGCGGACGATGTCTTCCTTTCCACGTAGAACGTGGCCGTACCATCGCAAGCGAGCTTCGCGCATCTTGTCAGCTATCGGCGCGACACCGAACTTCTGCCGAATAGCTTCGTTTCGGATGCCGTCCATGCGCGTGACTCCAGCCCTCCATCGCAGCATCTTCGTCTCCATGACGCTGGGGCGCGTTTCAACTTGCTTGGTCGCTGGCCAACACTCAGCGCCGTACATCGCTACCGGCCGGACGACTGCTCTGTAGATCTTTGACTTAAAGCGCTTTGGTATCTTCTTGTCCCAGAGCTCGCCAGTTAACGAGCGCCACTTGGACCAAGCCGCACTCATGCGTGAATTCCCTTCGACCATCAGTTTGCCGTCAGACGCGACTGCTGACCCCAGGTACCAGTAACCCGTCGTTAGGTATTCGGTCTTCTTCACGTTCTGTTTGAGTCCAAATCGCTCCAAGCGATCACACCATGCTTGCAGCTCTCGCTCTAGTTCACCTTTATCTTCGCTAGCGAGCATCACGTCATCGGCATAAAGCAACGTCCAGGGGACGGGCTTACTAAGACCTCGTGTGATGGCATCCATGACGACAACAAAGAGGAGTGGGGAATGCGCAGAACCCTGGTGTACTCCGACAGAGATGGGAAACTCCATCGAGGTTCCAGCTGCAGCTTGAACACGACTCTTTAGGCAAGAGTAGAGAATTCGCACCCACTCTATGAGCTCTTCAGGAACTCCATGTCGTCGCAGGGCGTACCATATCACTTCACGCGGTACGCGGTCAAAGGCCTTCTCCAAGTCGAGAAAGGCGATATGCACTGGCTTCTGTTTCTCGCGATGCTTCTCTATCAGGAGGCGGGCGGCATATATGGCATCAACGGTTCCACAGCCAGCCACGAAGCCGCACTGATTGCTGGAAAGCTGGACGATGTCCCGAATTCGTCCATCGACAACTCGCTCAAAGATCTTCATGCTGTGCGAAAGCAAGCGAATCGGACGGTAATTAGTGCAGTCTGCAGGACTGCCTTTCTTCTTCCAAATCGGAATCGTCGTACTTTGGTGCCAACACCCAGGAACTTTCTTCTCCGCCACAGCCTGATTAAAGAACTTCGCCAACCACTCAGCAGGGTACCAGTACTTGGACTTCCATGAATCAGCTGCCACGTCATCGGGCCCAGTTGCCTGGCCTCATCTTCTTCAAAGCCGCTTCAATTTCCTCCACGGTGATCTTCTGGACGGGGCCGTGGGTTGGAGCCGACAGTCGTGACTGTCGGTAACCGCACGCGAGAAATCACAGCTGCTTCCTTCTCTCTCATTCGCCACCACATGATTCTTACAGCACCGCATCGCTCGACCTGCTTCAGCATCGGAGGGACAATCTTCAGAGTGCAGTTCAGCGGTCGGTGCTGTGGGGCGACCGTCTCATACGGCGTGATCTTCGCGTCTGTGACAAGACTCCGGTCGCGATCTCTCACAAGGATAAAGCCTATCTGAGACTTGGAGCTCCCACTGTAGTATGAGATAAGGTGCGAGTCGCGTTTTCGGAAGACGGTGTTCACAATGGTGAGGCTATGCGATTCCGCATACTCAAGAATACGCTCACCATCGGGGTTACGAGACCCGTATCCGAAACCACCATGACAGCTGTACCCGTCCTTCGCAGCACCTACGTGCCCATTAAGGTCACCAGCGACTATGATGACATCTTTCGACGGTACCTCTGCTGTCTTCTCATCAAGCAGGTTCCAAAACTCATCCTTTGCTTGATCGGAGCAGCCAGTCTGCGGAGCATACGCAGAGAAGAAGTGATAGAGTCGCTCCTTAGCGGCGACAACGATCTTCATCAATCGATCGTCAAAGCGCTCGACGCTTACAATCGAGTCACGAAATCGTTCGGAGACGATTATTCCGACACCGCTGGTGGTCCTGGGACTTCCACATAGAACGACTTTGAAGCCACGTCCTATGTCCCTTGACTTGCGGCAGGACCACCTCGCCTCCTGCACCGCACAGAAATCAACCCTTGTACGCTCCAGTGCTTCAACCAACTCGCACTAGCGGCCCGTCGACGTACCCACATTCAGCGTTGCCGGGTCCTGCTTACGTTACGGGACTTTCGGGCTAGCTCAGTTGCCCCCGATGCCGTCCTCGCATCAAGGACCCTCGCATACTTCTCACACTCGCCGGGCTCTGCGAGTGCGCGTCGGCTCCCGCGGACGCCGTAGCGCTATCACGAAAAACTTGCAATCTCATGAACCATGTGATGTGGCATGCAGTGCTCGTAAGCCGGCCTCTCATAAGGGCCTGTCGTCTGCAATCGAGTGTCCGTGTTCGGCCTAGCTCGCAGAGCGGGCAGTTTCCAGTTGCACCACGTAGAGGAACGGACATCGCCACCAAACTAAAACTAAAACTAGACTAAAAAATATAATTTCAAATAAGCGAACAGCACATTGTTTGAAATTTTATAAATTTCTCAGTTTTTCGAGGAAAAACAACAATTTGAAGCCTATTTTAAAGAGCATGAAGGTAGCCATTTTTTGTGCCAAAAAGGAGATTCCGTCACGCACTCGTCCGAGACATTGCGATTTTTACATGACTGATAGCAAAATTTGCAAAAATCTGTTTGCATGTAGTTTTGCAACTGTGATCGATACAAAAAGGCAATTGTAAAGAACACGCACTTTCTCACTCTATTGCTTTATCCATGCGGCGTTTACAGTATCAGTAAAAAAAACGGTTATTTTTTTCGAAAGCATGGCGTGATTTCGTACTTTTGGTGCAACAATTGGCTGCTTCCTCGTTGCGCTTTGTAAAAATTAAATTCATTATTTTTTCAAATAATAAACGTTTTATGGAATTATCACGGTCATTACGTATTACGGGCAGCTGAACTAAAAAATTTCAAAGAAAGTTATATCAGATTTTCCTTAAACAAGGATTTATTCTAGCCTTAGAGAGTCTGTAGCTTAACCTGTGGTAGGCTCGTTTCAAGCCGGGAAACGATGAATTTGATTTTAGTAGCACCAAGTTTGTTCAGAAGAGTGTCCAATTTGACGTAAAATATCCTATTTCATTTGAAAAGTGTCCAATTTCCAATGAAAATGCTACATGTGATTTGGTCGACTCTTATATAGGACAATACAACACAACAGTGGCGAGGGTAATTCTGAAAATCCAAGATCTAGCGATGAACTGTATTCGAACCTGCGGTGAAACGGAATGACAGCTGGATACTCGACCCACGAAAACACCTATCGGTGAAAGAAGTCATCTGGAAAGACTAACGTAGTTCTAAAACTGCTACTAAAACTACTACGTAGTAAAATTTCACCGACAAATGAGCGGAATTTTGTCAGCAGTGGAACTGTCAAACTTTAGACGGCAGCCTGAGCTGCGTTAAAGCTTCAAAAGCAAACCAAAACTCGTGCTTTCACCTTGGAGATTCGGTTGAATTTCAGAAGAAATACCTGACTTGCCGGTCAATTTACTTGGTAGAACATAGATGCCCTTTTCAGTTGACCGCTACGAGTGATTGAGGTGAATCGAATTCACTCCGATAGAAGTTCCTGGTAGAGACATCCTTTGCACAGCTGTGATCCATTGTCCTACACAAGCGCATATTTGTCGTGCCTTCCTCTCGGTTATCAATCAAAATTTGAGGGAAACGACATTACGTAAGATGTGGCCAAGAAACCCACAACTGTATATGCTTACCCTGCAAGTTGAAGCAGATCGAAAATTTCAGTAGAGATCTCCACCCCTCTGAAGTTTACCTTAACCGCATTTGCCTGCTTCGCCTTAACTTTTTTGATCTCCAAAGAATAATCCGGAAATTTCCCAAATTTAACTCCTTGAATTTCTCGTGTGTCCACACCTTTTCAGAAGGCGCACGCAAGCGCAGTCAGAGAAGTCAGGGATCGCATACGTTCGATTCTAGGTTCCTCGATCGAAATTGCTGGCCAGGACAATCAAGCCTTCCACCCCTATGGAGTCGGAAAATTAGTAACAGGTTCGTCTGGGAAGGAAAAAACCCCGACTTCTACATTGGCTGGCCACCGTAAAGTGCTGATTAGCCAAGTATGCATTCAATGTGGTTGCCCTCACGACAACCGGTGGAAGAAGAATATCCGGCGTATCCCAAAGGAGAATAAATATGTCGGCCATCACGTATCATTTAACTTGTAATATCATGAAATTAAGCTACATATTAGGTCGTTGCATATGAAGCGACCGAGTGGAATGGAAACTGGCAGATTATAGCTTTGCTTGGAAGCAATTTTATTAATAGAAATTGGCACCACTGGCACAATTGATATACTTTTTCCAATGCGATAATAGCTTAGACATTCCATATTTGCTAAAATTAGAACCACGGGAATTAATAAAAGATATGACGTTATTTTCAATATTATCTTGGCTGCTGAATTTTTTTTATAATTCACACAAATGCTTGAAAAAACGATAATCGGCGTCAACCGCTCGCTTACAACGGATCTCTTGTCTGGCACGGGACACAGCGCTTTGTGGTATCCACGGTCGTCGGGTATGAGGTCCTCCACGATTGTGCCTTCTATTTTCCTGCAATACCAGCAGGGGCGTCTCGTTCTGAACCTGCAACGCTCCGCTGGACAGTTTCCCAAACAGTAACGGCATATTCCCTCGTTCATCACTATAGCGAACCGCTCATCGCCATGATCGCAACTGGACAAGAGCCGGAGTAGTGACGGGCTTCGGCCCTACAGAATGCGCACAGCACCGTTTCATCCACCGTATCAGAATCTTTGATAGTTCGATATGGGAACTCGTGCAGGATTTCCCGCAGGGCTTGTGCCTGGGCTTACAAATGATTGCCTCTGTCAGCGTATATCCAAGCGAGGTGGTTGTCATCCTGGCGATGCTGTTCGTGATGCTGCACTTGTATTCCAGGACGATAGCCACTAGGTGCTTGATGGTTTGCTAGACATTGAACTTGTCGTACCTGAGGAGCAGGAGCCCGTTCTTGGTGTTCCCTTTGCTCTGCAGGAACAGGTACCAGCCGTACCAAAGGAACAGGAACTTGTTCCTGATGTTCCCTTTGCTCTGCAAGAACAGGCACTAGCTGTATCAGAGGAACAGGAAATTGCTCTTGAGGTTCTGTTTGCTCTACAGGAACCTCATAGTTAATCTCCATGCGGTCGATGTTCACTTGTTCCTGTTCTTGCTCCTGAACTTCAGCGTTGACATTGTCGCCTTGGACATCGTCTAGCATGCGGTCAAAGTACTCGTCGTCACTCACCACGTATTCGTCGTCGCTCAGCAAGTGCTCGGCGTCGCTCACCAGATCAGGAATAGGTGACTCCACTATCCGGACGGTCCTATCTGTCTTCTTGGAGAGGTTGACCGTAACCTCTATGCCACTGTTTGAGGTATTATGCGCGGTCTGCTCTTTCAACGAGTTGATCGTGTCCTGCATCCGTTTCAACTCTAGTTCCTGATCTTTCAACTTGTTTCGGAGCTTTCGAATGTCATTCTGCGAATACTGCTCGTCCTTGCTCATGTCGTTGCGAAGGATCTGCAGCAATACATTGCCTGAATGTGGAACATTCTTAGCCGCAAAAAATCAACCAGAAATTGAGGTAACAAATTCGGCCATTTCATATGCAACGACCCAATTCATAGGTAAAAAAGATAGGTCTGATATCGTCGCTGAAAAAAGAGAGAAAGAACATTTTTCAAAAAATGCTGCGAGAGGGTTTAGAGCAGCTCATAAGTCGATTAGCCAGAAGTAAATCGTTGTGAAAAAACTGCTCAATTGCTATGTATGGTATCAATCCTTCTTCTCTCTTACCGCTCTCCTCACCTTATTTTTCTGCCAAGAAACAGCATTTGCAGTCCAGCTTCAACCCGCTAGTTTGCCGCTTATGTTTTCTTTCCTGCTACTCATTCATTAAGGTGTTGACAACACCGCCGAGTGCAGCAGGATTGGAGTGACGTTGGTGGGTATTGCTAATGTCGCCTTGATCAACATTAATAGTCCATTGCCGAAGAGGGCTATAGGTTATCGAAGCTTATCCTCCTAATTCTTGAACTATGTTTTCAGCGTGAAGCCAGCTGCCATTATGAGCCGTCATCAGCATAATAAGCGCCAGAGCGCTTGTGATAAGCCGCTTGTTCTTAAGTATAGTAACTCTCCATAATTAATTATCAGCTGCATGGACTTTATTCGCTTAGAGTGACGTGAATCTTCAAGCAACGAACCGAGAAAATCTGACAGCTGCCTATCATCCTCTCCCGATGATAGGCAGCTGTCAGAGCGGCGACTCATAATGTAGTCAAAAAAGGTGAAGGAGT
Source organism: Heligmosomoides polygyrus polygyrus (assembly GCA_947396885.1). NCBI lineage: Eukaryota > Metazoa > Nematoda > Chromadorea > Rhabditida > Heligmosomidae > Heligmosomoides > Heligmosomoides polygyrus. Next base: position 26,586,590 of record OX377204.1, on the reverse strand, counting down.
GCAATACGGGTGGCCCGGGAGGCACAGCTCTTGGTCGCTCTGACAGCTTCACAATCTCATAGTTCATAAGTCCGCACTCCCAACACGTATTGCGCCGGGCGATGTGACAGTGTGACTCGTGATCTAACAAGGAGGGGCAATGAAGTGAACGTCGTGATTCTCAAAGCGACCTATATAGGATCGTGGGGCGTTGTCTGAAAAGCAACTTAGAGGCTTTCAAAATTTTCTGCGAATGTCTGCGTAGGTCAAAAATAACAGAGAACTGCAGCGCTTCAGTACGGGCTGATAACGCAAGGCTGAGCTTGGTGTACCCTTGTGCTAATCAATGCTCGAAATGCTCAAAAAATCCTGCAAAAGGTTTGGAGTTTGTGCGTGCGTCTTGACAGTGGTTTACTCTTGCGGTTAGAGATAAAAAGAGCTCGATGTTGATAATCGTACCGTAGGCTGTCTACAGCTAAGCAGTTTCCTTAAGCACTTGATGGCTTATTCCATCTAATGAGAAGACGTTAATGGCAGCTGATATTGTCAACACGGAAAAAAGTCGAGGACGCAAGCTAGCCAATGGCGCCTGAGTGAACAACGATTTCACGATAAGGACTGCAATCTCACTAGCATCTTACCACCATGCCTGACGAGGGGCGGCGATGGACATGATTACGGCGAAACGTTGCATACGTTCTTCCTCGGAAAACAGGACCGGTTCAGCTTCTGCAGATTTTTCGAGCATGTTAAGGACACGACAAATTTTTCTACACGAAGTATCTGTTTTTGTAATTGTACCATATAATTGTTAGTTGATAATGCTAAACGCAAGTGCACCTTCAAAGATTTTTTGAAACGCTCTCGAATCGATGACGACGCAGTCAAAACCAAGAGACTGGAGTTGTCACGGAAATTTTTTCCCCATCTGAAGGAAGCCACATCAAAAAGTAAAATGAAACCCTATAAAATTTTAAGCCATGCTGGTTGTACAGCTAGAAAAGCAAGTTCACAATAGGATTAAGGGGCTCGATTTCTAAAACGCTTTCTTCGGCATTTGATGAAAAATTGAGCCCAGATCATGCGAAAAATGTTTTCGAAAAAAAGATTTTATTACCCTGTGTCAATTGGGGCTTTGTAGCGTGCAATTTCACCTTCAGATGTTGTTTTATTCAGAAGAAAAAACGATTTCCGCGACCAAGTCAATCCTTCAGTTACGACTCCGTAATCGACTTGAAGACCGCTTCAAAAAATCTTTGTGGGGAAACCACTTAAATCACCATTAGCGGCTAACACTCGAGATTTCAGAAAGTACGATATCAGATCAAGATGTGGTTCCTTCAAGTGGAAATTTGTACGCGCGACATCCTGAAAGAAAATCTGCAGAAAATGAGTGACGTTTGGAATGCTGCTACCAGAAAATCTTTATTTTTAACTGTAAAACATTCAGTATTCAAAACTTTGAAGGATTCGGTCCTATGCTCATAACATGGCTTGTCTCCAATGAGCAAAGCTAAAAAATAAATCATAAATCTGTACAATGTCGAAGCTTCACCTGAAAAGAAGATCCTATCAAGGGCGCAGACATCGCATAAAACATTCAAACAATCAAGAGAAGAACTAAAAGTGGGTGGAGACGGTGGATCATAGCAAATCCGCTCTAGAAGGGGAATAAATTTTAAGCAAAAATCGAGCTCCCCGCTCGACCCAGCTTCGGACCTCGCTAACCTCACTTGGATCCGTCGTCATTAAGTGAAACCAGAGACTGACCGTAAGGTTTTATCTTGTTGCTCATGTAAGTATGATGTTTACACAAAAGCTGCTAATTGATGCTCTCTGTCGGGCAGAAGCTTTCTTCCTGCAAACGAGTGATTTTTCCTCTTTTCTTACACACATGCCAAAAACAAAACCATACATTCACTTCAACATGTTTTTTAAGAACAAATTTATATAATCAAAAATTCCCTAGCAGCACAATTCTACAAATTAAACAACAAACATGAAAACAAAAATGAACAGAGCTACATGCGGAAAAATAATGATATTTAAGCACAATACTGAAGCTACATATGCTGTTCTACTACCACGTTACTACTGGTACATTCTCCTCTTCTAATGAGCTGTCATTTCGTTCCACGAGTCGCTAAGAATTGAGAAATAGTGATCTCCAGATGCTTTCCTGAGATGCATCTTCATGCTGTTTTCCTTCTGAAATAGTGGGTAAATGCAAAAGCGTAAAATATTTAAAGAATAAATGAAAAATTTATGCCAAAATTTCGGAACATAACCATGTTTTGCGAAGAAAACTAAGGAAGTTAGCCTTTAAGCACGCCAGACAAAGTATTCACTTGCCAATGCCGCTGAATCTCAGTAGGACATTCTAAGCGAAAGTGGGCTCTATCGGACGAGATATTCAAGTCAAGGTATGATGTGGCACAGTGGCCATTTTTGGAGACATCCAAAGCAGTGTATCAAACAGAAAGCACAGAAAACAATTTTAGAAACCCCATGATTAGGCAGACACTCTTATCAGTAGGTTACAATTTATCTCAGGGACCTTAAGTGTTTGCAGTTTTCTGCCTCTAATCTGACCAGCCTTGTAGTAGAGACAGTTTTGCACTAATCTTGAAGGGAAGAATTAGTGCCAATGAACTAGTTGTCATCCAATGTCCAACATTTGACTGAGATCTCTTAGAGACAAGCTAAAGCTTAAAATATCGGTTGTAAAATTGGATCGTAACCTTTGAGAATCTTTAGAATTCAGCCTTTGATTGGAAATCGCAAATATTGCGTAAACTAGTTTGCTTAGAAGTAAGAGAGCATTAGGGCCTCTACAGAGTCTCGCGGCAGCACCCGGAGAACTCGTCAATACCGCTCCCGCCGCAGTGGGACGCACTGGGGACCCACGCTGCCCCTGTGGTGGAAGCCGTAGCGCGGACGAGCTGTTGCGGAGCCGCTGGTCGCAAAGATGCCGAGAGCTGCCGTAGTTCACGGCGGCTTTCATCCTCAGTGCCAGGAGCTGCGGGTGGACAAATGGAGGCGTATGGAATCCTGCACTCAAAACGTAACGCAAAAAAAACCTTGGCACGATATTAGGTAACCTTAATTGCACTGGCATTCCTTCGTGGCATTCCAGCCTCCAGTAAGCCGTGTGAGGTTTAGGGAGAGCTCTTGCGTAGAAATGCAACAACAAAGCAGTCCTTTTTCTAGTATGAGCTATAACTGCATCGAACAGACTTCCCGAACTCAACCTTGTTGCATCGGAAGGAATGCTGTCATTACGAGGGGTACCACATTATCTTCAAGCTGCTTGTCAACCGAGGAACTTTTAGTGGAGATAGAACGACAAAAGTGAGAGCAAGCGTAGAATGGTACAGGACTGTTGAGGTATGAGGAGCGTTCTATAAGATTTCGGGGTTTACATTCAAGAACTCCTAACTTGGCTTAGAAAACGCTTCTTCACACAACTAAAAGCGTTTATTACATCTCTGACATTCTTAGAGGTTGCAACTACCGGCAAAAGTATGCGGTATTTGTGTACAGTAACCCACGCGGTGCCGTTGTCATAGCGGGCCCGCGGCACCCGGCCTTACATAAGTGAGCAATATATTGCTCTATACTTTAGTTTATATCAGCTTCTTTCAGAGCCTTCATGCATGAAATTTTATTCGATAACTTTCCGAGTCCGTGGAAGCATAAAAGTATATTGAAAAGGTTATAAATGTGTTACCGGTTTCCTTAGAGAACATATTAATGCTAGGAAAATCACAATGACTTTCCTATCACTGAGGTCACTAACAACAAGCGTAATATAATGTAAGGAAGCGTGCTTCATGGGGACTTTTAATACGCGATTTTCCCAGAAACTAGTGGCGAACATTGAAGAAATTTCATTGACGAAGAAAGACAAAGGAGGAACACGCTTTAATTATTCAGTGGTGTGTGCTATTACCATTGTCTCATCATAAGCCGAAAGACCCGTATAGAGATCGAGTCTCAAAAGCCATGATAATCAGACGAAATATACCTTTTAAAAGCTTTAGGAATGAAAAAAGTTGTTGCACAGATAGAACCTCAGTATTTTGAACCAAAATTCATCGAAAATGAAAGGAAACATCGGAGGTACCAGGGTTTTGTCAAGGCCGTTGCTATTCAGCAATTTCATAAATTTATATTAGTGTATGTTCTACGTGGACGACATGGGAGTGAAAGTCGACGGCCGGAAACTACACCATCTTCGCTTCGCTGACGACATCGTGCTCATAACACCGAGCATCAGCCAGGCGGAGCGAATGCTGGCCGACTTCGACCGTGTATGTGGGAACGTTGGACTGCAGCTGAATCTTACGAAGACGATGTTCATGAGGAACGGATGGGTTTCTGATGCCCCATTCTCGCTCAACGGAACGAACATCTCCGAATGCTCCAGCTATGTGTATCTGGGTCGCGAAGTCAACATGGCCAACGACCTAGCACCAGAGCTGAGCAGGAGGAAAAGAGCGGCTTCGGGAGCTTTCAAGAGCGTCGAAGAAGTCGCGAAGAAGACGAAGAACGTCCGACTCCGTGCTCACCTATTCGACTCCACTGTTCTTCCTGCCCTAACATACGCCTCAGAGACCTGGGCTATACGAAAGCAGGATGAACACGCGATCAGCGTCGCGCAGCGTGGAATCGAGAGGACGATGCTCGGAGTGACACGACTCACGCAAGTGAGAGAAGGCCTCCGGAGTTCCGAACTTCGCCGACGTTCGAAGATCAGAGACGCTGTCGCGTGGGCCAAGTTGTCGAAAATTAGGTGGGCCGGCCACGTAATGCGCTTCGCAGACACCCGCTGGACGAGAGCCATCACCGACTGGATTCCGCGGGATGTCAAAAGAACACCAGGACGCCCACCAACGCGTTGATCGGACTTCTTTGTTAAAGCCCTGAACGACCGATATGACGCTCTTCGTGTCCCTCGAGCGAGGAGGATCCATTGGACCACTCTGGCACGCGACAGGGACGAATGGAGACGCTGCTGGCACCCGCTCGAGCAATTCGATGATCAACGGGACGACAGGTGATACAGGTGATACAGGCGATGTTCTACGTGACCTTGGGACCATTCCTGCTGTGCAAAATTACCTCTTTTGAGACATGGAATGATTTCTAAAAGACCACAACAAATTGTACAATAATTGTAAATGACTAAATGGCAGCGCCACAAAAAATGAAAATTGAAGCATTAGAACTGCACTTTAGGAATTGTTTTTGTAGCGTACCTTTTCGGCAACATGCCTTGTCATGCGTATAAAAATTACTGGTAGCAATAAAGCGAATTCCGGAAGTAGCAGACTGCCTGAAAAATAATTTTAAATCGCTCATTCAGAGCTACTTAGTGTTTGTTTTCTTTCCTTAAATTTGTTGACAGTGTCTATAAATGAATCTAGAAGTTCTTTTGTGAAAAGGAACAATTCAACGGCAATGCATAATGCGAACTGACGCGTATTTTTGTCCGAGATAGAAGGTATCCATTTTCTAAATGGTATTCTACGAAAAGATATTGCTCATAAATAAGGTTATATAACGTTTCCAATGTCCAAACAACTTTTAAAAATATTGGAGCTTGTTTCCAACAGGGTTCTCAATTTACAAGTGTAAAAACATAAATATTGAAATCCATAAAAATTCGTGAAAAACCAGAAGCATTCAATATCTCGGAATTTGGCAGTCGATATGATTCATACACAATTGATGTTGATCGATAAACTACAGAAAATGTCTGATTTTTCTCTTCATAAAATTAGCCTTCAGCACATAGAAACGTCACCTTACCATCAATGAGCGTGAATAGCACAGTGTAGTCGAGCGCCTGATTAGAAGCAATAACAACCACACAAATCAGAAGGAATGACGATGTGCATAAGCAAGTCGCTGCGCAGAAGGGCAGAACGATGTAAATCGTCCTGAAAGTGGCATCACTTTAGTAGATTGTAGGGATACGATGCCAAGCTGTCTTAAGATACCTTTTTGTTTCCTCCACCGTATATCGACACCTTAACGACGGGCTGTTTTTGAGGCGCAGGGAAATTCTCTGGAACGCTTTTCTTAATGCGCACGACAGAAGCTCGTCTGGTCTAATATGAACGCCCTATTGTGCAGATGAAAACAGTTTTTGAAAGTACGTTGTTAAAACCCCTATTTGTTAATGCAATCAAAAGAATTTGACGTCGGATCTTGTATTCGAAAACAACCTAATTAGCTTGTCTTTGCGGGTGAATTATTCAGGCAGGAATGTAAAAGCCATCAATTAGAAGCAAGAGACATTTAAAGTGAGTTAGTAAAGACCAGCTTTTCTCTGAGTAGTGAAGGGTTATATGTGTATGTCTCGATGGAAAAGGCGAGTCGTGTAGAATGCATCTACACCCCTGAATTATTATAAGAACCTGATCCCTTTTTGCTTCAATAAAGCTTATCCTAAAGGTTTTCAAGGCCGTTCTATGTGGAAGTCCCAGGACCACCAGCGGTGTCGGAATAATCGTCTCCGAACGATTTCGTGACTCGATTGTAAGCGTCGAGCGCTTTGACGATCGATTGATGAAGATCGTTGTCGCCGCTAAGGAGCGACTCTATCACTTCTTCTCTGCGTATGCTCCGCAGACTGGCTGCTCCGATCAAGCAAAGGATGAGTTTTGGAACCTGCTTGATGAGAAGACAGCAGAGGTACCGTCGAAAGATGTCATCATAGTCGCTGGTGACCTTAATGGGCACGTAGGTGCTGCGAAGGACGGGTACAGCTGTCATGGTGGTTTCGGATACGGGTCTCGTAACCCCGATGGTGAGCGTATTCTTGAGTATGCGGAATCGCATAGCCTCACCATTGTGAACACCGTTTTCCGAAAACGCGACTCTCACCTCATCTCATATTATAGTGGGAGCTCCAAGTCTCAGATAGACTTTGTGCTTGTGAAGGATCGTGACCGAAATCTCGTCACAGACGCGAAGATTGTACCGTATGAAACGGTCGCCCCACAGCATCGTCCGCTGATCTGTACTTTGAAGATCGCCTCTCCGAGGCTGAAGCAGGTCGAGCGATGCGGTGCTGCAAGAATCAAGTGGTGGCGAATGAAAGAGAAGGAAGCAGCTGTGATTTCTCGCGTGCGGTTACCGACAGTTACGACTGTCGATGAAACTTGGAAGAAAGCAACCGACGCGATACGCCAAACTGCAAGGTTGGAACTCGGCACTACGAAGCCTGGACGACGCAAAGTCGACAAGCAGGCATGGCTGTGGACAGACCATGTGAAAGCGAAAGTTCGAGAGAAGAAGTCGCTGTATCATGTGTTTCTCGGCGACAGAACAGCCGACAACTGGCAGGAGTATCAGAAGGCGAAGAAGGCTGCAAAGAAAGCCGTGGCTGTTGCGAAAGCCACTCATTATGGTGATGTCTACCGAAAGCTCGAATCGCGCGATGGTGAGCGGTATTTGTACCGACTTGCTAAGACCCGCCATCGCCAAACCGAGGACATTGAAAAGTTTGTTGGCATCAATGATGAGAGCGGCCATCTTCTGACAGACCCCAAAAAGGCGCTGAAGCGATGGCGTGATTACTTTGAGGAAACTTCCACTATGGAATTTCCTCATCCGGCCATCCCTTCTGTGGCTTCTGTTCACGGTCCCGTTCGCAAGATCACCGTGGAGGAAACAGAAGCGGCTCTAAAGAAGATGAAGCCCGGTAAGGCGACAGGGCCGGATGATCTGGCAGCCGATGTTTGGAAGTCGAAGCTCTGGTATCCTGCTGAGTGGTTGGCTGAGTTCTTCAACCAGGTAGTAAAGGAGAAGAAAGTACCGGAGTGTTGGCACAACAGTACGACGATTCCGATTTGGAAGAAGAAGGGCAGTCCTGCAGACTGCTCCAATTATCGTCCGATTCGCTTGCTTTCGCACAGCATGAAGATCTTCGAGCGAATCCTCGACAGACGAATTCGTGAAATCGTCAAGCTTTCCGACAACCAGTGCGGTTTTGTGTCTGGTTGTGGGACCATTGATGCTATACACGCCGCCCGCCTCCTGGTGGAGAAGCATCGTGAGAGACAGAAGTCGGTGCATATAGCTTTTCTCGACTTGGAGAAGGCCTTCGACCGCGTACCGCGTGAGCTTATATGGTACGCCTTGCGACGACACAACGTACCTGAGGAACTTATAGAGTGGGTGCGGATGCTCTACTCTTGCCCAAAGAGTAGAGTGCAAGCTGCTGCTGGAACCTCAATGGAGTTTCCCATCTCTGTTGGGGTGCACCAGGGTTCTGCGCTTTCTCCACTCCTCTTTGTTGTCGTCATGGATGCCATTACGCGAGATCTTCAGCAGCCTGTTCCATGGACGCTGCTTTATGCTGATGACGTGATGCTCGCTTGCGAAGATAAAGACGATCTCGAGCGGCAGGTGCAAGCTTGGTGCGACCGTCTGGCGAGGTTCGGACTCAAATTGAACGTCAAGAAGACCGAGTACCTAACGACTGACGTGAACGAGTTCGGCTCTATTAAGATTAACGGTACTGAACTTGCACGCACTTTGGTGTTTAAATACCTGGGATCAGCAATAGCGTCTGACGGCGGTCTGATGGTTGAAGTGAACTCACGCGTGAGTGCAGCTTGGTCCAAGTGGCGTTCGCTGACTGGCGTGCTCTGCGATAGGAGGATGCCAGAGCACCTGAAGTCGAAGATTTACAGAGCCGTCGTGCGCCCGGTAGCGATGTACGGCGCTGAGTGTTGGCCTGTGACTAAGGAAGTTGAAACACGCCTCAGCGTCATGGAGACGAAGATGCTGCGCTGGACGGCTGGAGTCACGCGCATGGACCGCATCAGAAATGATGCTATTCGGCAGAATAGCATCATTTCTGATGCGGCAGGCTTGCGATGGTACGGCCACGTTCTGCGTGGGAAAGAAGACAGCGTCCGCAAGATTGGCCTTGAGTTGGAAGTATCTGGAAAGCGGCCTAGAGGACGTCCGAAGCAGCGTTGGTCCGACACGTTACACACGGACATGAAAGTAGCTGGTGTCCACCCTGATCAAGCACAGGATCGGGAAAGGTGGCGTCGTAACACCAGAAGAGCGGACCCCGCGACGATGCGGGACAAACGCTGAAGAATAAGAAGAAGAAGAAGAAAGCTCATCCTAAAGGTAAGCGTTTATGGATTGCCAGAGGGATCGAATCCGTTGTAAGAATGTCGAATCGCTGGTGTACCGGCTCTTGTGCCATCCTCGAGTTGAAAACCTGGCTGAGTATGCCTAGTTCAAGCTGGCTGTACGAAATCGCACCCTGGTTTCCTTCAAAATTCGAGCAAGATGGTAGCTGTGAAGATCCTATAGGTTTTATGCACTGTCCGTACTGTTTGTGACCTGTCCTTTTCATTCAAGTGCTTTGTGCCTGTGTATCATTGGTATTGAAGAATCCAACTTGATTATTTTGAACATTTTTTAGTCATTGCATTGTGGTTAAAAAAGGGTCATTAATAAACAAGTCGCAACAAGATTATTTACCACAGCATAAAGGATAAAAGATAAAGGATGGCGTTACTCAATCCCTTTTTGGGATGCGCCACACATTCCACGGGATGTCGTGGAGGCGATTTGAATGCGTATGTGGCCATACAATGATTTGCGGTGGCCAGCCGATGAACAAGTCAGCGTCCTTTCCAGCAAGGTCAAGCGTGAGGTGCGATTCTTGAAGAAAATTTACGACCCCCCCCCCCTTCCGAAGCGAGTTTGTACGACCCCCCTCCTTGTCTCCACCTCTGGTTTATTTCTTATCTGTCATAATTTTTTTCAATTTTTAATGCGATTTTTGCACCCATTAACATATTGTTCCTGCCAGGTGGCTTCGACACTGTAGAGATTCGGGCGCAGCGTCGTCCACTGAGGAAGACATGTTAGTATTGAATGCTTAAATCATTTGATTGATTAAAGCACAAAATTGAATAAAGCTGCTAATTCTGATTATTGTGTGTTAAAAAATAAGGATTTTCTGTCGGCAGATTTCGAATGGATGAGAGATGTTGAATTTTTTCAATTTTATTTAGGATGTTATGGAAACGATGGCATTCTACCTGGAGGAGCGACATCTACGTCCAAAATTGTATTGTATAAAATTTCAAGTATTACTTATCAATGGTGACTTAAGAGCTTTCCCTAAGAGAATTTTTGAAAGGCTCTTCGAATCACTGACGGAGTCGCAGCTTAAGGATGGACATCTCGCGGAAAATTTTTCTACCTTCTGAAGGAAAGTACATAAGAGACTGAAATGTACCATATAGAATTCTAATCCGTGATTATTGTACAATAAAAGAAAACCAACCTTCTTCGCAGCACTCTTCGATATGATTAGGGCTCAAAATTTTCGTTTTTCATGAAAAATTATTTTCTTCCTAAAACAGATTACCTATGCAGTTAAAATTTGCTGCAGAAAGTTTCCAGCCTTGACCAAAGCGCAGTAAAAAATCATGGTCTTCTGAATCGAACAAGTTGGACCGACCTCCAATCAATTCCGCATCGATGTCGCTGGATTGACAAAATTTGACGTTGACACAAATTATGATAACTCGGTAAGTTTTTCAAAATTTAGAAAAGCCAAAAACTTTTTGAAAAATAGAAGAAAAGTGCTTTCTTACCGTGTAAAAAACAGCGATCAAAAAAGAGGTCTCCATACGGGGCGGAGTCCTTCGATTTTTGTGCGAAGAAAATTGAAGTGATTTGTATAAATAATTACATTTCGGTAAATTTTTAGAAATTTGAAAAACCAAAAGCTTTTTAAAAATTAGAAATAATGCGCTTTCATAAAATATATAAATCAGTTTTGAAAAAAAGGGTTTTCATGCGCGGCGAGGGGGTGCGACTTTTGGTCGATTTTTGCAGAAATACCTGCCAAAAATCGCACCCCCGCCGAGCATGAAGACCCCTTTTTTCAAAAACGATTCATATATTCGATGAAAGCGCATTCCTTTAGTTTTTGATTTTTTTTGGCCTTTTCAAATTTTCAAAAAATTACCGAAATATAATTATTTATACAAAATCACTTAAATTTTTTCGCACAAAATTGAAGGACTCCGCCCCGTATAAAGACCTAGTTTTTGAGAATAGTTTCCATATGATAAGAAAGCAAATTTTTCTATTTTTCAAAAATGCCCTTGGCTTTTTTAAATTTCTAAAAACTTACCGATTTATAGTTATTTTTGTGAAAGTCGAGTTTCTCCGCTTCTATGACGTCGGTGCCATATCGACCAGGAGTCGGTGCAAACTATTCGTTTCAGAAAACCACGATTTTCACACTGTGCGTTGAACAAGACGTGAAACTTTTTGTGGCAGGATTTCAACTGTGTGGGTGATCTGCCTTAGGTAAAAATTAATTAATTTTTCTTGAAAAACAAAATTTCAAATACGATCTGCCCTAATCACATAGCGAAGAAGCTTAGCTTTTTACTGTGTGTTAGTCATGACTTAAAATTCCATAAAAAACAACTCTCGCGTGTTCTTTCCTTCAGAAAATAGAAAATTTTTCCGCGAGGAGACCGTCTTCAGTGGCGATCTATGATATCGGAGAACACAATGGCTCCACGTAACCTGTCATACTTCGGAGTTTGTTCGACGTCTCAGAAAAATTCATAGATTTTTAAAACTATAAGAAGTGTGGATTCTACGCTTTAAGAAGCAGGTTGTAAAAATAGCGGCTTCCATTTGATTAACGGGGTCGAATTTTTTCGGCAAATGATACAAATCGGAACGTCTGTTCATACTTTCAGAAAAACAAGTTTTATTACCCTGTGTCAAGGTGTTCCTTAAAAGTTCATAGGGTAAAACTTCACTTTCTGATGCTGTTTCCTGCAGAAGAGAGAAAATTAGTTCCGTGACAAGTTCATTCTCCGGTTGCCATTTCGTCGTCGATTCGAAGAACGCTTCCAAAAATATTGTAATGAAAGCACTTAATTTTTCTTTGTAATTGACACTTCAAGTTTTATAGAGTGCAATTTAGGACATAGATGTCTCTCGTTCAAGCAAAAAACTGTCGTGGCCATGACTTCCTGGAGAAAATCTGAAAAAAAATAGAAACCTCTCATTGACTCCAAATCTGCCGGCAAAAAACTTTTATTTTTAACAAGTAATACAATCACCATTTAAAACTTTTTTAATATTAGTTTTCACCACTCCAGGGAACGAAGAAGAGACTCCACGCCTTCGTAGACTTTTCAAAAAAAAACTTACTAAGAATAAAAAACATCGCCTAAAACCTGAAAAATAAGAGACAATCCTCTGCCAGAGTTCGAGCCCCCCCCCCCCTCCAGATGAGACCGCAGTAGGACCCCCCCCCCCTGCGATTCTCGCACCTCAAGCTTGACCCTGCTTCCCAGACAAGTCTGGTACCAATTCACAGACTTGGAGGGATGGAAGGCTTGGTTGGCCTGGGCGAGAAATCCGAACCAGGAACCTGGTATCGGGTGCAGACGACAGTCGGCGCCTCCTTCGAATGCGCTACACGCGCCCTTCCACAGCAAACATAGAAAAAATCTGCAGGAAAGTTGTGTTGACGTCAGGGCCCCTCAAATCTCAATCGAACAGTTGGAGTGCAAAGAGCGCACGAGAACGAAACTGTCGCGCTCGTCCTATGAACTAGCAGCACTATACACTGTGCTCCTAACCGCTTTATGCAACGGGCATCGCTTGCTCACAAATGACCAGCCAGCGCTGGAGCCCGTGAGCCTCATCCCCCTCCCCCCCCCCCCCCCCCATAACGCCTTCACGCTAAACATTGGGGATCCCTATTCGACTGGTTTTTCGACTTGGCAGAAATAAAACGCATTATTATGCTGAATGAAGGGTGGAGATACTCCCTATATAACTCGCTGCTGCCATTCGGTTACACTTTTCAGGGCCTTTCCAGAAAAACCTGAGTAAACTCTTTCTCTAGAGAAGAACGTACTTTTAGAACGCGGGGTTAAAAACTGGCTTGCGAACACCTTTTAAAACAACGTAGAAAAATTTTCGCGACAAAAGCGACGGTCAAATGTTTACGTTAGCATTTCCGTAGGCGTGCAACCACGTAATGGCGGAATCGTACCACTCGTAGTTCGGAATATTGGTGATTTTTTGCAACCATGTGCATCTACTACGCTTAAAAACTTGGCGCAGCCTCTAATGTTCGGGTTCCGGAAACAACTAGAAGACTATGTGCAGTTACGATTAGTTGAACAGTCAAGTAGTTCCCAAACTCGGGATTGAAAATAAGCAAAGATTCGGTCTTTCTGTTGCGACTGTGTTCCGTTAAATAGCTCAATTCCTGGTTTCTTGATTCAAAATGAGCGACCTGTTGAAAGCACAGCTATCTGTTATTTGCACACATCCATTAGAAGGTTCATTCTTTATGTGATCGGGGAACTGCGATTCACGTATACTTTGTTCGAAAAAGGAAAGCGTATGTTCAACATGGACTTACGTTGCTGATGGGAACCAAAACGCAAAGTACAGCGATAGCAAACAGCTGAAGTACGATGAGCGAGCCAAAAGAAATATAGGTGAGCACAGCCCAACGGACATTGGTCGCGATACAATAATAAATCACTTGTCCAGTTAATGTTGTTTGACAGTACATTACATAGAGAAGACATGAAGTCATTGACATCTGGAAAACCCTTTGTGATCAACGCAATCAATTTTTCATTTTCTGAATTCCTATTATCTGTTGTCCAGGCAATGAGATTTAGCAGTTTCAGAAGTCCTTTAGAAATGAGTGAAAATTGCGAAAAGAGTCCGAATAACAACTGAAATACGGCATTCATGGTTTCGTCCAAGGACGCGGCGCTGTATGAATTAGGCAACATCTTAAGGAATGGTTCGATCATGAACTCCATATCGAACAAAGCAATACCTTGGATGCGGATATTTTCTAAAAGTCAGCTACTATTCCTCCTTAATGGGAAGCTCGATAGCCAAGGTGTTGAATGAAATTTAGTCCACTGGACGGTTCCCAAACAAGCTCGCTGATTGATGATTCGCTTAAATGGCTTAGGCAACATCTGCATCGCCGATTCTATAAGCAACATCCACTTTATGAACAGCAGACTATTTTCTGTTATAGTCCTGTTCAAGATAATATTTTACATGGTGAGTTCCAAGGCAAGCTCTGGAGTGCTCCTCGAGATGTTCCCTATAGATGTTTCTCTTCTTCTACATTTGATTAATTCCTTTTATTTCATTTTATCCCCTTTTGTGATTAAATCTAATTTGTTTTTAATTTTGAAGGTACTATAGTCCTACAATGTCGTTCACAAATCTCCACCACCACACGGATGGAAGTGCAGTTGGTTGTGTAGGCATAGCAATGCCAACAGCAGCCACTGCTTTCTGGGGCATTTCGATTTCTTATTATGATATTTTGTTTGTTAGTTTCTAAATGTGCTACGACAAGTAAAGCAGTCTGATTAAGAATGTTTTCTGTTCCGAAGGTACTTAATTAAAAAACTATGTTCTCTCTCGTACTCTCTCTTTCTTTCTCTTTCTTTCTCTTTTCTCGCTTTTCACCTGCCAATTATACTTTTGTATTTTGCACATAACACCGCTTACTAACTGTGTAATCTGAATGCGGAATGTACGCACCTGCAATAAAAGAAGATATATGCCTGCAGTCCTATTTTCTTCATAGCTTGATGCTCTCCATGTGGATAGACAACGTTCAATGGCCAGTGTTATGGGAGATCTTAATTATCGACTAGAGTTTCAGATAAAGAAAAATTAATAATATATGTAGAAAAGTTGGTCTTACGTGGAGATTATGAACATCGACGTATTCAGTGGAAGTCGCAGCATAAAACACCTAGGAAGAGAGGGAAGAATATCGCATCCGCTTCCACGAGACGTATTAAAGCGAATCAGTTCGCTGATATGAATAATAGCTCTGCAGTTTTTACACAAAAATTGGCAAATAAAGCTACTACCGAAGCAACACTTTGGGCAACTGAGCTTTTATGGTTTGGAGGAGATTTTTGTAAGGGTTTCAGAATCAAGCCGATCACAATCCCATGACTAAGCTGTTTTTTCACGCTCGGAAAACACTTAACAACAGTTCTGATCGTGTTTGTATGTACCCGTTACTTTTTTGCAAATCGCGCTGTTTACATTTGCAGTACTAGTACTTGTACACCAACTACAGGGTTCGACATAGTGAACGTTGCTGTATCCCAGAAAGTTATATGCGTCGGCACTATCTTGAGTTTTTCGATTCTCCGAGGCGCAGAAAACTATGGGGGTCGAGCGTTCTACCCCCTCGTCCCCCTGGCCCGCCCACCCCCTACCCCTAGGCTCGCTCGAGAGTCCAGTGGCTGCCTTACGAGATAGTGGAGACGCAGACGTTTGCCACGCCTCTGTTTAAAGGGCGGGGGTAGAACGCCACTCCGCCTAAAACTATTACTAAAAAGACTAAAGCTAAAAAATCTAGAACTATTTACGTTCACTCTTCGCAGCTGATTATTGAAATGTCAAAGAGCGGGTGTCCTTTACTGCTAGAAATGGGCGTGGAAAGGGTTAAGAGAATGGCTAAAGCACAATGAAAACCAAACGTGGTTCACGGATTAGCAAAACTCCTGCACTCCTAATTCCTTCCCAAATATTAACGGAATTGTGCTCTGACGAACAATGCCAAAAAGAGGAATGTGGCTGCCAGCAGTTGTAGAGATTTTCTAAAAGTGAAAGCAATAACCACATGCGCTCACCTCGAAGCGGAATGGAGGACAAACGCAAGCAGGTATATCAGTAGGATCATCCGCGTATTCCTGTGCAACAGCTTGAAATTCAGAACTCTTCTAATAGTGAATATAAGAATAGGGATAGATATAAGGGCAAAGACAGTGTGTATGATGAGCATCGCATTAAGTGATGGTGATAGGGCCACCCGTTCCATTGTTTCACACTGCGTTTCCCGTTCTGTCATCGTGGTTGCCGTAGCTGAAACTCACTGAATGTTGCCGTGTTGAAGTCCTCCATATGAATAGATTGTTAAGCTATGATTATGTAGGAAAAACAGCGGGTTTCCAAGCGAGGGTGGGTAACGATGAGCAAATGAGGGAGTTAGATTTGACAACTGATTAGCTTAACGACCAATTAAACAAAACTTCAGCTGATCGCAGCGTGAAATCTCTCACAAAATGCATTGATATTAGATAGAAGGAGCTGCATATTCAAATATACTGAACAGAAAGCTGCTCAAATATGACGACTGTGTTAAGAATTGTTAGAGAAGAATGTAAAAACCTCGCAACACCGCCCCCCCCCCCCCCGATTTACGAGGGCGATCACATCTATTGCATTCATAGTAGGAACACCATTCACCTAGAAGTGGCGGTAAGGAGATGGAAGTTTTATGTAATTGAACAGTGAACGTCTTCGATTTATGTTGCAAGAGCTGTGACACAGAGAGTAACATCGAATCGCAAGCCGGAACAAGGCTCTAGTAATAATGTTAGAGCACAGCTGAAGGAAGCGAAGTTGGACTATCAGAATAAATCATATTCACCTCAAGTCATAGAAGTCCGGAAATAGATTTCTAGTGCTATGCGAAGTTCAGCCTTTAGGCATGTTGGAAATCAAAATGAACATTCAAATTCAAAGTTAAACAAATCTAAACAGCGCTTTACAGAGTAGAGAGTCTCCCACACGGTTAGAATAATTTTTGTTTCACGAAAATGTAGAATAACTTTCTTTGAATTATTTTAATTAAACTTGCCCAATTCGTGAACTCATTGTCGGAAATTTTATAAAAATTTTAGTTTAAAAAAAATGAATCAAGTTTTGTTTTAAAGAGCAAGGGGCTTAAATTCAATTCAATTTCAATTAGAGTGGATTGAAAGAGGATTGCGCCATACACTGGGCTAGATTGTTGCGATTTTTTTGATTGATATTAAAAACTTTGTTTGCGTGGAGTAACGCAGATGGAAACTGTACAACAAAAACAGTTATAAAAACAGATATACCCTTAAACAGTGCTAGAAGTTAGTTGAAGCAAAAACGCTTTGACCCATTCGAGAGCGCGGAGCGATCTCTTCTTCTTTTGTGTAATTATTCACAAAATGATTGTTGCCTTGTGCTTTCAAACTAAATTCTAATCATCTTTTCTTAAAAAATAAAATTTTTATAAAACTTCAAACTGTGTACATTTATTGGGGTCAGATAAATTTTAAAAATTTCAAAGAGAATGACCCTTAAGTTTCGTTAGACAAAAATTATTCCAAGTTCATGGAATTAGATAGCAAGGGGGCAAGGCCTTTATGAGGAAGACTTTTATCAAAATAAACCGAAGCTTTCGTGGTGCTCGGGAACCATTTGGCTTTTCACCTGCAACTGAAACAACATCAACGCGTTGAAGTGCCGGTGGTTAACTGGATAAATGCCAGCGAAAATATGCATAATTACGAACTCTCAAGGGCATCACTAATAACGTGAAATTGTCAGACTGCTCTACCGCGAATGACTTTGTCCAAAGGAAGGTGCTCAATATGAAACATACACGCTGGCGCACCAATTCCACACACTAGAAAGGCGTTGAAAGAAGGCTGATGGTGCGAATCACTGCAACCAAGCAAAAGGAAATAATGGGCAACCATACATTTTCATGCGCATTAGAGATGCAGCAGCAATGGTTGCTACGTATGTACGGTTTCTTTCACATGGAAAGTTTAGTCAGATAGACCGAACAAAAGAAGGAAATTGCACCTGGTTAGTCTCAGCTGATAGGTGTGACTTGTTTTCGATGTCTCCGTGTTAAAACACCCTGTTAGGATTGTTTTTCGAATTACATCCTGCGTTTCTGAGAAACTTACACGTACTAGACTGAGCAGCAGTAATATCTATGGAGGTCTTCTGCTGCTTGACCAAGTACCGTGCTAGCAGGAAGTTAATAATATGGAACCACTCAACAAAACTAGGAAGATAGACTCTCACAAGAATGGATTAGTGATAAAAATAGTTAACTTATTCAAAACTGACTTCAGAAATGCTTGAACAAACGATCGAATGTAGAACTTCGACGACATTCAAACCACCAGAAAATAAAATGATCTCGAAGCTATTTAATATTGTGGTAGTAAACATAAGCTGTGTACTTCATTAGGAAGCAGGTCAATTTCGTTTTATAATTCCATTTATTCCTGTCCTCTAAAAAAGACTCACTAAAGGAAGCCTCTTCTTTCGTAGTGTTTTTTGTCGTCGCGACAAGTTACAATAGTTCAAAGTATCACCTTTCCAATTTCTATTGTTTGTTGTGTAAGGACAATATTTTCGGACAATGATGTCCGAAAATACATCCACTGTACAAATTGAATGCCTACACAATTAGTTCCCTTCTAACTACACGAAAGTTCTACGCGTAGAACAGCAAAAGTTGCATATTGTATTCCACCAGAAGAGATCGTTCCACGTGCAGGTATTGACATAGGGTACCAGACACCTGTGTTGGATTTCCTTCTAATCAATAACCACAAGTACCAAACAAATTCTTGTTTAAGAGCTGCGCATTCCATCCAGGAGTGTGCGTAATAACGATTTACGATTTTTCGATTTGCGGCGATTTTTGGCATTTTTACGATTTAGGATTTACGAAATTTTCGTAAATCTGATCTTTGATCTATAGATAAGCGGTGTCCAAACACCGTGGTTCAGCCCGGGATGTAAAGCTGTGCCCACTTCTGGAGCCTGCTAACACAAGGCATTGTGAACACTCCCTGGAGAATGCTTACATTCCTATAGTCGTTTATATACCATCAAAATGAACAGCTACGAAATCATATTGAAGACGTCTTAAGAAAATTACACCATGTAATTTCCTATTCCTGTTCCAGAAGGCCACAGAGGTGCCCAAGAAATGTGGTCATATTGTTTCAATTGTCACAAGCTTAGTATATGTCTGCCGTGCAGATGTTGCCGGAATTACTGCAAAACGAAGGAAAGCGGAGAACTCATGATGCGTCATTCAGTAAGAGGGCACCATGCTCTCGCACAGTTCGCGATGCTTGTGGATTGCATGCATAGTTGCTGTTTATGCCAAGTTATTATAATAGGCTGGTAAATAACATTTATGTCTTTGTCTTTGCAGTGCCTTGTTGCTAACGCTTTTGTGAAGTCCTAGATTTGTTCGCTTTACTCATTTAAAGCTTGCTAAGAAGTTGGGAATTTTATGGCATTCAATCGACGTAAAAATCAGCAATCCACTTCGTTAGCATTGGATGTATCTAAAGTTCTTCTAATTTGAACAGCAACTTTTTGTGGGATAATCTGTCAAACGGCTTAGCAAAGTCAAAATAAATAACATCACGGCAGCGCTTGCTATGAAGCGCTTCAGTCTAGTCATTCATGCATTTAATTAGGTTTGTCTCTACACATCCTCCTGATACAAAACCATGCTGTTGTTTAGGAATGATCCTATAGACAGAAAGATGGTGCACTACTGCTTAACTACCTTCTCAAAAACCTGCAGAAAAATGACGTAATACTTACTGGTCTATGATTTTCTGGACCGTCAGAAGGTTCTTTCTTCAATATAGGGATGATGTAAAGGGGTGTTTCCACCTCAGTGGTACTTCTGCATACATTAATGATCGATTAAAAATGAACGCTAAAGGGCCACTAATAACACATGCCACTTTCCGTATTACAAATTGGTGATACAAAATCTGGAGTGACTGAGCAGAAATTCGGGCATTTTATAATCAGTTCATAACGTTAATGAGACTGAAACCACGCAATATCCTTCATGGGCGTACTGTCAGGGCGGCACATAGGCGGTGTAGAGCCATCGTCAGTTTGGAAACCAGGCATAAACTGGTTAGCTAGAATGTTAGCTTTGTCACAATCAGTTGCAGCAATAAGCCCGTACTTCTTGTCTTCCTTCAAACATCCAATTCGTTTCCTTTCGTTAATTTTACCATTTTATTTTTTTCATATTTTTTATTTTACTGTTTTATTATTTTTCAAATATGCGTAAAATTTACGTTTGTTACCATTTTCAATAATCTCCTCTTCTAAGTAGCTGTTACGATACCAGCCCTATCTTTTGTCCATTCGGCGCAAGACCGCGTCTTTTGCGCCGTTTTGGTCGAGAAAGCGCCGTTTTGTAACAGTTCGCTTTAGTGTGATCGATTTTTAACAAAAATGTCATATTTAGTATGGGATGAGATTTCCCATACGATGATGTAAGAAATGTCCACAAATTTTGAAGGCAAAATCTCTTTATTGTAGGGCTACAGTATTGTTCAGAAACTACGGTGGGTTTACGACCTCTCCCTCCTCACTCAAGATGATCACCTCTTGGAGACCTTTATTCCTTTTTCGTAAGTGCTGACAGCGTGCTGTACGATCACAAGACTGTGAAAGCACACTTTAAACGCCTTTCCAACTGCCGTTAAGAACCCGCCAATTTTGAGGGGATCCTTCGAAATTCTATTATAAGCAGTGCCAGACGACTGTCAATTGATCATGATAGTTGCACATGAAAAATGTCGCAGTTTTGCTTGTAATTCTCGCATTTCAAAAATCAAAACTGTGTTGATGTGGCATCGAATCCGACCCAGCTACGGTGGCTTAAGTGAATTTTTGTTAGCCATCTTCAAGGTGGTCATATCACCAAAAAAGACACATATTCGGAATCCATGTGAACTCGTCTCCAAACTGATCTAAAAACTGCTCAGATGTTTTCAAAAAAAGAAATCGATGGCCTACATATACCTGCCGAGGCGGCCGTCTTGCTGGCTTGAGATAATTACGCCCTACAGGATGCGGCTGTTTGAATAGCTACATAAATTATGCTAATTTTTTTCCAAAACATGAATTTGTTCGTTTCTTGTTTGAAATCTGGATTCAGTATCCATTAGTTTAGTAGCAAACAACGCCATCTTTGGACACAGCTAGATAGCCATCCACCAGTTAGCAAGAAAACGATTTTCTTCAAGATTGCTCCTGAATATCCCAGTGTACAGCACGCTTCAAGGGAAACCTGAACTAGGTGGTCCATAAGAAAAACAAGATGTTCAAATTTCCACCATGCCTCCTTCGCTGAATATTTCTGCCTTAAATCTACTGCAGACCACTATTTTGCAGCTGTGGACTTTTTCCCGTAATGGACGATAAATGGTTTCCCGGTATTGATCGACAGATGTTGATTGTCACCACAACATTTAGAAGTAGATCGAAGTGTGCGAGAATAGTTATTTTCTCAACCATGTTTGTAGGACTCGTGTTGGCTTGGCGTTAAGAAAATAATTCTTATTCATGCTACTTATACTATTTGACTTACTTACACTTTCTAGTTTCTTTACTTATGTTATTTCTGTTGCTAAATAACCCTTGGTAGCCGAACTTAGCATACCTCTACCCACCAAACGGGACGGAGGACGGAACCCAGTATCCGATGGTGGAGACTGCGGGGTTCAAAGCGGAACGAACTACGAAGGGCAGTGCTCGAAGCAGGCCTTACAGATCCAGCTGGTCCCGTGAATGAGACCTGGAGTAGGGTAGCCCGAGTAATCCTGAGATGTGCCAAGAAAACCATAGAAGAAACAAAGGGAGGAAAAAGAGGGGATAAATCGGCATGGTTCTGGAACGAAGAGTTGCAGGCTGCGTTGAAGAAGAAGGAGGCCTACGAGCTGTGGCATAAGACGAGGGCACCCGAGCATCTCCCAGCCCACAGGAAGCTGAAGAGGCTGGCAAAAACGGCTGTAGTGAAGGTAAAGAACCCAAAATGGATGCCCTGTACGAGAAACTAGACAGGCCAGAGGAAGAGAAGTTCGCCATCCGCCTGGCCAAAGCGAGACATAGAGCTTGCCTCGACATTCGAGTAGTGAAGACTGTGAAGAGTGCCGACGGTAGGGTGTTACGGAAGCCGGTCGAGGTCAGAGAGAGATGGGAGGAGTACTTCAAGGAACTCCTGAACGAGGAATTCCCTCGTCGGGAGGCTGAGGAAGAACAACCAACGGAAGGACCCATCCTACCCTGGACGCAAGAAGAGGTTCGCAAGGCCATAGGGAAGATGAAAAGGCAAGAAAGACAGCAGGGCCTGCCGGTGTGCCAGTAGAAGCCTGTAAGGTGCTCGGGGACCTCAGAATCAACTGGCTGACGCAGTTCCTCAACAGGGTCACAAAAGAAAGTAAGATGCCGGATGACTGGAAGAACAGCACCATAGTCCCCATCTTCAAGGAGAAGGAAGACGCTTCTGAATGCTCCAACTACCGAAGGATCAAACTGATCTCATACACGATAAAGATCTACGAACGACTGGTCGACTCAAGGTTGAGTGAGATGGTGCCCATCTCCCAGGTGCAGTAGGACTTCATGCCCGAGAGATCCACCACAGACGCCATCTTCATCGCCCGCCAGGTGATGGAGAAATATCGAGAGAAACGAAAACTCTGCTACCTGGCATTTCTGGACATGGAGAAGGCCTACGACAGGCTACCCTGGGCCGTACACTGAGCCCTTCGAGGGAGGGTGTACCGGAACGTCTGATCACGTTCATAAGGGGCACTTACAAAGGCTCGAAAGCGTCGAACTCCACACGGGGTGACAAGGAAAGTAGACATCACAGTGGGGGTACACCAAGGGTCGGCTCTGAGTCCGTTCCTCTTCCTGCTGACGCTTGACTGTATAGTGAACCACCTTGAGGAAGGCCCTCTCAGGACGAATCCTCTACACGGACGACATTGCATTAGTAGCCGACAACCAGGAGGAGCTGGAGGAGAAGGTGCAGCTGTGGCAGAGAGCCCTCCCAGACGACGGCCTACGGCTGAACGTGAAGAAGACGTTCAGCCGTAGGCCGTTCAGCTCTGAGTCTGACAAAGTTCAGCTCTGAGCAGTGTGCTTGATCGATCCTAGACTGCCAAGGGAAAGCGATAGAGAAGGTGGAAGAATTCCGCTACCTCGGAAGTGACTTATCCGAGGAAGGAAGTGTAGACCAGGCGGTTAGGGGAAGGATAAACGCAGCCTGGCTCAAGTGGAGGGAGTCCACAGGGATCCTCTGCGACCGTAGATGCTCCAGTATGCTCAAAGGCAAGCTCTATAGAATAGTTGTGAGACGTGCGGCAGTGAGTGCTGGGCCCTGAGTAAGAAGCAGGAGAGGCAAGCTGCGGAGATGAGGGTGCTAAGGTGGGCATGTGGATGGACCCGTCGGGATAGGGTGCGAAACGAGGATGTTAGGGCAGTGATGAAGACAGCACGATCCAGCTGAAGATAGGGAACAGCGCCTGAGGTGGTATGGACACGTCATCAGAAGACCAGAGGATCACCCCATAAGGTTGGCCCTAGATTTCGAGGCACCCGGAAGGCGTCCGAGGGGAGCCCCAAGAAAATGATGGTAGGACGTCATCAAGAGAGATCTCGCCGATGTCGGCGCCACGGCAGATGACGTCCTTGATAGGGTGAGGTGGCGACAGATCACAAGAACAGCGGACCCTGCGGCTGCGCGGGACTAAACGATCAGGAGGAGAAGAAGAGTTTCCTGGTCTAAACAATGGAAGCTCGCCTTGGCTCCGCACAAAACAAGTTTCATGTGTATTAGCAGCATTTCGTCAACTGCACAGCAAACATATGAAGTGGATGGTTTTCAAATCACATCGGTGGAATTCATTAGAGATCTTGGTTTCACCTACAACAACAAAGTAGACTTTTCCGACCATGTCAAAAAACGTTGTAGGATAGCACTTCTGCGTACATTTTATATATTTAAAGCCCTTTGTACAAGGAACAGAACTCTTTTAATAAGGGCTTACAAGACCTATATAATACCATTGGCTGAAACGAGCAATAAGTATTCAACCCTAGTAAGTTTAAAGATATCTCCAGAATTGAGAAAATTTAAAATAATTTCACCAGAAAGTTGTTTATTCGCATGGGAGGCTTCTTGTATTCTAATATTCTCAGCGCAGCGTTCAGAAATAGACATTTGAACCTTTCATCTCTCGTATCGCAACGCAACGTATTTGATGTACAGTACCGGACATGCCGCTGCGTCCAACAAGCACAAGCGGCGCAAAAGATGAGAAGCGGCACAAAAGGGCGCCGGAGAGCGCCGTTTTCCGCTCGCCACGCGCCGCGTCTGACCAGGGAATGCCGTTAGCTTCCCATGGAACTTCGGATTGAGACCTATATCACGTGAAAGAGCTCGAGACGCTGATCAGAGATATGTAGACCAAATTTGCTAAATGGATCTCCTAAGCGAGTTATGGCCGGCGGAAGCCGCGATGTCTTCCATGTGTTAGGCGCGCTCAATCAGCGTTGGGCGCAGTATTACGCGGAAATCAGCGGTTCGGCTATCAGCGCCGTAAGCAGCGGCGGCGGCGCGGTGGTAGAGTGCTCGCTCCAAAGGATTGGTTTCATTGGTTCGGTTCTCGCCGCTGACGGGTTTTTTGCATTTTGTAATCTATCTTCGACGAGGACCTATAATCCCACTTTAGCAAATTTTTGAGCGAACGGCTAATGGCGACTTGCATTTACCTCTATTTGAAGACGGAAACGTGTTTCAGGTAAAATGTTTTATTCATGACGTGAAGCAAATCAGAAATTCAAATCAAAACAAAATAAAGAGTAAAAATAAAATCAAAAATCAACAAAACTTAATAAACATAATAAATAAAAAGTAAAGGCACTAGTTAAAATTTCCGACACCACCGACACGACTTCGGTCGAAAAAAATTTTTTCGCTGAAACTTCGTCTAGAGAGGTTATTTAGGGTGCTGATCACGAATCTGACATCCGTTTTTCACGATTCGATCGGAGACCACCCATACCTTTAACTAGGGTGGTCCAGGCAGAGTCACCGATTTTGCTGAAACTTCGTCTAGGGGGGTTATTTGGGGTGCTGATCACGAATCTGACATCCGTTTTTCACGATTCGGTGGGAGACCACCCATACCGTTGTTACAACCGTTCGGCCGAAGTCGTGTCGGTGGAGTCGGAACTTTTAACTAGTGCCTAGCGAAATCGGTGACTCTGGTCTCCGACCGAATCGTGAAAAACGGATGTCAGATTCGTGATCAGCACCCCAAATAACCCCTCAGACGAAGTTTCAGCAAAAAAAAATTTCGACCGTAGTCGTGTCGGTGGAGTCGGAACTTTTAACTGGTGCCTTTACTTTTATTTATTATGTTTATTAAGTTTTGTTGATTTTTGATTTTATTTTTACTTTTTATTTTGTTTTGATTTGAATTTCTGACTTGCTTCACGTCATGAATAAAACATTTTACCTGAAACACGTTTCCGTCTTCAAATAGAGGTAAATGCAAGTCGCCATTAGCCGTTCGCAATGTGCTAAAATGGGATTATAGGTCCTCGTCGAAGATAGATTACAAAATGCAAAAAAACCCGTCAACGGCGGGAACCGAACCAATGAGCCCAATCCTTTGGAGCGAGCACTCTACCACTGCGCCGCCGGCGCTGCTGACGGCGCTGATAGCCGAACCGCTGATTTCCGCGTAATATTGCGCCCAACGCTGATTGAGCGCGCCTAACACATGGAAGACATCGCGGCTTCCGCCGGCTATAACTCGCTTAGCAGATTCATTTAGCAAATTTGGTCTACATATCTGTGATCAGCGTCTCGAGCTCTTGCACGTGATATAGGTCCCAATCCGAAGTTCCATGGGAAGCTGACGGCATTCCCTGGTGAGGCAAGTCGCGTTAGTGCGCGGCGTCCTCAACTTCTGGACGTTAGATTGAATGAAGGAGCTTATCCGTGCGTTCGGACGTGCATGGCCTACTGTTTGGAACTAACTTTCGGCATGGCGCGCGCTCTGAACAATGCATGTAGGCCGGCAGAATCAATCGAGTGGGCGCGACCACTCGCAGAGTGACGTTAGGCTGATGGGCTGATGGAGGGAGCCTATCCATGCGTTTGGACGAGCATGGCCTACTGTTTGGAACTAACTACCGGCATGGCGCACGCTCTGAACAATGCATATAGGCCCGGCAGAATCAATCGAGTGGGAGCGACAACCTGTAAAGCGAGAGACAGCTTGAACAGTGAGCGCATAGAGAGTTTTAACGAAAATTCCTAGCCTTCCTACTCAGGCATTGCTCTAAGACTGTCCAGCTTGCATCTGGAGTGCGCCGTGAACAATGCATATAGAATCGAACCCATCAATCGAGTGGGCGAGAAAGCTTGTAGAGTGAGAGTTAGAGGAGTTTTATCAGAAATCCTAAGCCGCCCTACTCAGGAGCTGCTCTAGAATGTCCAGCTTGCATCTGGAGTGCGCCGTGAACAATGCATATAGAATCGAACCTATCAATCGAGTGGGCGTGACCGCTCGCAAATTGCACGCGCGGGCGTGTTTGGAGCGCGATAACTCTGTCAAGTTTGAACCCTTTCGGCTGCAGCTTGTGTTTTGTAGTCAGTAAAAAGCTCTAGCAGCTCGCCAATGTACAGCGATGTAGCCTAAGAACTCGCAAAGTTACGGTGGTGCAAAAATGCAGGTCAGGCTTGTACAACCAATTTTTTTTCGATTTCAGGAATTCACTCCGGGAACAGTCGATGAGCTGACGGCCTGCAAATGTATAAGGTAACAGACAACTTAACGTACTTTACAAGAAGGCGTTTACAGCTCTCCATCTGCCTAACCTGCCTTAGTTACAGCTGCCGCTTTAGAGCGGCGGATGGCAGCAGTAAAGATTCTGCCGCCCTTACTCCTTCCGGTTTTGAGTTTTCGACACTCGCAATAACTGTTCTGTTCAGCTCGATGAGCTCTATCGAACGGTGTCAATCTCGACCAGTTTTGGAGATATCGATTTTTTGATATTATTAGGTTGGAAAAAAAGTCTTTTCATTTTTTTCAAAGATTTATTACTTCACAACTACAAAGTCAAATCAATTGAGATAAACTCTATTTTGTTCTACTACACTTCTCCAAAAACGTGGTAATTTTTCTAATTCCTCTCGCGTAAAAGACTGCAGTTCTGAAGTCGAATCACCGCTGAATCCAATTTTTGAGGTCCTCGTCCGTTTCAAAATATTTCTCTCCAATTTCTTGCTTGAGAGCGTGGAAGAAATAGCATTCGGGAGGGCCGAGGTCAGGGCTATACGGTGGATGTGGCATTACCTCCCAGCCCAGCTTCTTTATTGTTTCTCTTGTGAGTCTTGCAGCATGTCGCTTTGCGTTGTCATGCAGGATCATCACCTTCGACTTCTCAGGCCTCTTTTCTTGGAAAGCTGCGGCGACTTTGTGGAGTTGGCCACTGTATGTGGCAGCAGTAAGTGTCTCTCCACTTCTGAGAGTTTGCCGATAAATCACTCCTCTGATATCCACCAAACACTCAAGAGAATCTTCCGTTCGTGAACATTGGGCTTGAGATCAGACTTAGGGCTCTCTCCCTTTTGTACCCATTGCCTTTTCCTCGGAAGTTGGCACACAGAACCCAGGACTCTTCGCCTGTCACAATCCGCGGAAGAAACGATTTTCTTCCTTATCTGGACAGAAGAGAAGCAGCGATGGAGAGCCGTCGACCTTTCTGAGTGTCTGACAGGGCATGTGGAATCCAAGCTCCAAATTTCCATGAAAGCCAAGATTCCTCAGATGGATCCCCACTATCCTATGAGACACTTCGAGCTTCTCTGCCAGCTGACGTGTCGTCTGCCAACTATCGGTACGAAGAAGATGGTGTAGTTCACTGTCGTCCAATCCAGTTGGCCTTCCTGACCATGCTTTGCCCTCAGTGAATAATTTCCCTTTAAAGACTTTCCGAACCACTCGTAACAGGCGCGATGAGTAGTAGATCCCAAGCCATATATGTGGTTAATTTGGTCTGCTGCCTGACGTGCTGTGGATTCTTTAATGAATTCTTGAAGAATGCCGTGCTGAAAACGGCCATGAGGTAGATCTGGCATTGAGTTCGGAAGATTGGATGGATAACGAATTACAAGAAGAGTCTTAACCTGTGTCTGCGTGCGAACGGTAGACAAGTGTGATAGGATTACGAAATCAGCAATCAACATTGGCTAGTGCGTTTACAAGGGGAAGGGTAAAAAAAATTTCGATGTGTGAAGAGACTTTTTTTCCAACCTAATATTTGGGGGTGAGGCCGCAGCGGAGGGCCGATGACGTCACCGAAAGCCAATATTTTGGAATCTGGCCAAGTTGGACACCATTCGATAGCGCTTGTGATGGTGAATGGAACGTTTTTACGTAGAGTGGCGAGAACTGTGATGCGAGCGAGTAAGAGCGAGGAGAGCATGACCATTGTTGTGATAAATTGTGCGCGCGGCGTCTTCTGAGCGCGATAGCTCTGTAAAGTGTGAACCATTCCGGTTGCAGCTTGTGGGTCTTGTAGGCAGCAAAATTTGTCCATGTCTCGTTCACAAAATTCTGCACCAACTTATTGTGGCAGTGATTATGGAATTATATAGTTTGATGCCTTCCCGAACCAGTGGTGGTATAATGAAAATAGCATTGCCTTGTCCGAGATCAACTGTTCGTGCTTTCTTCTTTACACATAGAACAGGTAGCACAGACATAGGGAACACGAAAAACTTGTCAAATGCTTACTCTCTTCACCAGTTTAAGCAGTATGCATCGAAGATTTTACTCAAATTTGACACCCTCTAGTCATAGAGATCGACCACACCCAGTTCTCGTTTGATTGTGCCATTTTGTTTGTTGTTTATTGTTTGTTTGTTAGTACTGACATGTTTTATCTCGCGTCTGCCTTTTGCGACGTAATAATCAAAAAATAAGCAAGAACAAAAAACGAGGTAGATAAAACGAAATGGTGTTTAGAAAATAAGTTTACTCCATAAGACTTTTGCACTGAAGCACTCAAGAACCGCCAAAATGAAAGCGTGAGATCCGTGGACATAGCAATCCCCAAAATCAGCGCAAGAAAAGAAAAAATACAACAAAACAGGAGCAGATCGTGGCAGGTAGAAGGCCGGATCTGAGGTGTTGATAGCTTCATTGGTAAAGGCTTTGTTTCATTAACCGCTACAGAATTGAAGTTGCAATCTATAGCGGTTTATGAAACAAAGCGTTTACCAATGAGGCTATTGCTAAGAAAACTTTAGCAGTAATCAAACAAGAAAAAAAAGAAACGGTGCGAAAAAGTATATGACTATACTCAGTGCCGAGACTATGCATAAGGTCTAATTTCTCCAGCCTCACTTTTATAGTTTGACTGCATCAGCCGCAAAAATATCCGCTGGAAGGCAGCGAAACCACCTGGAAACTCAATAGAACAAAGATTTGAACATTTGGCAAAACGTGGTTCCTACTACTGTAAGCGAAGCTAGCTGAGCGTTCTGTGATTTCCACGCTTTCTCTGATCTGATTGATTCCAGCGAGCCGAGGCGCGGAGCGATCGAGGGGAGGCGACGAGGCGACGACGGCGGTCGGCGGCATCGACGACGCTAGCGACGACGAGGACACGAAGGACGACGAGCGCAAGGACGACTCTGGCGGCAGCACCGACTCCTCACCCCGAAGCACTGTGATCCACTCTACCGTCAGTATTCCGTCCGCTGCTATGGATAATTCTTATTCTGAAAACAGTGTTACCACCTCTCACGCTTACTGGTAGCAGCGAGTGAGCGGTCACGTCCTCCGGAAAGTAGAGGTACGAAATTTAGAATCTTCAAGTGTTTTGTTCGACTTCGCCGCTTCGTAGAGGCATGAACAGATCTGATTTTGCCAAAGGCTGCCTGGTCAGCCGATCGTCGCGGTAGCATGCGTCCCCTCCTTGACGATTTTTTTACATCATAGTATATTAGACTAGAAATCCGATCGGTTAGCTTGTAAAGCTATTCTGCAGAGCACTCTTTTAGCCGCATGTGTTTTCAGGTACCGTCAGCATAGCTGAGCAGCTCATTGTAGCGTCAAACGCAGGGATTCCGTAAGTAGCAGCGATTTTGCAACAAATTTCAATGGTTCGTTCTCAGTACTGGGGGAGTCAACGCTTATGGACATGTCGGTTAAAGTTGTACCCCAGGATTACTGCAATGAAGCCCAAAGTTATCCCACGGTGAGGCCGTTAAGGTTTTTCTTTGGAGTAGGCCTACATCTGAGATAGATACTAGTTTAAGCGCTCCGAATGTAATTTCCATTATAATCAATGTTTCTACTTCGTTTTGTGGCGTTAAGGGATCCTATAAGGTTCGCGCTTTCCTAGTCAAATTCCTTTCTTCCTTTCGCTCTTGCCTTTTTTCCTCGCAGCTTAACGGCAGGCATGAGTCATTGCACACGCTGATGTGGTAGGACGCGCGCTCCGTCGCAATGCAGCGCCCGTTTGAACTCCATGACTCACGCTAGGTTAAGCTGAGTGCCGTAAACCCTTCCTTTAAGACTCCTAGGTCGGTTAATCCCTTATTATTTTTCCTTTTTTCCCTTCCTTTCTCGTCATTATTCTCATATAGTGCTGCATAGTCGTAACTCCTCGTCTTATATAGTGCTGCATAGTCGTAACTCCTCGTCTTACTTTTCAATGCAATTGAGCGCCAGCAAGACACCGTGCCAGCCATCTCCGTCGTGGAAGGATCACCCATATCTATCTACAAGCGGTCAGTAATTCTGACGGAGGACCAGTGGTAGGCTCTTGCGATCGGTACAACACCATCCCCGATTGTGGGGATACAGGACGGGTTCGTAACCGGTAAAATCGTCGGTACTTGTAAAGCTGTCGCGACTTCCGTGCGACAGTATTCGCTCCCCGGCGGTGAACGCGGTGACCCACGTGAATCGACAGTTCACCTGTCGACGCCGCGTAATCTTCTAGAAGCTGTCAGAGACGCAGAGAACACGCGTCCCTGCCCTCTGGCAGTTAGTCGCCTCCGCGGACGGTCGGTCCGCCAGTCGTCCCCAGGCCTGGGGACGACCTTGGTCAACGTCTACGTCTCGCACGCTCCGTTGCTTCGATGTGACAACCAACTCGGTTGGACTGCTGGCTTCGATGGTCGCTGATGCTGTGTCGTCCGGCTATGTTGTGTTTACTAAAAACCGTGTAACTGCTATTCGCAACGCCATTGCCGCGTTCAAGGCTCAAATCATCAAATTCCGGTTTTACTATGACGCTTCCGAAAATAATCTCGTAGACTGCTACTCGCGGTCTTGCGACAAAGGAAGCCCAAGACAACATGTGGTGGGATGGACCTGCCTTTTTTTTTAGCTGCTCCGATAGAGCAATGGCCTCAGACAAATGTCGATTTCCAAGATCCGCGAGCCACCGGCAAAGAAATCCAATCTGAGTACGTTAATACCACTTCAGCGGTTGACGGTATATTTCAATCAGTCCTACCATTTTCGCGTACAAACATATATCTCAATCTGGTCAGAATTACGGCATATATGCTCAAATTCCTCCGAATGTCCGTCTATAATAAGCTTTCAAGCCACCTTCAGGGCAAACTCTGGTGTAAAATGCCCCAGGTAACATCAATTTCAAGCTCAGGTACAATCCAACCATCGGACATCGAGAACGCAGAAATCCAGTTCATTCTTGCGCATTATTGCGAAGGTGAGCAGGAACTTTCTCGCTTGCAGCTCGCAAACTTCAACGCGAGACGAACGCCTATCACCTCATCCGTTGTCCATACCGTATAGTACCGTTAGAAACGGCCCCCATTTTGCTGCTACCCCAACATAGGCTTTCACACCTTGTAGTGCTCCATTACCACCTCAAAAATCACCACTCAGGTCATTACCATACCATCGTCAACATACGAATTTAATTTTTCATCCCGTCTATCCGTATGTGTGTTTCCAGATCTTTGCGTACCTGCATTATATGTAAGAAGTTCAACGCCGTCCCGTATCGATATCCGGATGTTCCACCTCTTCATCCGGAAAGAACTCAAAGTTCAAGACCATTCCAGAACGTGGGAATAGACAATCTTGGTCCGCACGCTTGTACAGGTACCAGCTTCGGAAAGGTATGGATTTGCCTTATTACGTGTATGACAACTCGAGCTATTCACCTCGAGGTCGTCCTGGACAATACGACTCAGGAATTCCTTCTCGCGTTTCGGCGATTCATCGCGCGTAGAGGTGCGCCAGACGTGGGTTACAGCGACAATTCCACCACTTTTCATGCCGCGAAACAGAAACAACCATAACCACGCTTCTCTATTCCCCTTCCTCTTGGCGCAACGTTTCCACCCTCGCGTCTCACAAAATCAAGTGGAACTTCATCACCCCACTTTCGCCTTGGAAGGGTGGGTTTTACGAGCGCCTAGTTGCTTTGTTCAAGTCCGCGTACAAAAAGTCCATCGGCCGCAATGTCCTCCAGCTCAACGAGCTCCAAAATATGGTTGTCGAAGTCGAAGCCACGCTAAATTCGTGTCCAGTTACTCCTTTCAGGGAAAAGGACACTTTCGTCCACGTTCTCCGACCTGTAGACTTCCTAATTCCTCAAGTAGACCTCCAACTTCCACCATTACCAGCTCAAATAGACGATATATACGACAGCTCGCACAATCTTGCGGGTTGGTACAAGTCAACTTCGTCTATTCTAGATCACTTTTGGAAGTTGTGGCACTCAAACTATCTCTCCGCGCTCCGAGAACGCCATCGAGCTCGATCCAGGCATCCAAGGTCTACTCCGATCGCTCCAGAGTCGGTGACGTCGTCCTAGTCGCAGATGAAAACACTCCTCGTGGATCGTGGACTTACGGCTTGATTGTTCAATTCTGTTTGGGTCAGGAAGGATCGGTCAGGACAGCCGAAGTTCGCACTCCTAATGGGAGATGCTTGAAGAGATCGCTCTCGCATTCTTATCCCTTGGAGATTCATGCGACTTCATTGAATACACCTCTACAGGACTCTATTCCACCTTCATCGGTAGCTCGCGTTCAGCCCCAGAGACGCGCCAAGTCTCACCATGCCTTCATCAATCCTTGTTCCAGGGCGATCAGCCCACTTTAGACTCTTCTGTTTGTTTTCTTATTGTTTCCTTCAATTTTCCTTGAAATTCCGCATTTCGCGGGTTTGAGCCCGCTTGGACTTTTGCCAGCTCGCGCACGCAACGCGCTGGACTCGCGATGCGATCAACGCCGGATATTCACACCGGCCGCTGCCCTAGACCTAGGCTGTCATATTGCCAGCATCGATAACGTAGTAGCCGCTTCGCGCGGGACTTACAGCCACTATGCACGCGCCGCTTTGGAAGCAACTCAGTGCTTCAAACGGCAAACTTAGTCATCACCCCGGCCGGGCGCATGCCGGCCTCTTCATCATCGCCGCTGTTGCTCTTTTCGGTTTTCACCGTTTATTCTGTTCGCTTTGCCGTACGACGTCAGAAAGCGCTCCTACCGGTAAGTTCTTTCGTCTTTCGTAGGCACTTTGACGTGTAGACGCCCTAGACTTGCGTACTTTTTAAATTTACCCTAGCTCGCTCGCTCGCAGCGACACGATTTCCTCCTTAGGATGTGTTTTTACCTTTCCACATGTTCGTTTTTGTGTGTTCATGTGTTTTCTTCTCCTCGCGTGCTTCTTTATTTCCTTCTAGCACGCTAGCTTTCTAACCCGCTCTCGTGAGCCATCGTCTTCCTTTTTCATGTCCCTTCACCCTCTTCTTAAAATGGCTCACGACCTAAAACAAGTCTACACGTCCCTATGCTTTTCCTTTTTCATCTTCTATTTCTTTATTTTCTGTCGTTTATTTGCTTATATTCTTAAAATTCCTATTCTCAAATTTTATTTTGTATCCAAAACCGCTTCCTACGATTGCGTCGTCACGCCATGCACCGGCAAAGCGTCTCGACACCACAATCGTACTCTTTTGGCCTCAAAACTTGAAAATATTCCTCTAAACATCCTTAAAATATTTCCAAAACTCCTTGTTTCATTTTCATATTTCCTCCCTTTTCGCAGTTTGCTTCGTCGTCGCGCCATGCACATGGCATACATCGCGACTTCGATCCAAACAGCGTCTTTACTAAAATAAATGCCATCTCATCTTTATAATTACGTAAATATTCCACTCAAAACAACATTTCTCCTTATATACTCTTCAAAGTGAACCGTTTCGTCGCAGGATACTCTTCTAAAACATACTCTTTTCGTCATACAAGTCACCCGCAATGCAACGATTCATGTGGTTATTGTTTTCTCATCATACTTGTTTTACTACATTCATCCTTGCTACGCTTTCGCGTTCATATTATTGTTTCATTGCCGCGTCTTCGCCAATTTCCTCGTCGTCCCTTTCTAATAATAACCATATGCATGCCCTTAACGCTTTAGTAAACTATTGCCTCGCGTACTAACTGTCATGCCTTCTCCATCTAACCGCGATCGTCATCGACACTGCTGCTGCTCACACGATCAGCGTCTCGACGTCGTCGAGACGACTCAAGGTTAGCCACCCATCGGCCCTAAACTCTACTAACTGGTCCTTAAGCTAACATTCCCTTCAGGGAGCATTGCCACCGCAGCCGTAGTCGCTGCCAGTGTCGCCAGGATCGTTCACGCCACGAGTCGCGCCATCGCTCGCGACGAGCCGTGATCAGTCGCGTGGTGACCACCGTGAGCGTGAATCCTCCCAGCCTCGGGGACACTCCTTTAGGCGTTCGTCCTCTCCTCGGTCTTCTCCTCGTCGTTCTTCTTCTCGTTCTCCTCACTCTCGTCGCTGCAGAGACAGCCAGCGTGCTAGGGCGTCTCCGCAAGGAAGCCCGAACGGTCGCAACGCTTCGCCGCCGCAAAGAAGTGAGTGAGCGTATGCAGACCGATACGCCTCAGCGTCGTGAGTCCCCGGTTCCTTCACCGGCACCATCCTTGGCAGGCCTTCGACACCAGCACCGCAGCATCCTGCCACGCCCGCTCTTTCGCTTTCTCCCTCCTCTCCCCGGCTAAGGCCTCTCTTCTCTCTCCCTCTAAGGCCCCACCTCTTTCGAACCCTCCTCTCAAGGGTTCTCCTGCCTCTTCTCCTCCTCAGTCTAACCCTAGGCCTTCTACTTCTGTGCCTGGGCCTCTCGTTCCATCCCCAGAGCCCAGGTCTCCTTCTCCTCAGCCTAGGGCTCCTTCTCCTCAGGTGCCAACCGAGGCGTAGCCTTTCTCTTCTCCTGCTCAGCCCCAGCCTCGGCCTTCTCGCCCTCCTCTTCGTGTAGGCTGGACTCCTCCTTATTCTCCTTCTCCTCAGGCTGAGGCTCCTGTTCCTCCTCCTCTTGCTCCATCTCCAGCTCCAGCTCCTGCTCCAACTCATGCGCCTGCGCCTGCTCCCGAGCCCGCTGCTGCACTCGCGCGTGCTCGCGCTTCGGCCCCGGCTGCTCAGTCCAATCCCGCTCCAGCTCCTGCCACTGCTTCTCTTGTACAGCGTCGTGCTTCACGGCCTGGCCATCCAGTGCCTGCAGGCGTTCGCTGCTTCTTTTGAGCGCAAAATCACTATTCCACATCTTGCGCGGTTGTGCCTCAGGTGTCTACCTGCCTCAACATGCACGCGCAACCGGTCGTTGAATTTTGTCTGCGGAGGAATGCATTCCGAGGATGACTGTTATATCCTTAATCGCTGCAGTGCCTGCCGTAGACGTGACCACCATAACGCCTTTTGCTCGCTCAACAACGACGCCGCCAGGGATGTCCCTCCGGATAGGTGGGATGAGCACTTTGAGTGGGCGCGCCAGGCGGCTAACATTGCTCGTCGTATGGAACGCGAGCAAGCGGCTCGGGACATCGACCGCCGCAACAACTCCGCTAGGTAAGGTTTTCCATCCTTCTATTCTTATTCTTATTTTTCCTGCTTTTCAATATGCAAAAAATACATATTTTATTATTCCTACTTCTTCAATCAAAACACATTTTCCATAGACAGTCGATTCAATCCTTTATTCCACATATACAATACACACCTCAATGTGTTTATTCCTCTTCATTTGTTTAATACTTGATTCAGGTCGGCAACCCACGCTCGTGTTCGCGTTATGCCTTCGACAACGCCATCGTCATCGTTCGGGCCGAGTGCAAATAAGTCTGTTTGCCGGCCGGTACCAACGCTGTTCTTCTTCTTATCTAACTCGTAGAAAGATCTGACCCTCACTGTCATTGCCATGCCTACCTCGCCCCCCCCCCCCCTTCCCAGACCGCATCTGTCACACCCGCAGCGTCGGAGAAGTGGCATCGCCCGCCATTACGCTACAAACGCCCTTTTCAGCGTAGGCGGTGTTAACCTGAATGTTTCCGTAGGTAAGCATCGAGACATCCCGCTACCCGCTGGGTTTTCGCTTGTGGTCCCCAGTGTCGCGACTTCCGTGCGACAGTACCCCGCTCCCCGGCGGTCAACGCGGTGACCCACGTCAATCGACACGGATCAACGCGTCAGTTCACCTATCCACGCCGCAGAATCTTCTGGAAGCTGTCAGAACGCAGAGGACACGCGTCCCTGCCCTCTGGCAGTTAGACGCCTCCGGTGCAGCCGCCGCGGACGGTCGGTCCACCAGTCGGCCCCAGGCCTGGGGACGACCTTGGTCAAGGTCTACGTCTCGCCCCGCTCCGTTGGCTCGATGTGTCACCGGCTCGGTTGGACTGCTGGCTTCGATGGTCGCTGATGCTGTGTCGTCCGGCTACGTTACCAGGATCGTCTTCGTCTCCGTCTCCGCTTCGCCGCCGTCGTCTTTGGGAGCCCCGACAGGTAACGCGCTGGCTCTGCCGGGCTTCTATGTCCTTGCCTTGGCAGAGGTCACAAGATCAGAGCTCAGTATCCAGCCAGGAATGTTGTTTCGATCCCCTCGTAGGCTGGTTGCGTTCTGGCCCCTAACTCGTAGGTCTATTACTCCTTGCGATTAGTTGTTATGTTCTGACTACAGAAGTTCATTATACATTTATTGTAGATAAAACTATCGTGGAAAACACAAATGTTATGTGTCGTAAAAAACGATATAATCGTGGTTCTGCTTTATTCCTTAGAGTATCTGTGGACATCGTCGTAGGGCGCATTGTCGTCGTCGGTCGGGGGACGCCTCGATCGATGATGGCCTAAGCTAGAGCCGTGTTAGGCAGTCTACGTACCATGTAGTCGTGGACGTAGGACGTGTGCAAGATAAGGTCCTTAGGGCATAAGGCACGGTAGGATCCGCCACGGCCTCCCAGTACGTGGGAACGATGCCAACGGGTGAGCATAAAGGCTGAAGATCCGCAGTGCCGTGTATTCACGGCGTGGGCCGTCGCCTCCCGCTTCCACCGATGCGTCGGCGGGGACCCTACGTTGCGACAAAAGCGGTTAAGCAGGTGCGGGGAGGATCTCGCATCATCGTCGACGTCACCGCGAACGCAGCCGTCGCCCAGATAACTGAAACCATTCTGTCCCTCGACGCGTTCGCCGACCTAGCTGTTTGCCGTTACATCGATGAATCGATGGTTTTCGACGACTCCAGCGCCGCGACTTCTGCCGACATGCAAGAGATCCTCATGGCTCTTCAGGGATGGCCGGATCGTGTTCGAGGCCCACATGCAGAATAGGGAGCGCCAAGAGTTCCTAACAGAACATGAAAGGGAGGACCTTGTCCTCGCTGAGTGGGATGTGCCCAACGTGATTGACATGGTCGTCGGAATAATGTTCCTTAAATATCAGCCGCATGTCGTCGCAATAACGATGTCGTCCGTGTTGAATGCGACGGGGAAGGACGGCATATTTAAGAACTACCTCAACGACTTCGAGCTCATCACATGCGACGAAGCATCGCAAGTACCAGAACCTGTCTTTGCCGCGATTCTGCCGAGAGCGCCACATCTATGGTACATAGGCGACGTATACCAATTGGAGCCGTATGCGCGCTGCTCACGGCACTCCACCGCCGCTCAATTCGGAGCGCGTAGCGTGATGGACGTTCTAACTCGGGCAAGGGCCGTCCCTATGGCCCCCTGATCGCCACGCTCAGGGCGCATCCCCTTCTGAACGAGCTCCCTCACCACTTCGTCTATGCGGAGGAGTTGAGGAGTGGAACGGCGACTGAGGAGCGACATACGCTGCTGAACATGATACGGTTTCCGAGCCAGTCCCTACCATTCATGTTCTTGGACGTCAGCGGTAGTTCCTTGAGAGCGAACACTCGCATTCAGCGATGCGAAGGCAATGGTTTGCGCTACCCTGTAGGACGTCTACTAGCAAGGGCATCGCCGCCAGCAGCATATGCATAACTAGAAAGAACAGCACCGACGGCTGGCGGATTTTGCGGGCGACACCGGTGTTGATCTCTGCACCGTGAACGCCACTCAGGGCAAGGAAAAGAACGCTGCTTACCACAAGTACGGACATCCAAACGGGTGTGGCGGAATTCTTGGACAATCCGCATCGAATGAATGTGGCGCTCACGCGCTGCAAGCACGGACTGTTCGTGTTGGGCCATCAGGCTTCGCTTGCAGTTGTGCCGTTCTGGAGAGCGGTTCTCGCATGAGAGCACGGAGCCATCGTCCAAGATATTTGGGAGAATATCTTCCACCAGAATAGGGTAGGTTTTTCGCCTTGCTGTAGGGATCAGCATAGACACGGATATTTCAGCTAAACTCCGGGTCACGATCTTTTGCCAAAAAGAGGGGAGATGTAAGCGGAGCTAGCTGAGCGTTCTGTGATTTCCACGCCTTCTATGATCAGATTGATTCCAGCGAGCCGAGGCGAGTCGAGATGAGGCGACGAGGCGACGACGCTAGCGACGACGAGGACCCGAATGACGACGAGCGCAAGGATGACTCTGGCGGCAGCGCCGACCGACTCCTCACCCCGAAGCTCTGTGATCCACTCTACCGTAATTATTCCGTCCGCTGCTATGGATAAATCTTATTCTGAAACCAGTGTTACCACCCCTCGTGCTTACTCTACCAACATTTTTGCTGCGCAAAATGAAACTTCCAATTCTCTCACTACAAGGCCGGAAAATCCAGTATTTATTACATTCTCGATAGTTACTGAGCGTCTGGTCGATTTTGGTCACGCGACGAAAAGCCTTTTTGTGAGAACTTCGGTTGGCCATTTTTCTCTCACCCCTGACATCTGACATAGAATCGGTAACAGCCATCGACATTGTTCACCTAATCGATCTGTAACACGACTTCTGACTGACCATCTGTGGCACGCCTTTCCAGCCCCGACGTATGCTACACGACGTCTCCACCTTACTAGCCCAAATTTAGTATTTTTCTCCTTTACCACTCCTCCTCCCTCTTACTGCCCCTCTCCTTGGTGGTCCCTCTTTAATCTATGTCTTCGGAGTCCTAGCTCACATTGGACGACGTCTGCGGCACGCGTTCTTCATCGCAACGTTCAAAAAGACGTAGTTTCCGTTGTGCCTAGCCCTAAGCCCCCGCGCTTTGCCTATGCTGCATCTCATGTATCGAGGAGTCCTCCCCTGCCTGTACATTAAACAAGAGACTCTCCAGAATTTAGTATAATATTTTTTGCAGTTTTAATTCATCCACCCAAAAAGTAAACATATTGTTTGAAATTTTCTAAAATTTGTAGCTTTGAGGAAGAGATTTATTGGTTTAAAGCTGTTTTTAAAGAGCGGGAAAGCACCCCTTTTTAGTGCCACAAAAGAGAATGTGTCATACTCTCTTCCAAGACGTCGCGATTTTTATTCGATTGCAGAGTTTTTGTTCGCATGTTTGAGTTTGACACCTGTTAACAATACAACAAAAATGTAAAGATCACACATATCCAACATAACAAATAATAATAATATCACCACTTAGGTGGTTTGTGTACATGGCACATACACTTTCAATCAAATGAAAGGAGAAGCAAACTTCCGAGACCACGGCGCGATCTAATTTTTAATGCTTGCTTCCTTGCTGTGTTTTTAGGCAAATTTTAATTTATTTCTTTTCTGTTAAAATGAAAATTATAAAATTATTACAGTTATGAGCAGGCATTTCAAATTAAAATTTTGAAGGAATGTCATGACACATTTTCTTGATATTCTCAAAGCACAGATTCTGACTCGATTATTTGTATGTGACCTTGACCAGCCCAAATCGCAAGTAGGACTGGAAGTTGTGAAAGTGTAGTTGCTAAAAGAACAAAAGCTGAGCAATCCTTTATCGAGAAATTATAAATAAACGCCATTCTCACAATCAATCAAACAAACAATACAAAACGCTGGATGAGAACGTGGCTCAGAGAGAAATTTTAACGTACGAGAAAATTTTTTCTTCGGACCTTTTTGCTGCAGCTATTAAACATTACTGCATCGAAAAAGGTGAGAATCTCGTGCTACTTCATATTCACAGTGCTTTAAACAGTTTTTCGAAACACCTTGTAAAAAATCTAAAGCAAAGTAAAAACTCACTAAAGCAATGGAAAGGAAGAAGCAATGAAAGAATGGGAGATTTCAGAAAGCAAAACAGTCATAAAGACAGACTGCAAATGAGGTGCGATAACTTACGTATATTGACAGGCGATACCATTTATGCAGCAATTTGAAAAAATCTTTTTCTCAATATTGGTTTTACTAGAATTTATAAATTATAAATACGCCTGCTTGCCAACGATGAAATAGGCGGTTACGGAGTAACCAGAGATCTCTTACACACTGTTTTGTTAAAATTACAGCTGCTTCTAATCGATTTCGCAGAACACTCGCTTTAGGTGAAATCTTCAGCACGCTCTTTTTCCCGAAAGAAAGACGTCAGCAGATCTGAACTGTGGATTCAGAAATCGTGGATAGCACGTATCTGCATCTTCAATCCCGCATTTCTTTGCCAAATAAAATCTTAAGAAAAAGACATCGTTGGTGATTCCCTTTAACACCAGTAGAATAAATTAGAAGTAGAATAGAGAAGATGTAGCGCACTGAGTGGGCATATCATAGATGTTATATATGTATCTACCAGGATGTGACAAATGAAGCATAGTATTTTAGAGATCCCTCGCGGAAATTTTTTCCACAGGTTAGCTGTAAATGATCAATAAGCGCTCATAGCGCTTGATGATCCTCGTTGGTTGGTTAGTTGAACAATAAATTCCGAGTGCTGTAAGAGTTAGTAAATTCTCCAGCACTGTGTTTGGGCAGTCGATGGTAGCTGAGTTACTCCTTATTAGATGGAAGCACAAGCTATAGGAGGCGGCAGACTTGGCGCGCGGGATTCGACATTCGACCGTGTTGCGGATAACTGAGCGGCTCGCCACCAGACATCAGGCCCCGCTCGACTTCGGCTCCTGCCCCACTGTATCATTAAACTAAGCACAATGACATCAAGTTAGTCTGCTCTAGTTAGGCAGCTTTCTTCCTTCCTTAAGATCAGATAAGTAATTTTGAGGTATGAAGCCATCTACACCCCCCACCCACTACTACGCTCAACATCGGCAGCATCTCCAGAAGGTTCAGTGTAGCCATTGCTTGTGCTAACTAGTGCCTTCGTCCCATTTGTTTGGACAACCCTCCTGATGCACCACAGCGCGGTCCCCACTTCTCTCTAGCGCCAAGTTGACTGCAGGCACCTTTACTCCTCTTCTAAAAAACTGCCAACCTTGGTCAAAAATTGATATTTTCGATAGGTACTGAGCGTCCGATTGATTTTGGTTACACGACGAAACGTCTTTTTGTCAGAACGGGAGATTATTACAATTGCAATTAACAATTTTTGGTTTGGAGTAGGTTTTTGTAGGACTTTCGTAGAAGTTTTGATTCACCCGCATTAAGTGGACACATTGCTCGAAATTTTATAAAATTCTTATTTATGAGGAAAAATATTGGTTTGAAACTCGTTTAAAAAACAGAAAAGGGACTATTTTTAGTTCTAACTGAAAAGATTGCGCTATGCCCTGCTCCATTTCGTCGTGATTTTTTTTTCGTTTGATAGTAAACTTTTTGTTCGTGCGGAGTTTCACAGCGTAAACGGTGCACCAAAACAAACATAAAGAACATTCATATCACTTTGACGCTTCATGTAAACAGCATTTACTCTATCTAATCTTATAAAAAATCGCAACAGGCTAATCGTGTGCATGGCACGATTTCTTTTCATGCACTTACTTTTTGCTGCCTTGTTTTACGACTAGTTTTGGTCTAATATTTTCTCAAAAATAAATTTTCTACAAAATTAGCGTTCTCTCTAGGGCAGCCGAAGTAAAAAAAAATGCAAAAACCTCATACTAATTTTTTCTTGAACAAAAAAATATTAAACCATCTTGGAAACTCTGAAGCGTAACTTGTGAGGAGCTCGTTTCGATTTAGAATATCCTTCCTTTGATTTTAGAAGCATTATGCTTGCGTAGAAGAGTGTCCAATTTGATGTTTAAAAAATGTCCAGTTTGACGTTAAACTGTATTCATTGAGCAGGCATTGCGTCAGGGCATGTTTGCTGATCATGTGCCGAGAACCGGGATTAGGAATACGTGCTACAGACGTCGTGAAAGATACGTCCTGATTCAGAACACGTGCCACCGGCGTCGTGCCACATGTGTAGGGTTCCAGAAGTGTCATAGACGTCGCGGTCACGTCGAGACTCAAGAGACATGCCACAGACGTTATGCAGTATGCGGCCGTATTCAGAAGACGTATCACAAACACCATACGTGCATCCAGATCCAGAAGACGTGTCACAAACCATAGTTGTAGGGCGACTACAGGAATTAGGCGAGTATTATTGCCGTCAGCGTAAACGGTATCGATCATTTGTGAATATACTGGGTTGATAGAAAAGTCTTGCAACGCTTTACGCTACTACCTGTTAAATTTGTTAAAGCTCTTACAGTATTGATCTTGTGTGGTGACGTCACAGTACATTCTCGAAGCTTCCTCAGGCATACTTTTTATACATATAAGGCCTCGTCGAGTACGAATACAGCAACAATGTCAACGACAAGCAGCAGCGTCCTACGACCTATCGTCTACTACGAATTTATGTAAGGCCACTCCGGAAGGACTGCAGCCTCCAACATCTGCGCTGTATTCAAGGAGGAAGTCAACTATTCCACAGTGGCCCGTTGGATCAGCTCTTCAGGGCTGGAGATATCTCTCTCGAAGATCGATCCCGTTCCTGATGCCTCTCTGTTGGATTCAGAAGGCATGCTTTACTGGGAGTTGCTGGATAGTGAGACCACAGTCACAGCATCTGTCTACGCTACGCAGCTCCAGAGCTTGGCCGACGCCATGCGCCAAATACGTCCAGAACGGGAAAATGTGTACCTGCTGCACGACAACGCGCGTCCTCGTGTCGCAAAATTGAGTCGCAAAAAAATCCAGGAGTTAGGCTAGGAAGTTCTGCCCCATCCACCGTACTCTCCAGTCCTTGCTACTTCTGACTTCCACTTCTTCAGAGCTCTGAAGCAGAATCTTCAAGGTAGAGAGTTAGATGATCGCCGTCAACTGGAAATGGAGGTTTCTAAATTCTTTTCCTCACAGCCCTCGGAATTCTAACGGAAAGGAATTGAAAGGCTGCCTGAAAGATGGAGTGAGATCTCAGACTTGGATGGGGAATATATCGTAGACTGAGTTTCTGTTTTAGCAAATAGGGACAAATTTGAATATTGTTGTGCTAGTGTTGCAAGAGTTTTCGATCAACCTAATATTTATATCGCAACCAGTAATGAGCCATTTCGATATCAGATAGGTTTGTGAAGAAATGTACGCTAACGTGTGGAAGCTAGATCACTTCGCTATGTAAGCCATCTGTGTTATTAAGGTGGTCTACAATGTAGCGCTAATAAAAGTATAGCAGAAATTGTGACGAAGTCCAAAAAATTGATGAATGTTAATCTTACGCCTTTATTTCTTGAAGTAAGTCCGTTTCAGCTTGCTAAGGGCATTTAGGAAGGTTTCATAATTTCTTTCTATCACGTAATCCAATGGCCATCGCTTTGAAAACCAATCTTCAATTGCGGCAAAGAGAGCTGCGAACGTAAGCGTAAGAGTAGGGCTACAGAGACAAGAGTTACAGATACATTTTTATTTTTTAAAGATGTCCTTAAGTCCAGTAACCCACATTTATCGGTTACATAAAGAAAAGTTATAAACGAAACACTGGGCCAAGGCAAGGAAGGCAGTTGGGTTAACAAAAGCATTGAGCGCTCATAGGAGTGGTGAAGATTTATGAAGAATCGAGATATTTGAGAAATTGTTTAGCTGCATTACAGTGTAGTAAGCAGTAGGATGGTAAGCGATTGGGATAACAATTCCTCTCCTTGGTCAAACAAAATTGTAGTATTTTTTTCATTAACGAGAGGTCGAAATGGTATCTCATGAAGACTGAAACTACTGGTCGACAAATGCTAAATTAGGTAGCACTCACTTCTCGGTTCTTATTATTTTGGAGTTGCTGTCTGAATAAAGACAATCGGAGAAGCCGATCGTAGAAGATCAGGTGCCACGATCAGAGAAGCCATGATGGATGCACATCCCACGCTTGCACAAGTGCCTTCAGTAATCAACCACGAGGAAACGACCACTACTGCAAAAAAATTGGTAGAAACATTTCTTACTGCTGTTTTCAGGTGCTGTAGATTTGGCAGGAAACTTCCGAAGAAACGCAGTACAGCTATCGCTTTAAGCTTGCTAAGGCAGTCTTTCACTTCGGAGTGATAAGGCGTTGTTGGTTTTGTGATCACAACAAGCGAATTTCGTTCTTTTCCTTCGCTATCGACAGTTATACGGTTGACCAGCGTTGAGCACATAATTGCTACTTGCCCTTCTTCTCGAAAGAGCAGTTTGTTTAGATTTCTGAGAGCTTTTCAATCGAAGGAAGTTCAGCCCAAAAAGGCAGACCACGATTTTTGCTAACCACCGTTTCAAAATTTGCGAAACACACTGTTCCTATTTAAATACCTTCTCAACTCTCTATAGCTTGTCATTTTTCACCGAATGCTCACTCAGTTGGCGCCGTTTTGGAAACAATAGGATCCGTTCGAATATTTGCTCATACTTTTCGATGGCAATATGCACAGTCTGTCAAATCCATAGTCCCTCCTCCATCATTTCATTCCCAATTGACAGTTCCACGCTCCTACAACTATAATACTTCCAATGTTTAATTCGTCTTATCCTTATCTCTTGCACTCTAAAGCAAT
Source organism: Heligmosomoides polygyrus polygyrus (assembly GCA_947396885.1). NCBI lineage: Eukaryota > Metazoa > Nematoda > Chromadorea > Rhabditida > Heligmosomidae > Heligmosomoides > Heligmosomoides polygyrus. Next base: position 26,541,647 of record OX377204.1, on the reverse strand, counting down.
TTGCTGCTCATTATTTTTTATATTCGTGTTTTAACACTGATGTTCTATCAAGAAATTCTGGGAATTCTCGGGGGCAGACACAACTCCAACGCCGCGCGAATCCCCCGCGAAATTGAACGAGTTGTCGCGGTCCGATGCTTCCGACGGCTAGAAACGCTTCCGACAAGGACATGCGGCACGTTTTTGCCACACTTCAACGTTCCCTGAAGATGTTATATGAATGTCGTTTCAATGGGTCAACCAGCGAAAGTTTATGCAGGACTCGGTCATGTGGATGGTTTTTAGCGTCAGTATTTGACACCTACAACTTCTTCGGTCAATTTTTACCCGTGATTATGGTTATGCTACGGGAAAAGGCCACTATCGCCTGCGCTGTTCTCGGTTTAAGTGTCCTACTGCAGACTGTTGCCTACTACATTCTGTGGGATCTTAAGTTCCTTGCTAGAAATGTTGCTCTCAGCGGTGGACTAGTCATGTTGCTGGCGGAAACTCAAGAGGAAAAAGCATCGTTGTTCGCTGGTGTGCCAACCATGAGAGATTCTAGCAAGCCGAAATCTTATGTTCTGCATGGACGAGTTTTCTAATCTGCATGTTTATTTCTCTTCTCCATTTCGAGATGAGTTTCTTGCAGGTAGTTGAGATCGTCGTAGGAATCGGTAGTATACGTTGGATGAAGGGCTTAACTGTCTGCCGTGCTTCTATTCGTTTGGTTGTCTGGCCTAAATCTGTGGCTAAATGACTGGAGGAGTGTTTCAGTTGACCGATTCTATCGCGATTTCATGAACTACGACTTCTTCCAAATAATGTCTGTTATTATGTTATGTTAGAATGAACATAGGCTAATACCGGGAGTACGGACGGATATCAATTAGAATGGAACGAGGAATGTCCACACGAAACGATACAAGACAACATAATCAGCCGAGGGACAGTCTGGGAGCTTAAACACTGAGAACGATTCGTGCTCCGCGGCTAACCATGAGTCACCGAGTGCACGTCCGCGTTTCAGCGCCGCAACGTCGCGTTGGAGTTAGGTCCTGGAGCCGGGAATTCTATGTACAATATGATTGATCCACTTTCCACGACGACAGCCCGTAAAGTCAGGAATTGTAACCGAACGGCAAAGCAATCATTGTGCTGCAGATTTTCGGCAGGATCCTTGACTTGATGAAATCTGAACCTTTCCAACTATCAACATAAAAAAGACGGTAGCGATCATGAGTAGCGCAGACGGCACCAGTCCACAAGAATGAGCGCCCCTTCGTCGTCGGCTGAGTTTTGCCACACACGATCAGTGAAGGAACGCCGATTGTTGCAAACGTCCAGTGGTTATCTACCGCCCGTAGAAGGTGTCGAAGATACACAACTAGACGCACTGATGATGGCAACTATTGCAGTTCCAACAGGGCAACGATTTTGACTCACCTTCATCTTCTTCGATACCACTTCACGGCATATTGGTCTTGAAACGCGTCAGGTGAATCGACCTCTTAAAACCTCTCAAAATTTATTAAAGATATATAAGTTTTTTGTTAAAAATGGAATGTGGAGCGACATCCGTCAAAGGTTGTGGTTCGCTGTGGCTAAGGTGTACGCTATCCTCACTATGATGTTATCATGGTTAAATCTGGACCTGCTCTACTGCATTTTCACTAACTCAGAGGTGGAGAAGTTCGAAAAGTTACCCAAATTTTGCATGGTAAAGCTACCTGCGGTGCTGATTATACATTTTTGAAATTTCGACCGATTTCTATTGTTTACAGTGGGCGCATGGTAGGTGGAGGAGCTAGGTGCAGAAAAGACAACAATGACGGAGTGTCCTGCACTGCTCAAAGGTTCAATTAGCAGCGTCTTCTACGCCACCGTAGTACTGAAAAGAGCGAGAGAACGTTTGCTACAGTCGGCGATCCTTCATTCATTAAGCGTGTGCGGCACCTTTCAGTAACGACTCTTTCTTGTGGACTGGTACCATCGTTCGCGCACGCCAATCTCGTTTGTCAATAATTCGAGAGGACCAAACTCCATTTAGACAAGAATTCTGCCAAAAATCAGTAACAAAATAAGCGTAATAAGTGTTGTATATAGGGAGGGGAACTGAATAAATGCTCTTACGGGGCACGCATTTGGAAGCTTGTAGAGGTATATATGCCCCCAAAAACAGATGGGGAGGTCATAACTACCAGGCTAGCAAACGACATTAAATCTGCAAAAGACCGGCACAGCTCGGGAATCGAACACGTGCGCTCTCACCTACGAAGCACCGTCCGTCACCCTTGAGCCAGCGATCCGCTTGCAGCCGAGCCTTTCGCCGCCTCTATGAAATGAACACACGTGGTACCTAGCGCGTGAGTTTGCGCCTCAATACAAAACGTTGAGGGCCTCGAGCTCCTCAGATTTACAGACTCAGCAAAAAAGGAACATAGTTTTCTCTTATTTAGAGGGTGGAGGTTCTCGCAAACGTATCCATTTCAGACATAAGCCTGTGTCCCTTCTCTGGTTAGTATTCGGGAGGGAAGCCGTAAAGCCCTTAAGAATAGCCGTAATTAGTGGACATTTAATAAATTAAACGCTAAATGTTATGGAGATCATCTTAATAGCACGTGTATGGCACATACATAGTAACCCCATTGCCGAGTGCCGAGCAGTTCCGCTTTTAGAAAGGGTTCCTCCGTTCTGTTCCACAGTGCGGTCTGTTCTGACTGTGACAATTGTGAGCTGTTTCAGGTGCTAGTTGAATTAAGAGAAATCAATAGAACTGAATAAATGAGTGAAATTTGGGAAAACGTGGAGAACAGTAGCTTCTAAACCATTTGTATTTTGGCGCCCTGTTCGTACAACTAACTGCCTGTGTGGGCGACTTTTTATTATATTGGCCTACAGTTTCTAAATATTTATCGCCTAACGGATCTCCACTCTAACTTTCTAGGCAGAACATTTTGTTGTACTACTATGACACATCGACAGGATTCAGAGTTCACAGATACTTAAATAATCTCGTGGTGAATAAGAGGTGAAGTGCTGGCATGGCCCGAAAGTGGCACGAGGTTCGACCGACTCACAAACACTTCACAATGAACAGCTCAGTAGCAGCGACGGAATTTTCAATGTGGATCGTGGTATTTATAGAGAATGAATGCTTCATTAGAATTGCAAGCACTCCTGCATACTGCGAACCGAACCAGAAGTTATGCAAAACAGCAAAGGAAATGCGAAGTTCAAAGAGGTCGTGGGATACCGAGGCAACACCAGTCACCTTCTGATGAATGCACAGCCGGAGAATTATGCGAGAGAGTCGGCTGCGGCTCTTATAGCATGCTGCCGCTGCACAGCTAACGCTAGCACGAGAGGTCTTCAACAAAACCAAACTGGTTCTTTTAGACGAGTAAGTCGGTACTTCACAAAATTCTGAACAGTGAATTAAAATGAATTTGGCAGCCAAACCTGCAGACATGCGACAGCTATCTGATAGAAATTGCTCAGTACTACGAATGTGTCAGATATTTTTTTATAATGATAATCTATATCCCAACTTTTTAAATTAACTTTTCGATTATTTAAGTTCCCACTATCTGGATAATTTTTGATTAGGTGAGCTACGAAAAGAAAGTCGCTCACGAAGAGTATGCTCTGGCTTCCGACCGCAACGCATGTCAATCACCATTCAACAATTTTAGGAATTTCTCATAAATATAATTTGGAGACGTAGTGATATACTAGATGTATATCGAATAATATAGTGAATATCTGGAAGCGTTTGCCAACGACCACGCGATATGATTTTGCGGCTTTCTTCTTGGTATTCATAGAAGGAGTGCTCAGGCCTTAACGATCGCCTTTCAACATTTACTACAAATTTACTTCGCTTGATCAGAGCTTTTTGCACTATGCAAGGGTAGTCGATGTCTGACAAGGGAGGTCAATGAGCATCCCGTGGCGATTTTAAAAGTGACCTATTGGGGGTTGTAGGGGATTGTATGGGAAGCACCGTAGTTGTTTTTAAATTTCCTGCGGACATCTGGGTAAGTCAAAAATTGCAAAAAACCATTTCACTTCAGTGCGGGTCGATAAAGCAAAACTGACGCCTGGAACTGCCATTTCGTGGTTAGAATGTAACCTGCAAAAGGTTTGGGGCTGGAACAGTAACGTAATTACAGCGATTTCACAATTTGCTTGTTAGCGGTACAGTGACCGAAGTGCCACGTTGAGGTGCGTCGTTCACCACCAGCAGCGCAGCGACGGGATGGCAATTGGGGCGGGCTTGCGAGAAAAGTGTCGGGGGTTCGGGTTCAGGTGTGCTGCTCCTCCATTGCTGGTTTTGCTTCATCTAATTTTGTCGATATAAAGTGTATCTTGACCACGGTAGTGTACCATACTGACATTATAACTTTATTTTAACCTGGATGATACTACATAAACACAAAAATAAACACCCAAAGCAACCGCGTTCATAGTACATAATTCGATTGGCCATTAAGGAGGAGAAGGCGACCTTTCTTGTCTAAAAAATGGATAACTTCAGAACTCCAAAGATCGAGGAAAAAATTATTATTTTACTTTTATTTTTATTTTAATTTTTCATTATTTATATTTTTATTATGATTAATTAATTAACTATATTTATGCTTGATTTTTTCGACCCCTCTTCGAGCTCTGGAGAGAAAGTATAACAGTACCAATCTGTCTTCTTCATTCTCAACCAACCATACTGCAAGTGGTTTCACGGCCGTCACATACAGCATCATCCTCACTGTTACAAGGAGACGTAATACCACCCACATCATTGTCATCGTCCGGCTAACAGGCTACAGCCTGCGCTTCGTTCAGTCAAGCTAACATCACGAACGAGAGAACGTCAATGCAATAAGCATCAAACAAAAAAGAAACTTCCTGGAGTGTTTCATTCTCATCAGCGCAATCAATATCCCCATACAAAGCATCTTGAAATATGCCCTATTGTATTTTAATTATGTTTCTGCAAGTCAAGCACTTCGGATTGGGACTCTCATGATCTGTTTCTTGCCACGTAGAGAACGGGCACTTCGGAGAATAAATCGCGTACATGGAGGGTGATGGACGTCACAGGAGCAGTGAAGATTCTGCGCTGCACTAATCTATATAGTAAAATTATTTTTTACTGTAATAAAACTAAGAAGGACTAAAGGGGGAAGACCGGGGTCGTCCTCTTTTGTACATTTATATATACAAGACGTTTCTGATCGCTACGCAGCTGAACATCTGGAATATATAAGTGTCGAGACTGTCTCCATCACCGGACTGTGACGTCGCTGCTCACAAAGTTTGGATCATTCGAAATTAGATGACGATGTGCGCGTTGAAACGTTGGGACATTCAATAAATGCTAGTCCACCTTGCAACCTCATTCGACACAGAACTAAACATTAAGCAGGATAATGACGAGCTTTTACAAAGACATAACCTCGAGAATGCAGAGACTGTTGAGCTAAGAAATTCTATCCTTGACCGGTAAGCACTGTAGCAACCTAACTTCTAGCCTTATCTTAAATCATCACGTCTTACGAAGAAGATTATGGACGGCCGGAATTACGCGATTGGACCGCGTTAGCAATGACACCATACGACGAAAGTTCGGTGTCGCCCCGATAGCCGACAAATTGAGCAGAGCTCGTCTGCGATGTGGTTCGGCCACATCCCTTGCACTAACGACGACACTGTCTGTAAGGTTGGCCTGAATCTTGAATTCAGCTTAAAACGACCCAGGGACGTCCGAAGCAACGTTGACTAGATACGTTGCATTTGGACTTAAAGGTAGCTGGTGTCCATACCGACCAAGCGTTTGATCGGGAGAAACGGTGTCACCACAGCACAAGAGCGGACCCCGCCACCAAGCGGGACAAACGCTCTTGAAAATGAGGATGGTTGACGATCAGCTCCTCAACGATTTCACAGGAGTGGGTAAAGTTGTTGCAAACTGTCAGAACGTCGGCAATGACAACAGCAGAGGAGAGAACTTTCCTCGAATGCAAAACCATGTGCAAACAAAAATGTGGATAACCAATAAAATAATCGTCGCCCTACTGTGAGTAAGTGCGTCGCTCAATTTCAGTACCTTATGAATTATAGATTTTCGTCTCGTTATGCTTAAGAAGGCAAAGCATTTTAAAGTGGCTAAAAAAGTATAAATTTCATGATCATTCAAGCACTATAAAAAAGTTTGGAAAGCACTGTACTGTGGTTGATGAGATGAACAATCTTTAACGTTCTCTATCGAAGAGCTAATTTTCCTACAAAATTATATAGTGAATGCTGGCTTCAAACTTTGTTATCTCCTAATTCTCGTTTCCCTCTGCAAATCTTCTAAGTCATTGCGTTTCCCTCAGAGTTAGCGGAATTCTTTTTCAGAACGTACATGACAGTGCGCTCATAGTCCTCGGCTTGCACTTTGAAGAACAATCTGTTTGCCACGATGTCGGATACGAGGATAATATCCTTTGAATTTTTCCGAGACAGCTCTCCCTTCATTTCTTTCGACAGATGAAACAGTTTCGAATTAAGCTTGTGCCTGCACCCTAGAATTAGGTAAGTTTTGCGTCCAGCTACATGTGGGAGCGGCTAGTATTAGGTTGTCCCATAAGTCTCCGCCGTTTTTTCAACGATTCACTGCAGATTTAGCCGGCGGTCTCTTGCATAGCGCTGCATAGCATTCGAAAGAGAGTGATTTGCTCTATCAGAGAGTGTGTTGCTTTTCTTTTTTCATCATGAAGTTTGTCAATTTTTAGGTCGTTGAAGTGAAAAGGGAAAAAGTGAAAAAGTAACCATTTACGCACTTGTTCTCTCCGCTTAGGTTTGTAATTTTTTGCGCAGTTTTTCGAGCATTTGGAAGACAATGCTCTGTACTACAAGAATATGTGTTGGTCCTATTTTCTCACTTGCCCTCTATTGATTTTTAGTAAATCAAATTGGGAATTCCGACTTTTCCGTCCGAATTTTTACCAAAACTCCGGTTCTGTGGTTGGACTTTTTTGCTTGGTGTTATATGTCGTTTGGAAGAGGATGTCTTGCTCAGTAAGAATCTGTGTCGCGTTTATTGGCTCACGCTGATTTCTGCAGAATATCAACAACTGAAGAAGGAGAAGGAGTTGTTGGTGAAGACGATTTTTCTCTTTTTGGAATTTTGTTGATATTCAATAGAAATCAATAAACGCAATACACGTTCTTATAGAGCAAGACATTCTTTTTCAGATGACATATAACACCAACCCAAAAAGTCCAACCAGAGAGCAGGAGCTGTCGCAAAAATAACCATCCTCCTTCGGACGTCCCAATTTGATGACCTAAAAACTAATAAAGGACAAATGAGCAAATACCACTAACATGTATTCTTGTAGTACAGACCATTGTCTTCCAAATGCTATAAAAAACTGCGCAAAAAACTACAATCCTAAGCGGAGAGAACAAGTGCGACAATGGCTACTTTTCACTTTTTCACTTTTCACTTCAACGACCTAAAAATTGACAATTTTCATGATGAAAAAAATGCAATGCATGATCTGATAGAGAAAATTATTCTCTTTCGACAGCTATGCAGCGCTATGCAAGAGACCGTCGGTGAAATCTGCAGTGAATCGTTGAAAAAAACGGCGAAGACTTATGGGACAACCTAATAGTAACTAATTGGTGGATGGGTAAAATGTGTTCCATATCGAACACTCTTGGGTACGAACAGTGTCTGCCTTACTTTTTATATACTAGGTTACGAAACATGTAAAATTAAAGTTCTTAAAACACTTTTGCTAAACCAACCCTGATAATGGCGCCCTTCATTGAGCTCTGCGGGTTCTGCTCTATCTCGTCTGACTCCCAGGGTATATTAAGTCGGGTGATCCAGCGGAGTAGACTCACTCACCCACGTTCTAGCCCAGCTTCGGGTGACTGGTGGTCCTTCTCGGCATCCACCGATAAGGTCAGTCGTTCCTTCATAACTGTCATGTTGGATCTTGTCGCTATCTCTTCTTAAGATTAGTATTCTGTAGGGTAAAATGGTGTTTGGGAGGACAATTTCACAAGTGTTTTTCGACTTTTTCAGGCTCTGACCAAGGCGAGCTCCCCGAAACGTAAGCCGAGTCCAATAAATGTGATAACAACTTTGGCTATCAGCTCAATAAGACAACATCGATCTGAAGTCAATTTGCCAAGGTTTATTGAAAGTCGAACTTGGACACAACTCTGATAAATTATACACATCCAAAAAGGTTTTCTTCTTCACTGGCGAGCCACCGGGGAGGTGTAATAGCAAAAAAGCTTCGTCTGGAGATAGGTTGCGAGAAGAGCTATGAACTTCGAGAGAAGACAAAAGTTTCTGATTTGCTTCCCTTCACTTTCACTTCATTAAATTTCTTTCACTACCGTGCCTCATTAAAACTCCGTCTCCTTAGCCGGCTTTCGCATCAAACAATAAACAAAACCACTCAATACGATCCAAGTTATTCTTTTCATAATTCTTGGAATGTTGATGCAGAGAAATACGAAGTCATCTTCGACCAGTTGACCTAGGTTGTTGTATTCATCATTTCCGCTTATGTTTCGGTTCCTTTCCTTCATCTTCTTCAGACCCTGGAAAGGCGGAAATATTAACAATGCTACCAGCGCAAACACCTTTTTATCATATCGAGAATCTATGGAGAATAGACAAGTCGATACCTTTTGTTTTGTCAAATGTCAAATTTTGAGGCACATTTATGGGTTGAGCCTCGAGAATATCGCGGATGTTACGCCAAACAGCGCCGGTGATGTAGGGCGTAGCATCGCTGCCCGGAAAGCAGAAGGTGCGGGTTCAAGTCCCACCCGGCGTAAGATTTTTTTTCGTTTTGATCGCAACTAAACATCCTGCAACAACATATTGCCTTTATATCTGCCGCTCCAGGCTTAAGCAAATGTGTTTAACGTCTGGGTTGAGCTTTACAACTCACTCCGGTTTTTTAACCGTTGCGAAGGAGGACCAGCTGATAAATGTTGTAACAATGACGTGCTCAATAGCTGGTTAGTGACGTGATTGTTCGATGTTCTGCAAACATTGTTCAGCCATCCTACTATATATAAATGAACACATAAATGGTGCGCTTATCCTATTTTGCGTGCAATTTCTAGTAGTTCCATAAAGCGTACTCGCCCGACGGCATCTCCTTCAATATCCACTCCCTTTGTTCGTGACTTCGCGGAGTAGGATAAATATTCAGACGGACGGAACCAATCTCTAGGCAGTGACTTGACTTTCTCCGATGCAATGTATAGCTATATTGCGATTATGTTTGAGACTTACCTCAGACTTCTTAGGAAAGCTTTGATTTTGCTGTTAGCGCAAAGTCGCTTTACTTCACCGATTCTACTTGCTGGCGGATTATTTAATTTAAAGGTATGCTGCTATCGGACAATGATACCCAATAGCAATGTTTCTACCTATTTGCCTGCCACATTTGAAAGATTTTCCGAAAATAATGCAGGATTCAATCCCCTATGACGAATGTTATGCGTGTAGTTACCTTTTCTCGAAGCCAAATTTTTCTTTCTTTTTTTGGGGTTGGTATTGTTCAGTAAAGTCGAGCGAATATGTTGGAATTTTGTTAGCACAAAGCTTGCGTGGACTCCGATCCTTGCCGTTATTCTAATTCAATGACAATACTTCTGAACACCCAGAAAAGTCTTTAAGAAGCAATCTTACGGTGAACGGCAAGGATGTCAAAAGTGCGTTGTAACAGCATAAAAACTTTCAGATTAAAGACATCAGTATGATAATCCAAAGAGAACAAATATATTAGGTTTAGTCATAAATTTCTCAATATTTCCGTTTTTTTTTGCGGAATTCAAAGCAAACCCGCTGAAGTGTATTATTTTAATTGGATGCCTGTTTCCTAGCAATCATTTGGAGTTATAAATGATTAATTTTCCTTGCGTTGTTGAAACGTTTTATTCTCTAGAACTATGGCCACTCAAAGTGAAAATGTGTGTGATTTTATTTTCAATTAATTCAAGCTCGGCAGCAATCAAGCGACGAGTGTCAAGCACGCTAAGGGGGTCATCGGCAAGTTTTCTCCCAGCCGAATAAATTATTGGAGAAGGTATCAGCAGCTCTTTCCGCCCAAAAAGGAAACAGACAAACCACTCCGGGGAGGTACAACTGCTGTAAACAAAGGGCTCCTTCGACAACGCATCAAGCGGAATTCTTCTCAAACTACACTACGACTGACCGCTGATCTCCACATCTCCCAGCGAACTACCGCTCGCTGGCTTCAGAGGATTGTGAGATCGCCTGAATCGCCTTCATCAGTGACTCACGCTTCGACGGAAACCCAAGTAAATCGTTGCGATTCCGACTGCCGAGAGCTCCGGCGCCGGTTTAAGCGAGAGGGCCTGGATCGATTCCCTATCAGCGATGAAAGGAGGATGCTTCACTACAACTGTAGAGCCGGAAAGCAACAGCTGGAACGCAAAGAGCTGAAGGTTCTGACGTCAAAGCCGCAGCTCCATCGAAAGAGGATCCTACTGGGTGTTTGGTGGATATATAGTGGTCCAGTGCACTGGAAGCTGCTCCACGTAGTCAAACCATCCTAGACGCTCACTTTGGCCAACAACTCGACTAGATCCAGCAAAAATTAGTGAAGAAAGAAGTCGACACGAGAAAATTTTCTTGCACCAGGAAAAGAGCCGTCCACTTACGACACTTCAAATGTTGGCAAGAATCTAGGAATTGGGCTGCACCAAAATCAAGCAACCGCCATACGCCCCCGACATTGCGCCGTGTGACTGCCACCTACTTCAGTCGATGGACCACTTCATCCATGGCAGGCGCTTCGCCGTACTCGATGAGGTCACGGCGCGGCTTCTTCAGGTCGGAACCGACCAAATTCCACTGAGATGGAATCCACTCAGTTCATGAAAAGCAGAAGAAACTCATTGGGAGTAACGGCAATTACTTCGTTTGAGCCAACCATTTTTCCTTTGTGGTCTAATCTCATTTTTGTTGGAAGACGAATTTTGTTGCAAAACCTATGACCCGACCTAATAATATGCATCATTCTTTGTGACGGATTTTGTTGGCTATGGCATGATACGCTTAGTGAGATACGAGTGAGTAGAGGCGTGCAACGTGGCTGTTTTTTAGACCTGAAGAAGGGCCTGAAGCCCGAAACATTGTCAATAAAAAATTGACCAAGTCGAGCTTCACTATTACAAAGTCGAATTTGCACCATGAAGCTCCGGGAACCAACAATTTTAAGGGGATACGCTTACTCTGCTATCGAGTCTAGATTATCGCGTTTATTTCTCGCTGAACTTTAGACATTGCAGCTCCTCCCGTGGCCCTCTCTGAGGCTGACCGGTCGACTGGAGCCAGAGCCGCTACAAATTACCTAGAAAACGAGTGTGTTGATATTGGTGTTTGTTATTAAATATATTTAAATGTTGTGTTTGATATCTAATTTACTTAACTTTTTATTATATCTATTTTATTTTTTATTTCAATTTAAGAAAGGAGTAGATCATACCTCTGTTCTGTGCTTACTCTTTCAACTGGAAAAGTATCTCCTTCCCCTTCTTCTTCTTCAGCGTTTGTCCCTGACAGTAAAGTGTTCCCTTTCCAGGTATGCCGAGTTTTCCCGATCAAATACGTGATCGAGGTGGTGGCGATGTCCGTTCCTCCACGTGGTGCCACTGGAAACTGTTCGCTATGCGAGCTAAGCTAAGCACGGACACTCGATTGCAGGCGACAGGCCCTTGTGACAGGCCGGCCTATGGAGATCCCATGTCACATCACATGGTTGATGGCGTTAACTGTTTGTCGAGATAATGCTACGGCGTCCGCGGGAGCCGACGCGCACTCGCAAAGCCCGGCGAGTGTGAGAAGTATGCGAGGGTCCCTGATGCGAGGACGGCATCGGGGGGCAACTGAGCAAGTCCAAAAGTCCCGTAACGTAAGCAGGACCCGCGTTGCTACGCTGAATGTGGGTACGTTGACGGGCCGCTCGTGCGAGTTGGTAGAAGCACTGGAGCGAAGACGAATCGACTTATGTGCGGTACAGGAGACGAGGTGGTCCTGTTGCAAGTCGAGGGACATAGGCCGAGGCTTTAAGGCCATTCTGTGCGGCAGTCCCAGGACCACCAGCGGTGTTGGTGTGGTCGTCTCCGAACGTTTCCGAGATGCGATTGCAAGCGTGGAACGTTTCAGTGACCGCTTGATGAAGGTCGTTGTTGCTGCTGAACAGCGTATGTATCATTTCTTCTCTGCATACGCTCCGCAGACAGGCTGCTCCGAGCGAGCGAAGGACGAGTTTTGGACCCTGCTTGATGAGAAGACAGCAGAGGTTCCGCCAGAAGACGCTGTCGTTGTCGCAGGTGATCTCAACGGCCACGTTGGGACTGCGAAAGATGGTTACAGCTGTCATGGCGGTTTCGGTTATGGAGCACGTAACGCTGATGGTGAGCGAATTCTTGAGTATGCGGACTCGCATAATCTCACCATCGCGAACACAATGTTTCGAAAGCGTGACTCCCATCTCGTGTCTTTCTATAGCGGGAATACCAAGACACAGATTGACTTTATCCTTATCAAGCATCGCGATCGAACGCTGGTCACAGATGCGAAGGTTGTGCCATACGAGACTGTCGCCACGCAGCACCGTCCGCTGATCTGCACACTTAAGATCGCCCCTCCGAGGCTGAGGCAGGTCGAGCGATGCGGACCATCAAGGATCAAGTGGTGGCGGATGAAAGAGAAGGACGCAGCTGTTGTTGCTCGTATTCGGTTGCCGACGGTTACCAATGTTGAGGAGACATGGAAACGTGCAACCGATTCGATACTACAAGCTGCACGTTCCGAACTGGGCATGACGAAGCCTGGACGGCGTAAGATTGAGAAGCAGACTTGGCTGTGGACTGACGACGTCAAGGAAAAAGTCAAAGAGAAGAAGAGACTATATCACGCTTTTCTCAGCGACAAGACAGCCGACAATTGGCGTATGTACCAAGAAGCGAAGAGGGCGGCTAAGAAGGCTGTTGCCGTTGCAAAAGCTTCTCATTATGAGTATGTCAACGAGAAACTCGAGACGCGCGATGGTGAACGACAACTTTATCGGCTTGCCAAAGCACGCCATCGCCAGAGCGAGGACATCGAAAAGTTCTTTGGCATCAACGATGAGAATGGCCATCTGCTGATGAACCGCAAAAGGGCTATGGAACGATGGCATGACTACTTCGAGAGAATTTCAACAGTAGAGTTTGCCCATCCGCCTATCCCTTGCGTCCCTCCTACGCACGGTCCTGTGCAGAAAATCACTGCGGAGGAGACGGAAGCGGCTTTGAAGAAGATGAAGCCAGGCAAAGCAACGGGCCCTGACGACATAGCGGCCGAACTATGGAACTCGAGGTGCTGGAATCCTGCTGAATGGCTAACGAAGTTTTTCAACCAGGTTGTTGCGGAGAAGAAGGTTCCTGGTAGTTGGCAGCAAAGCACGACGATCCCGATCTGGAAGAAGAAGGGCAGTCCCGCGGACTGCACAAGTTACCGTCCAATCCGATTGCTCTCGCACAGTATGAAAATATTTGAGCGAATTGTGGATGGACGTATTCGCGAGATCGTCCGGCTTTCCACCAACCAGTGTGGCTTCGTAGCCGGCTGTGGCACCATCGACGCCATTCATGCTGTTCGTCTTCTTGTGGAAAGACATCGCGAGAAACAAAAACCGCTGCATCTTGCTTTCCTCGACCTGGAGAAAGCATTTGATCGTGTACCGCGTGAGGTCATATGGTATGCCTTACGACAGCACGCTGTCCCTGAAGAACTGATCGAGTGGGTGCGCATTCTTTACTCTTGTCCTAAGAGTCAAGTGCGAGCGCCGGCCGGCACATCCACGGAGTTTCCAATCTCCGTCGGTGTTCACCAAGGTTCCGCGCTTTCCCCACTTCTTTTCATTGTCGTAATGGATGCCATTTCGCGAGACCTTCAGAAGCCTGCTCCTTGGACACTGCTCTATGCAGATGACGTAATGCTTGCGAGTGAAGACAAGGCCGAACTTGAGCGACAAGTGCAAGCTTGGTGTGACCGCTTGGCGGCGTTCGGGCTCAAGCTAAACGTCCAAAAATCTGAGTACTTGACGACAGACGTAAACGAGACTGGGTCCATTGAGATCAATGGCACTGCGCTCGTACGAGCGACACATTTCAAGTACCTTGGATCTGCAATTGCGTCTGATGGTAGTCTGACGTGCGAGGTGAACTCACGCGTGAGCGCAGCGTGGTCCAAATGGCGCTCAATGACAGGCGTTCTGTGCGACAGAAAGATACCGGAGCGCTTAAAATCAAAGATCTACAGAACCGTCGTCCGACCAGTAGCGATGTACGGTGCTGAGTGCTGGCCTGCAACGAAGGAAGTTGAGAGCCGCCTCAGCGTGATGGAGACGAAAATGCTGCGCTGGACGGCTGGTGTCACGCGTTTGGATCATGTTCGCAATGTCTCCGTTCGTCAAAGGTTTGGCGTCGCTCCAATTGCTGACAAGCTACGTGAAGCTCGCCTACGGTGGTATGGCCATGTTCTTCGTGCGGACGGCGACACCGTTCGGAAGATTGGCCTCAACATAGATGTGCCCGGAAAACGGCCTAAAGGACGACCTAGGCAACGCTGGCTTGATACTTTGCACGTGGACTTAAAGGAAGCTGGTATCCACCCCGATCAAGCGTTTGATCGTGCGAAGTGGCGTCATCATACCAGAAGAGCGGACCCCGCTGCTAAGCGGGACAAACGCTGAAGAATAAGAAGAAAATACGTGATCGAGGTGCGACCTTGCCACATTCAGGTCCTGATTCGGCGTATCAAGCCATTGCTGCTTTGCAAGCGTGGCCACCTTTCGGGCATCATCTCAAATATCAGCATGACACCGATCCTTTGCCGTATTAGTCGTTGCGCACTCGATCCAAACGCGTAACTCCAACCCGTCCACCGCAGCATCTTCGTTTTCTTAGGGGCTCTGGTATCTTCTCGTTACACAGCACTCCCTGCAGAGAGCTCCATTAGGGAACATCGTAAGTCATTGTGTCCAGTTATGTCCTTCCAAATTGTGCAGAATCCAAATTGCACTGGATGCTGAAAAAAATATAGGCCCATCGAATGATCTCTGCCTTTTCTCGACCAGTGTCTACACCAGTGAAAAATTTCTTTTCAGACTTGAAAGGTCGTAAAATTTTACGAACGTATTTGTTATGTAGTCGATGCGCACGCATGATGAAGAAAAGGAGGAATTATACAAGCTGTTCGAAAGGACTATCAACGACGAGGAGAGCTACTACAAAGTTGTCGTTGGTGACTTCAACGCTATCGTCGGTACGAATGATCACGACGAATGGAGGCTAGGGCCACATGGGACTTCCTCAAGAAACGAAAACGGAGAGCGCCTGATAGACTTCCTATCCGCGTGCCGTCTCTACCATGGAAATTCTATGTTTAAGAAGCCTTCAAACCGACAATGGACCTGGGAAAGCCCAAATGGAGGAACACGTTCGGAGATCGACCATGTTCTTACAAACAGACGCTGGAGTCTGTCCGACGTCTCCGTGCTGCCTTCATTTGACACCGGCTCGGATCACCGTCTTGTCCGTGCGAAGCTGACTCTCAAAAAGAGGATGTTCAAGCGTGGCACTCATAAACTGGAACCGGTGAGGATCCCCACATTCAAGTCTGAGGAGTTGGAATATGCGATAAAGTCGTATGATCGGAATCTTCTTGAAGATCCATCGGAAGACTACGACCTTCTCTCCAAAGGACTGTTGAAATGTGCTAGCAGCTCTTGCGGAGCCACATCACCGTCTGCTTCAAGATTCAACGCACATTCGATTAAACTCTTGGAGCAAAGAAGAGCTGTTAAACTGGATCCTAATGCTTCCCATCTGGAAAAAGTCACCATCTCGAAGGCCTGTCGAATTGCAGTGAAGGAGTCTATTCAAGCCTACAGAAGATTGAAGCTGTTAGAAGCCGCTGGGAAAGGTTCAAGCACAAAGCGCTGCAAACGAGAAGGCAATAAAGTCAGCCCTTGTAGATTAGGATGGAACAACGCAAACGTCTCGAAGAGCGATGGAGGCCATCGTTCAAGAATTCTACACAGATTCTTCTTCCGTTCTTCCATTACTGTCCCGAAATGCTTGATGCCACCAGCTGAGGAAGTACCTCCCATTCTGGAATCAGAAGTTGCTCATGCCATCAGAAGGATAGAGCCGGGCACTGCTCCCGGACCGGACGGCATTTCTGCTGATCTCCTTCGTGCGGGTGGCAGTGCCCTCTGCTCACTTCTTGCCAAGCACTTCAACTACTACCTTCGACTTGGTAGAATTCCGGACTCATGGAAGGAGTCGAAAACAGTTTTAATCTTCAAAAAAGGTCAGCAGGAGGATATCAACAACTATCGACCCATCAGTCTTCTCTCGGTTGTGTACAAGATCCTCACCAAGTTACTGCTTAACCGCATGGAGCGTTGCTTGGATGAATATCAGCCAGTGGAGCAAGCAGGGTTTCGCAAGGATTTCTCCTGCATGAACCATATTCAGACTGTCTCACAGCTCATCGAGAGGAGCCGCGAATACCACCTATCACTGGTCCTTGTCTTCGTGGAGTACCGGAAAGCGTTCGACTCTGTGGAAATCAACGCCGTTTTGAACGCACTTGTGCACGCTGGTATATCATTGCCCTATATCCGACTTCTCGACGAATGCTTCTCGGACACATCGACCACCATCCAGTTGTTCGATCGAAAGCTTAAGATTCCTATTGGGAAAGGAGTACGGCAGGGAGACACGATTTCTCCTGAGCTATTCACAGCGGCACTCCAGTATGCCATGAAGGACTTGAGCTGGGACGATAAAGGCTACCTTGTCGACGGTAAACGAATCAGCAACCTTTGCTTCGCCGACGATATTGCTCTCATCTTTACCAGCACGCAGAAGTCGAGGAAGCGCTAAACGTTCTCAATGTGGCAGGTATGAAGATTGGATTGGACATGAATATGTCCAAAACGCGATTTATGGCCAACTTTTGATGTGACACGGGACACGTAAGGTTAAATGGAGTCGCTCTACAGCAGGTCTACTCCTAAGCCTACCTGGGAAGCGAGCTGAACATGGATGACGACCTCGCTCCTGAAATCGCTCGCAAGAGACGCGCAGCATGGGCAGCCTTCAGTTCGATTCGCGAAGTCACCGATCAGGTCAAGGATGCCGGCCTCAGTGCCTCGATATTCAACGCCTCTGTACTGCCTGCGATGTGTTAAGCGACGGAAACCTGGCCCGACAACAAGGCAATCGCCAGAGCGATGCAAACTACGCATCGTGCACTGGAGAGATTTCTTTTAAGGACAAGCCTTCGTCAGCAATGGCAAGAAGGCCTACGAAGCTCGGAACTACGGGAGAAGTCGCAATTAGCAGACCCGCTGCAGTACATGAAGAAGTCCAAATATCGCTGAGCCGGACACCTGCTTCGACGATAGGAAGATAGATGGAGTCTCCGTGTCACAGAATGGCTCCCGAGAGACAATAAGAGACCACTGGGACGACCGCCAACGCGATGGGCAGACTCATTCTCAAGATCTTTCAGAGAGCGGAGTCTGCCTCACTGGATGCAAGCAGCCAGAGATCAAGCGGTCTGGAAGAGTTGTGTACCCCGCTGAGAAGACCTTCAGCAGACAAAAGGACCATCAAAGTATCAAAGTAAAGTAAGTATTTGTTATTATAGTATAATTATATTAGGTTGTCGGATAATGAATGTCGTTACTCAAAAAGAAATTTCGTTAAAACAAAAGAATGACCATACCTTAATGCAAGAGGTAATCTCCATTATTATCAATGACATGTCGCCAACGTCCTCGCAAAGAATGGCTGCCTTTCTTGAAGGCTCGAAGAAGTTGGGATACCCAAATTTCGAACTCGTCACGGTTCTTGAATTTTTTCTCCGCCAAGGCGTACTGAATCGACCGGAAAAGATGGTAGTCTGATAGTGCAAGGTCGGGGCCATACAGCGGGTGAGGCTGAATTTCTCAGCCCAACTTCTCAATTTTTTGCAGCGTGATATTTGCGGCGTGCGGAGCTTTGTAATGGAGGAATTTCACAGTTGCTGGCTTCGCTCCTTGTTGATGCAGTGCTTGGTCCGCACGGCTTAGCTGTTTTTTATGAAGGTCTGCCGTAACTGTTTGGCCTGGATCCAGTACCTCAAAATGCATCAGACCTCTACTTTTCCACCAAGCACAGAGCATGACTTTTTTCCGTGATGTCAGGCTTCGTCGTTGCTTTCGGAACCTCACCGGGCTCAACCTTTGCCGCTTTCGTGTGGTATTCTCGCAGTTGATCCACTTCTCATCCGATGTCACGACGGAGCCATAGAAACCGCTTTTCTTGGTTTTGTGGATGAGAATTCCAGCGATGGCGACTCGTGCTGCCCTGTTTGTGTCGCTGAGCTGAGTGGCACCCATGTTCCACACCGATTTGACTTTCCGACTGAATGCCAACAATCGGCGATGGCAGAATGGTGACAACTGAAACTCTGCGCGAGTTCACGTGTAGTTTGTGTTGGATCCGACTCGACAGCTTCCTTTAACCCCTGGCTATCCACAATTTCAGGACACCGTTGATGCTCTTTGTCTTGAAGGCTTTCATCACCGTCTCGGAAACGTTGAAACCATCGTTGACATTGACGTAATGATGGAACTTCGTTATCAAACACTTCAGACAAGTTGCGATGGGATTCTGCAGCAGTTTTTTCTTATTTGAAGTCGTACAGCAAGCAAACCCGCACTCGGTACTTTTCCTCGATCATCGTTAATCTAAAAAAATCTTTAAAAGGGTCAACGAATCGGAACGAAACTTCGGCGAAAGATGGCATTGGAAACGCTTGTTAAACACGTAAAGTTACGTGATCCAAGAAATAATAAAAGCAGAGAAATAACAAGTCGAACGCAGGCGACATTTATAAACCGACAACCTCATGGTATATACCTCTAACAAATCATTCTGATGGCTAGACCATTAACAGTGGAATTCTTGGGAGCATTGGCGACGTAACTGCTTTCGTCACAGCATTTGTTGCAGGATAAATCATGGAGATACAGCCGGAGAAAGGTGGAAGCAGAAACAAAGAGAAGTAATTGAGGCTTCATAACGGCTTCATGCTGCATGCCAGTGTTCCTTTCTATCATTTCTTCCTTTCTTCTTGTGTCACTTCTACTGTCATTTTAAATAAGCACATCACGTTCAAGCAGTACCGTGCTAACATTCCATTTGATAGAAGTGTGCGCATAACACCTAAAACTGCTGGCAGCCGTAGAAATGTAACTCTGTTTTCTAGCTTCAGAACCGAACAAACGCCTCTTTAGTCTAAAGATTTTGCCACGGGTAGTGTTTTTGCCTTTACATCTCCTTTAACGATAGGGGCTCATTGCCTTTTGCCATTTCGGTATTTATTAATTATAGCTTTGTTTTCTATCTAGAACACATCGTTGTACCGTTTTGAATTGTCAGTTTTCGCGTAGCTCAATTCAGGTGCGCAAAATAGTACACCTTGGAACACATCCTACTACCTACGCTTAGAAAAAAGTTTCTCCAACCTCGTTTTATGTCACCTTCACTGCTTTATTTATTACTTTTTCTGCTGGAGTACAAACCCATTCCACAAATATGAGCAAATTCCTATTACCCATTAAACCAATCTAGGTTTTATGTTTCCTTAATCTCAAAAATGAAGGCAACATTCTTCCAGATTGCTCGTGCACTATTTGCTACAAGTTGTAGACGCACTATACTGGAGTGAAAAGTTCAGCACAAATGTCCTTACAAATATGAGGGACTATAAACTTGATAAGCTCTATTTCCTTCACCTTTATGCTTCCTGATTAAGTAGCAGTTGATATGCTATGCTCTCTTGTCTTCCCCTCTTGGTAAAAGTTTTTGGATACGCTGCAGCTTGGAAAAAGCAGCTCACTCATATTACAGTGTTATTCCATGCTTTCAATTAACCTGGGAGCTGCACTCATGTCACGATGTTGCTGTCAAGTGGCATTTGTGAGCACTGTTCTCGTGGGCATCAGACTGCATGTGGAGTGGTTGTGCTATGTTTGGAGATCCCTTGGTTCCACTGCTTAACTGCTTAACCTTGAATGTTTTGACATTGGTAGCAGTCTTATTTCTAGTTGCAAGACAACCGGATGTACGAGCGCAGTTCCTTTACAGTGTAAAGTTTTAGGTGTATCAAGCACATTATGGTCCTGTTTCCAGTTCAATATGAAGGAGCACTACATATGTACAGATGGTGGCGATGTCCGTTCCTCCACGTGGTGCCACTGGAAACTGCTCGCTCTGCGAGCTAAGCTAAGCACGGACACTCGAATGCAGGCGACAGGCCCTTGTGACAGGCCGGCCTACGAAGACCCATGTCATATCACATGGTTGATGACGTTACATGAGTATCGAGATAGTGCTACGGCGTCCGCGGGAGCCGACGCGCACTCGCAGAGCCCGGCGAGTGTGAGAAGTATGCGAGGGTCCCTGATGCGAGGGCGGCATCGGGGGGCAACTGAGCTAGTCCGAAAGTCCCGTAACGTAAGCAGGACCCGCGTGGCAACGCTGAATGTGGGTACGTTGACGGGCCGCTCGTGCGAGTTGGTTGAAGCACTGGAGCGTAGAAGAGTTGATTTCTGTGCGGTGCAGGAGACGAGGTGGTCCTGCCGCAAGTCAAGGGACATAGGACGAGGCTTCAAGGCCGTTCTATGTGGAAATCCCAGGACCACCAGTGGAGTTGGAGTCATCGTCTCCGAACGATTTCGTGACTCGATTGTAAGCGTCGATCGATTGACGATCGATTGATGAAGATCGTTGTTGCCGCTAAGGAGCGACTCTATCACTTCTTCTCTGCGTATGCTCCGCAGACTGGCTGCCCCGATCAAGCCAAGGATGATGAGTTTTGGAACCTGCTGGATGAGAAGACAGCAGAGGTACCGTCGAAAGATGTCATCATAGTCGCTGGTGACCTTAATGGGCACATCGGCGCGACGAAAGACGGGTACAGCTGTCATGGTGGATTCGGTTACGGGTCGCGTAACGCCGATGGTGAGCGCATTCTTGAGTATGCGGAATCGCATAGTCTCACCATTGTAAACACCGTCTTCCGAAAACGCGACTCCCACCTCATCTCATATTATAGTGGGAGCTCCAAGTCTCAGATAGACTTTGTGCTTGTGAAGGATCGTGACCGGAGTCTTGTCATAGACGCGAAGATCGTGCCGTATGAGACGGTCGCCCCACAGCACCGACCGCTGATCTGCACCCTAAAGATTGCCCCTCCAAGGCAGAAGCAGGTCGAGCGATGCGGTGCACCGAGAATCAAGTGGTGGCGAATGAGAGAGAAGGAAGCAGCTGTGATTTCTCGTGTGCGGCTACCGACAGTCACAACTGTCGACGAAACTTGGAAGAAGGCTGCCGACGCGATACGTGAAGCTGCAAGGTTGGAGCTTGGCATCACGGTGCCTGGACGACGCAAGGTCGAAAAGCAGGCGTGGCTGTGGACAGATGATGTGAAAGCAAAAGTTCGAGAGAAGAAGTCGCTCTATCACGTGTTTCTCAGCGACAAGACAGCCGATAACAGGCGGAAGTACCAAGAAGCGAAGAAAGCTGCAGAGAAGGCCGTGGCTGTTGCAAAAGCCACTCATTATGAAGATGTCAACGAGAAGCTCGAGTCACGCGATGGTGAGCGGTATCTCTACCGACTTGCTAAGAGCCGCCATCGCCAAACCGAGGATATTGAAAAGTTCGTTGGCATCAATGATGAGAGCGGCCATCTTCTGACAGACCGCAAAAAGGCGCTGAAGCGATGGCGTGATTACTTCGAGGAAGTTTCCACTATGGAATTTCCTCACCCGGCCATCCCTTCTGTGGCTTCTGTTCACGGTCCCGTACACAAGATCACCGTGGAGGAGACAGAAGCGGCTGTGAGGAAGATGAGGTCAGGCAAAGCGACTGGGCCCGACGACGTGGCAGCTGATCTGTGGTAGTCAAAGCTGTGGTACCCTGCTGAGTGGTTGGCGAAGTTCTTTAACCAGGTTGTGGCGGAGAAGAAGGTGCCTGAGTGTTGGCGCCAAATCACGACGATTCCGATTTGGAAGAAGAAGGGCAGTCCTGCAGACTGCTCCAATTACCGTCCGATTCGCTTGCTCTCGCACAGCATGAAGATCTTTGAGCGAATTGTCGATGGTCGAATTCGTGACATCGTCCAGCTTTCCAGCAATCAGTGTGGTTTCGTAGCTGGCTGTGGCACCATTGATGCCATACATGCCGCCCGCCTCTTGTTAGAGAAGCATCGCGAGAAGCAGAAGCCAGTGCATATCGCCTTCCTCGACTTGGAGAAGGCCTTTGACCGCGTACCGCGTGAAGTGATATGGTACGCCCTGCGACGACATGGAGTTCCTGAAGAGCTCATAGAGTGGGTGCGAATCCTCTACTCTTGCCCAAAGAGTAGAGTTCAAGCTGCAGCCGGAATCTCGATGGAGTTCCCCATCTCTGTCGGGGTACACCAGGGTTCTGCGCTTTCCCCACTCCTTTTTGTTGTCGTGATGGACGCCATTACACGAGATCTTCAGAAGCCAGTCCCCTGGACACTGCTTTATGCTGATGACGTAATGCCCGCTAGCGAAAATAAAGGTGAACTCGAGCGAGAGGTGCAAGCTTGGTGTGATCGCTTGGAGTGTTTTGGACTCAGATTGAACGTGAAGAAGACCGAGTATCTAACGACTGACGTTAATGAGTCCAGCTCCATCAAGGTTATCGGCATCGAGCTCCCACGCACTTCGGTTTTTAAGTACCTGGGATCAGCAGTAGCATCCGATGGCAATCCGATGATTGAAGTGAACTCACGCGTGAGTGCAGCTTGGTCCAAGTGGCGCTCGTTGACTGGCGTGCTCTGCGATACGAAGATGCCAGAGCGCTTTAAGTCAAAAATATATAGAACTGTCGTCCGGCCGGTAGCGATGTACGGTGCTGAGTGTTGGCCTGCGACCAAGGAGGTTGAAACGCGCCTAAGCGTCATGGAGACGAAGATGCTGCGCTGGACGGCCGGAGTCACGCGCCTGGACCGCATCCGAAACGATGTCATTCGGCAGAAGTTCGGTGTCGTGCCGATAGCGGACAAGATGCGCGAAGCTCGCTTACGATGGTACGGCCACGTTCTGCGCGGAGAAGAAGACAGCGTCCGCAAGATAGGCCTTAAGTTCGAGGTGGCAGGAAAGCGGCCTAGAGGGCGTCCGAAGCAGCGCTGGGCTGATACGTTACATACGGACTTGAAAGTAGCTAGTGTCCACCCTGATCTAGCGCTGGATCGGGAAAGGTGGCATCATGACCCCAGAATAGCGGACCCCGCCACGAAGCGGGACAAACGCTGAAGAAGAAGTAGTAGTAGACGGATTGAAGAACCAAAGCTGAACATTTTCCCCAGGGTACCATATTCGGCACGCTGTTGAGCTGATGGCTGATCGCAGAATTTCGTCCCACAGGAATAAGAAACAAACAATGTATTGACCAAAATGTTCCTGTAAGTCTTACTTAGTTTATTCCGATAGAACACATTCTAAAAGTTATTCGTATCATATGGCAACGAGCAATTTTCACACTTCTCCCACTTTGTTCATAGAAGAGGGATGGGAGATTCCAGAAA
Organism: Heligmosomoides polygyrus polygyrus; assembly: GCA_947396885.1. Classification (NCBI taxonomy): domain Eukaryota; kingdom Metazoa; phylum Nematoda; class Chromadorea; order Rhabditida; family Heligmosomidae; genus Heligmosomoides; species Heligmosomoides polygyrus. The sequence continues at coordinate 26,517,946 of OX377204.1, read as the reverse complement.
TCGTTGCATTCTACGATTTTCATGATTTCCTTGCAGATTTTAAGCCTCGCGATGAATGAGCTGGTCTGACACGTTACATATGGACTTGAAGGTTGCTGGTGTCCACCCTGATCTAGCGCTGGATAGGGAGAGGTGGCGTCATGACACCAGAATAGCGGACCCCGCTACGAAGCCCGGCAGACGCTGAAGAAGAAGAAGAGGAAGAAGAAGAAGACTACATATGTACAGATGCATATATCAGGCATCAAAAAATATACTCGAGCGATCAGAAGAGATAAGAGCGCGAGGATAAACGATGAAGAACTGCGTTAATCAATTCCCTTTGCGATGTACAGCGCATTCTACTTCTACGGCGTGACGTAGAGGCGATCTCAGTGCTTATTTAGCCTATGCAATGACATGTGATCAACGGAAGAGCCACTGCTGTACCCTTTCCATACAACTTTGGTACGAATCCTTCGACTCAGGAGAAAAGGAAGGCTTCTTTGACCTGGCGGGACCCCATTCGAACATAAGGGCCTAAATTAGTCTTGATTCGATACATGCTTTCCGAGAGAGCCGCGGGCCATCCTCCACAGCACTCGATCTCGGAAGGCGGTTCGCTATGAGTCCATCGATGCCAGTATGCCGCTTCATTCGAAGATGCTACGTGTGTTTGTCAAGCGGATAGGACCTTCAATTGCTACGCAGAGAGTATGCCCTAAATTAATCTAAGGGAGCTTGTTCAGTTCGTTCTTCGATCGCATCCTCTTTATCAATCCCTTCCTTTAGTAGGAGCCCAAATCCCTTACGCAATGCTTTGCAAATTCCTCAGAATTATTGGCTGCCTGAGCTTCACTATTGTTGGTCTAATTCCTCTGGTCCTGAACAAGGTTCTAATTCAACGTTTATATTCCAAAACTATATCAAAGACTGCGAGTTTCGTTCAACAAAGGAGAGAATGATTTGAAAAAAAAGATTACGCTGCCTAAACGGGTACAAAAATATCAGACCGCATAGATTAGCGGAGCACGGCTTCCTGGTCCTGGCAAATTGTGAGGGACTTAAAGTAGCCGCTTGCGCTCACGCCCTTCCATTTCACGGTGGAGCACGAAAACTTTCATTCGCAGATGTGTAGAGTCTACGCGCAGCGCATCGACCTTCCCAAGGAACCTTTTCCAGCTCATTTATGCAACTCGAAGTTTAACAACTACCCTGGTCCCGCTTGAGCAGGCAACGAGATTGCAGTCAAATAGGGTACGTTGCTTGCACATGGGGAGGAATTCTGGCACGTGGTTCATTGAACTTGCTCGTGTTAGGATGCTTCGCTTGTGCAATGAGGGCACAAGCCCAGCCCTTACGGGAAATCTTACGTTTCTACAGGCCAAAAAATTTTCGGCGTGGTTCCGCACAAAGGTACTACACAGCAGCTCGGTATAGAATTTCGAATCTCGGGTCATTTGTGGATGATTCACAAAACTACTCTATTCGGTGGCAATTAGCTCTGTCATACACATCCCCTAACCACGAGGCACTCCAAGGTGACCATAAGCGGCAAAATGATCTTGGGCTTCATTCACGAGGTGCAGATAAGTTTCATATTGGGCAGAAGAATTAAAACTTCAATAAATTCACACTAAAATTGTCAACGAAGAAAAAATTATTCTGACCTTTTTGGAAAGTCTCCAGTTCAACACGGAAGGAGCTCGTTTTGTTTTGGAAAAAGTTAAGTTTTATTTCAAACGCGTTGGATTCGTCTAGCAGAATGTTTTCGACGTGAAAAGTGTTCCATTTGGTTTGAAAAGGGTCCGATTTGACGCTGGAATGCTATATGTATTTGTGTCCCGAACATGCAGCAAATTAGCGTGACACTCCAACCAGTTCCCGTTTAGCAGTGAAAAGTGCACCGTTCTTTCGTCTGTTGAGAGCCCGTTCCTTCTGTTTAATAACGTTTTCGTCGCCCTTTAATGGGGCACTTTCTGGACTTCTTATTGCAACTGCCCAGGTTTCTGTCATCAGTGAAAAATATCTCTTAATGGCCAAACAAGTGGTTATTGGTGATAGCTAGCTCTTATTGGCATAAATTTCCAGGTAATCCTTAAAGTCCGTGAAACTGCACCGTTTGCTAGGGTCCCTCCTCCGCTCTAGTTTTATCAACCACGCTTATTAAGTCAACCACGGTATGCGATAGTTTAGAGTTTCCAGTGCACTTGGCCGGGTGCAACGCAGGGATATAAAAGTTAATGTGCAACAGCAAGCAAACGAATGAGCTACTCGCTCCTATGCAGTGGCTAATTTACTGAAAAAAGTTCTTCTGTACTTTCGGTCGCACTACAAGACCGGTAAAACATTGTGAGTTCATAGTAAAGTAGTGAATATTTTCCATTGCAGTTGCATTCGTCAGGATAACTGACTCACCTAATTTCTAGACGAACTGCTTCCGAATCTAATCTTGCTCCCTGCTGCTTTTCTGCAGAGTGTCCAGCAGTTGTCGCTATTAATTTTTCATCATTGTCTACGCATGTAGCAATCTTTCAAGCCGCATCAAGCATCAAGAAAAATCAGCGCATCGTTAGCAGGAGCGGCGCGTTCGAATCCGGCCCGGCGTAGAGTTTTGATCGCTACAAAACATCGTTGTAAGAGCTAGAAACATAATTATGGGTAACTTACGATTCTTCCTTGTAGATTTTAGATAAGTAGCGTTAGAACACGCCTACGAGTTACTGATTCTACGAAACGCCGTGAGTCATGAACAGGCCAAAAACGCACAAAAAAAACAAAAAACAAAAACAAGAAAAACAAAAAACAAACAAATTATCACTGTGGTTCACCTTAGATATAGAACTTTGGACATCCGACAACAGCTCACGAAAAAAAGGCAACCGTTTTTCCTTCTTCTTCAGTTCGATTACATTGTCCAGAAGGGCTTCAAAAAGGTGTGTAGAAACTCTAAAGCAGCAAGCACGATGAGGGGACGCTTGCAAACATCATAATAGTGAAAAATGCAAGGTATGTAGGAATTCGATGCGTTATAGAACGTAGATCAGAGTTCCCTGCCTTTACGTGAGAATGCGTATCGTCACAACTAGGTAGTCGACTCGCCCTATTGGGAGTTTCAGCAGCACTAGGCACATTGCGTGCAAGATAAATCTCTTTTTAGGCTCGCACCATCATACCTTCTTAGGACTTCTGAAGAGGAAAAAGGCAAGACCGTTGTCTGCACTGTTGTCATCAACTGCTGTCAGACGAGAAAATTTCTGATAGAGATGGCTGGAACATTGCGAACGGTCCTCATAACAGGTAAACGAAAGAAAAATCACCATCGACACATCCTGGACCTTATTTGTGGGATTCCCAACTATTCCAGTAGAACACCAGCCCGCCCAGCTGCACGTTGATAGAAGTTCTTGTGAAAGCACTAAGCAAAACGGACTGGACTACTTTGGCAAGCCACGGTACGAAATGAAGCGCCTGCTTGATCAAATCGAGAACATACATGATAGTGGATCTGAGTGATATATTCCTGTTAGAACTCGCTGTGGAAGACAATCTGTACTCTAATGTTCCTCAGCTACAAGATCTAGTAGTCTGACATCAAAGAAGCTGTGTGCGCTCCCCTTCTTTGGTGAACAGATCTGGGAATTATATGGCAGAAACGCTCCAGTGCCGCGACGCTTCTGAAAAGTAGTCTGCTATCCTACTGTTTTCTAGAGCTTACCCTATTGCCTTACTTTGCCATTCAGCGCGTGAAATTGCAGATCATCCCCCATTCGGTCCTGTATTATTGCGACCGTTTCGACTTCTGAATTGTATAAGAGCAAGATTCTGTGATAGTGTCGCTTATGAAAGCCTTATTCATCCCGCTCATGATCTGCACTGTCTGCATTTCAACTAAGAACCTCTGTGAAAATACACCTGTCGTGGGCGCCCGCTGCTGAACGTCCACCCCTAATAAACCCATTCCTGAGAACAATTTTTCAGAATATTTGATTGCAGCGGTGGGAGCAGTAAAACAGGTTTAAAGTAGTTGGAGGCGATCACATAGAAGTTTCAAGGACAGTAGCTGTTACTGTAGCTCCTTCCGTGGAAAAAGTGGTCTTTCCGAATGATGGGTGAGACAGAAAAACATCCGGCCGAGATGACTACATATGGAGATCGCTCAATCATTTTTTTGCCTAAAATTTACATTATAATGACGGAATGTCGCTTTGACGTGCAGTACAAAATGATGATAAAGGCAGTTTCCGGCAGAGATCGATTGAGACCTATGGGCTGCATGGCGTCGTCTTTTTTGGAGGATCGGGAAGGGCGGAGGTGCAGGATGTTCTAGAGTTTTTATCGTGAACTAAATACATTCACTGAGCTTGTCTAACACGTGCCTATCTTCAGAGCGAGAGGTAAACGATTTTGATGATATATAGGAGAGGCTCTGAAGATACGATATCGGAATATGGTATCCACTGTCATGTTCACCTCTCTAGGTTAACATCGTTTTATACGGGTATTCTGTCAGCTATCGGTCGTTCATTACACAAGCAAAAATCTTAAGCCCCAATCTCCCATTCAATGTTTCGCGGTCGTTAGATATGCAGCAGAAGTCTGTACTTCAAATCACTTGAACTGCCAAGAGATTCACACTCTTTTGGATTAGCACAACATCATTGAAGCTCGGATTCGACACATTTGGCTTGGCTCAAGAGCCCTCAATTAAGAAAGGCGTTTGGTAGTGTAGATGTTGCAAGAAAGAAGGACAGCAAAAAGGATAGATCTCTTCACTGCTAGAGTCAAGCGATACCTTTCTTGATTAGAGTGGTTAGACCACCAAGAGCAGCCTTACAGACCTGCATTACTTAGCCAGATCTACCAAAGGCAACTGACTACGACTATCGACACGTTGAGGTAGATAGCTAAATACCTAACCATAAGTTTCCATTTTAACTGCGTAAGATTAGAATGTTGTCATAATCATAAAGCCTCCATTAGCAATCTTTCTTTCCGCTCAACTTCGAACCTAATCATTATTGTTCAACGTAATCACAACACCTATGTGCACGAGGATGTTAGAATGAAGGATAGAGATCAGCATAAATGAAGTTTCTCTGGATATGCTTCGCATTTCTATAAATTATTCTGAAGGCAGTTTGAAAGCGTATTTCGCCCATATAGTAATTACGGTGGCCTGCCGATGGACAAAACCAGCAAACAAAAACCAAAAACAACAGTTTGATACCAGAAGCTGAGCCTATCTGGTACCAAAGCGTTGTTTTGATACCAGATAGGCTCAGTTTCTCGCTCCAGGCGAGCTCTGCTACCAGAAACCTTGGTTCATGTGACAGTTGTCCGTCTCTCTCATTGCGCTACATTTCACGCACCACAAGAGGATATTAGGTGAACTTGATCACTGTCCTCTCTTTTCAACTGTGTCGTAGTCTTCGGAGCCCTGAAGACATGCCAGAGAGTGTAGCTCCTCGCTGAAATACCAAAAATCACCATGTCCTCTCTAAATTCCATCTTTCCTAGTCAGTTTCATCTACTTCTGAAAACTAATATATTCGTAGATCTAAACTAGATAAGCTTCCCTTGTTGCTAGAACCTACTGCTAAATACCTGTTCCTTCAGTTTCAAATAAGGTCGCGCACTTGTATATTTTTCCAATCGTTCCGATTAGATAAGCCTCCAAGGTATCGGTGGAACACTTTACTCTCTAAACGTGCACTTGTCGTCCGTTTTCCAAGAACTCGAATTTTCTTCACTGGTTCCATCGTTTCCTGCAACTATGGGCAGGTTTTAAAAAATTGATATCGGAGCGCTCGCGGTGTGCGCTTAGCATTCGTTGTTAGTTAGGCAGTGATAGCTCAGCAAAGAATTTCGGCTTGGGTGACCAAGCAAGGTAGAATGACTGGAGGTAAAAAGAGGACACAAAAAACCAAAACGATGACAGAACTGGTTGGAGCTACTCCATCAATAGTCCCTCCTTGCAGCATACAAATTGGGATGCCGTTCTTGCCCAATACTCCCAAATTTGAAAGGAAAAACTCTGAAAAATGACTACACCCGCTTCCTAATTTTTGGTATATCAGCTCAGCGTGGATCTAATTTCTACTTTTCCGCGTATACTGGCCATGACTCGAGAAGCTGTATGATCATATAGGTACTTCTTGCGTAACAAGGGAAAAAGGAGGAAAAGATTTTATGAAATCAGAGCCAGCTGACTTTTGTTCTCTACATCATATTTATGTGCAGCATCTTTTTAGTGCATTTTCATTAGAACAGCTAAGGTGTTAGTTCTATTCTCTTTTTCGTGTCTTTTGGGCCATCAATTGCGGCAGGTAGAATAGTTGTGTAATTGGCAGAAAATTAGTCAATACAGGTGAACCTTTCTTTGTGGCTTAAATTACACAACCTGTAATCTATGAGCTTTAGCAGGCACAGTTGGTGGACATGCTGTCGCATGTGGATCGAACCGACTCACAGTTAAGCCCCCCCCCTTGGCCAAACACCCCTTCCTCCCCTCCCGGTCACTGAATTCGTACCATACATGTCGAGGAAGAGTAAGACATGACTTGGTGATTGGCTGGACATCACAAGCCAGTGCGTAGACGAAATACGGGTTTAAACATCCTACCTGTCTCTTCCCGTAGAATGGAAAGCGTTACGCACCTTAACTATGTAACAGGGACTGATTTGCCTCTATTTAACTTTTCTTTCAGACTTAGGAAGCAGAAGAAGAGCTGCTTTGTTTAACCTTGTGTTTACAGCAGTCCTATGGTTCTACCACAATCAGTTCGGGCAGTTTCCACTACAATATTTCATGGAACTTTTCCATCAGGAGGACATCGCGCAGTCGGAGGAGGCGCCGACTGTCGCCTGCACCTGATACCAGGTTCCTGGTTCGGATTTCCCGCTCAGGCCAGTCAAGCCTTCCATCCTTCCAGGGTCGGTGAATTGGTACCAGACTTATCTGTAAAGCATAAAGCGCTGACTTGTTCATCGGCTGGCCACCGTATGGCAAAATACGTATTCAAATCGCCTCCACGACATCCCGTAGAAGTAGGATGCATGGTGCACCCCAAAATAGATTGAGTAACACCGTCCTTTATCCTTTTATATTTATTCAGAAGCAACTAGGACCTTGCAAGTGTTGTGGACAAAGACGACCTCCCCCTTCCCCCCCCCCCCCCTTCCTCCAGCCCTAATTCAAGAAGGCCCGGGCAGTGTGCAAGCAATAAGCATGCGACCTACCCAAAGTATACGAGTCTCCTCAAACATCCTCGACTTGGACGGGTGGTCCGACTAATAAATATACTAACACTGAACCACCGCGTGCACCAAAGGGGTAGAAAACACAGCTGGCAAACACCGCCACAGCAGGTGACGCTTAGGTTTAGGAGCTGCTATGCTAGAAATGCAGTCTGGCTTCATGGACCCGCTGCTACGAACGCGCATGAATTTCTCAAACAAAGCCAAACCTCCTACGATTTTTATCTGAATAGGATGAAAGACTCTCAAGGCATTCGAGTTTATAATCGCAATAATAATAGTTTAATGCAATTACCCCAAATATGTACTGGCTGGCATTAGCGGCTGTAGTATAAATGCTTCGAGCCCAGACCATCGCTTTGTGGTCGGTGGCACCATTTCAATCTGGCGCGACCAAAAACCGCAATGACTTTTCTTCCGGGTGCCCTTGCATCGAAGAACACGTAGAATGTCAAATCCGTCGTTGGAAGGTCCTGCGATAGCGCATTAAGAACGCACGAAAGCAAGAATTAGAGGTGGAATTGATTTTTATGCAGTTAAGCAGTTCGACCAAAACTGCTAAGTATTAGGATGCCGCAAAATTATGTATTCACCAAAACGAACCGCTTGCTTCAAACTGCTGTAGTTCAGCCTAAACACAAGGTTATTAACCGAATCAGTTAAAATTGAATTAAATTATTTTTTATTAAATTTATTATATTTCTATATTTGATTTATTTCATTTTTTATTTTTATTTTTTAAAATCAAAATCACCAGATTCTATACATTTTTGCCAACGAACAGTTAATGAATCTAATCCTTTACTATAAAAACTGAAATCAACAGGAATTAACGAAATCACAGAGGGCACATTCAACATCGGCCAAAACAGTGAACTGTTTCTGACGCTAATTAGAATTAGGAGCTCGGAAAATGTGATAGTCGATGGTATAAAGGACGGATGAATATGGTGGGTGAGGGAGAACTTCGATACGTAAATGGGTCAATTTGCTCCGAATGATTTGTGAGGTGTGAGGCCTGGCGTTGTACCAGTGCTGGCCACAATTTTTGCAATTTCTCCAGCATTTGCTTTAAATCACAGCAGTAAGACTCTGCTGTGACTGCCTGCCTAGGTGCAAAACGCTGTAATGGATTACATCTTTACAACACCACCATGAAGTAAGTATAACTTTTTTAGGGTGAAGGTCGGGTATAGAAAAGGACGTAAAGGAGCGTATTTATTTACCCAGACAAATACCCGCTTCCTGTTATAGTAAAAAACGATTTTTCATCTACAGTTATAATACGGCTTACAAAAGGCTCATTTTTAAAGCGACCTGGTAAGTTGGAGCAAGTGTCGAAACGTGCCAGGCGCTGCTCATCGGTCAACCCATGAGGCACACCGTATTTGCTTCAACGGCTCTCCTCAAAACTTCATCGTCATCGACTACCTGCGCACGCGATCATAGGCTTCATTGCTGCACGGATAGGGGACTTTGGGCCATTCTGAAAATATGGGCACTTCTTGGGCACCTCACAGAGTGGAGGCCGTTATTAACAGGCAGATTTGCGCCAAAAATTGCGCCTGACTGATATTTGGCGAACACTTGCTGACGACGTTCCGCTTCGTTGGCTCTTTTAATGCGATGGACTGGTCATCCAGTCCCGCCTTCTGACTATTATCTCTAACAGCCAGTTGATCACCATCGTTCGTGTCGGTCTGTCCCGTTTTTACAATCCGCTTGGCTTAGTCAACGGAGACAAAACCTGCTGAAATATTTTATTCCCTAAATACGAATCGCTGCTATTCACCATTAATAGACAGCAGTATTTTTGTAGATTTGGAAGTAAGTGTGTAGCACATTCGGAAGGGAGCCGGTTATCGAATCCATACTGAGCGGATGGCCGCTAAACTCCGTCCCTCTGGACTTTATTTATTTGTACACGTCTTGAAGGACAAGACGCTAAAACGCCGGTTTGTGGATTGGTTAGTCCTTCCCAAAGGCAATCTACAGTCGAAACACATTCGAATTGTCTCGACGACGTCACGTAAAAGTAGGAGGCTTGGATCGACCAATTCGTTCATGTAACGTCTGAATTTCCTTGAATCCCATGAAGGAGTCAGGTTAAACTACCTTTATTCTCTAAGCCGGATTTGATACCTAAATTTTGGCTACTGAAGAGTAAAGCATCTTTGAGAGAAGCCGTATCCTTCTTCCCTTCAGCTGTTGTACATATTGTGAAGGAACAAATCTTGATTTTCTTCTTATCTCGAATTTTTTGTATGTTCGTTGAAGTTGATGCATAGCTTGAAGTATCGAGAGCCTGTTTAGACTTTTCTTCCACTACATGTGGATCCATTTAACTACGTAGTAAGGCCAGTGAAGAGGACGATTCTTCAGAAACGGCGGGGTGCAAAAAGGAGAAAACAATATCGTGTGGCTAAGCCAACTTCAGCGAACACTCCGAACTCACCATCAGTCAACTGCATGGCCTCCATCATTTTTAAACATGTGCCCAATGAACGATTCGGTGATTATTCCACTTCTTTGAAACGGGCGGTTGCCAGTCGAAAGTGTCAGCAACTCAATCTCGAGCTCGTACTGATCATTGAATCCTCTTATCGCTAAGATGATGTCGGGTGAAGAACGAGCGTGGATTACGACTTCCCATTCCAGTTTGACTATCCTCAAGCGGCTCAGCTTTGAACGGACGCTGTTGTGAAGTAGAGTGCGCTTGTCACGCTTCGCATGTTTCAGACGAGAGGCGTGGGCGAGCTGCTGAAGCTACACTTGTGCCTTCCCTGCCACAAAGCAACTCAGGATAGAGTACTTCCCTGTAGTCCCACCAAAAAACAGAGAAGAATATCTTTTCGTGTTCGTCACCTTTCGACTTTCTTGAAGCTGGGTTTTCGGCTCTTCGCAAAGTAACCACTGACAGCGTATACTTGACATAAGAGCCTAGCTCTCATCCCCAGCAACAGTATATGATAGAGCCCCTCCAGTGTGAGCTGCGAAGCAAGAATCTACAGAAACTGGTCTAGATCATGCAGTCCTTGTGCAATGCGAACCGAAACAAATTTTGCGGTAGCCAACGCTTCGAAGGAGCTTGACTATGGTGTTCTGTTTCGAATCTTTGAGGCGCCGACAGACTGCCAGCATTGGAGTTCCCTACTAAAACAATGCATCATGTTTCGTTGTCCAAGGCGGCAGGTCGTCTAGAACCTGGTTGGAATTTGAAGTAGGCACCTCCCAATAGGATGTGCTTCCCCACAGAAGGAACCGTGCCTTCGGAGATGAGGTAGTCCTTGATTCTCAACGATTACCGATTTGCGGTCCTTTATGGTCTCATGTCAGGTGATAGCCAGCAAATAGCTGTTATCAACTGAGGTCCTGATTGCTTCATACTAATCGTGCTCTTACATGCTTGGGTAAAGCTTCGACTAACTTCTACCACATTCTGTTATGAACTTGAACTCGAAGGTTCTGATTGCTGAGAAGAGCAGTCTGCAGAACAAATCAATCATAAGTACAGGGTAAGGGCGACATCAGCGAACTCATTATCTTCAATGCTCCACTGTACTCTGAGGACAGCACTTGCCCGTAGGTCTGTACAGAAGGATCCGGCTAGGTTGGGCTTCGTAGGCTGAACTTTAGTTGTGCCAGAAGAAACCTCTTTTGAAGGCAGTGTGTTGCTTTGCGGGTTCATTTCACTTTGCTGGTCTTCTATTCCAGCTCTTCACGTCAGACTTCTCCGACGTTCTTCTCCCCTCTCACCGTTTTGTTTACCCTTACACCCATAACATTTCTTCGTTAGCATACGTCTGTAGGGCTACTGACTGAATGTAGTGACATAAAAAGCAAAACGTGACCGTCAAGCAACAAGGCGATCTTGCCAGTTTGATAGGATAAAGGACGGCGTTAATCAAACCTTTTCATTTGCCGTACAATGCTTGTGTCGACCAGCCGATGAACAGGCCTGCGCTTTATCCTTCAAAGACAAGTCTGATACTAGCTCAACGACCCAGTAGGGATGGAAGGGTTGGTTGGCCTGTGCGGGAAACACGAACCAAGAACCTGAACTCGTGTGCACGCAGCAGAACCTCCTTCGACGCCGCTACCACCCTGCCTCTTGCATCTGATTAGACTTTTTTTGTAACGTCACATTATGCATTCTCTGCAAATCTTGAAGAGTCATACAATAGGAGTAATCAATTTGTATGCGCCTGAGAAGGTTTGTTACCTGGCCAAACTGGTAGTGGTCAGCATAGCGGTTGCCTAGGTTATATGTCCTTGCCTGGTTGCATCCCAGAGAGCTGTACAGGTTCTCTCAAACTATACCTACACTAATTAACTTCTTCCCGAGCAGCAGGAGCAAGAGATTAATGCGTCCTACGGTCAATCAATCCTACGCGTTCTACGCATGTTCAAGGGCACCACAGCCCCAATTTCAAGCGTTTCCTGCTCATTCCTCAAGAAAAATGAGTTGTTCGCGCACCACTGCAGTGCACGAGTGGCTCGGTGCTGATCACGAATATGGGTTTCATTTTGAAATGCAGTCAATTTGAAAAGCGCTGAGGAAAAACGGAGGAAAAGATGGTTTTTCCGCTTTTCACCCCAAGGACCAAAAGTTAAGGCCAGTATTGTGTTGGAGTTCGCTCCTCTTGTTTTGTTGAGAAATCTTCGACAATAATCCACGAATGTCGATTACTGAGTTGCAGATTCACCTTACAGTCAAAACAACTCCATGATAGGTGACTTCTTGTATCTTCAAGGGTTTTGAAATCCTTCTCTTGATGCCCGTTTTGCGTGATGAGGCTGGGTTTCGCGTGATGCCGGTACTGAACGCTCAAACTGAACTGATCCATCATTCCTGGCCTGAATTGGTCATTCCTAAACAATAGAGGAGGGAAGTTTCAGTTCCTCCGGCAGTTATTTGTGAGCGGAATCCATCGACAAAGGACGGTAACCTGAAAGAAATGCAAAAAATGCCGAGTGCGATCTGCGCCAGAAATCGTGATTAATTGTAAACCCATTTAAAGGGTGGTCGTGCTATTATCAGCATCGGCTTCTTGTAGAGAAACTGGAAAGGCCTCGTACGTTATGCTTTTGATCTTTCTTCTTGTTTGAACACCTTTTCATCGATGCTCAGGATGTTCAGCTATTCGCTGCCTGCGGTCTTCTGAAGAAGTAGTTTGCAGTTTTCGCTCTGACTTTCTTATTTGCGGTTAATTCTCATTGTCAGCGCGTGGCTGCGCAGTCGGAGGAAGTTCCGGTTGTCGCATTCAACCTGGGTTCGAGGTTCTTGGTTCGGTTCCTACCAGCTCAACCAATCCTCCAGCCAATCCAGAACGCTTTTGGGTCACCGAATTAGTATCAGACTTGTCCGGGTGGGCACAATACCGACTTCTGTACCGGATGACTACCACCACTCATTGCATAGCCTGAATCGCATTCATTTCGCCTCCATAATATCTCGAAAACGTGCATGATGCATTCATAAAAGAGGTGATTATTGCCGCCTCTTATCCTTTATTCTCGTCATTGTCACATCCGAGCTTACATAACTGACAGTGACTTTTTTGAAGTTTTTTTGTCATTTTAAAAGAAATCAGTTCCTTGGATTAAGATCCTCAGTGAAATTTTCTGTTGTCCTAAGAATTGTGTGCAATCAATTTCTTAGAAGTGTCTGCTATTGGTTGAAGCCACAGAAACAGTATCTCGGTTATGGGTCTGGTTCTTCTTACTATTAGAACGGTAGATAATTTAATGAAGAACGTAAAGAATGCGAGGATCTTCAGATTTTTAACATGCCAAAATTTCCCACTGCTGAAATGCCACATCAAGGAAGACTAATAGCGACTTCGAACACTAACGTTTCAGACCAGGGTTTACCGCACATGAGAGCTTACGTATGATTTAGATCAACCATCTCCCTGCTGAAAAATTTGGCCGTTAATTTTGCGTAGTTATTTGTATCGCTTCTTGTTTAGCGTCTTGCGTTCACGAATTTGCTGTCTCAAGCTTCCTGAATCCGGAACCTTAGCCGACACATTTAAACGGGCCGCAGGACAAGCAAATCATGCTATTTTTTCATGTCTACATTTTCCGCTATTTCCTCGTTAACCATGAAATCTGCAAAACAAAATTTCTAGTGAGTTTCAAAACTCTATCTCATTTCCCTCCCTTCCTTCTCTGTATTCCAGTTGCTATTAGGTTGTAGCGAATCAAATGGCACTGGCTCGCGTAATTTTTGGCGCGTCTTTTCGCGTTTGATCAAGAACAAACCGTAACATGTAGCATATCATTTAGAAGCGCAAACTTTGCTCTACCGAAGAGTACCAAATTTTCTATGTAAAAGTGGGAAAACTTTAGAGTTTTATTGACTTTTTTGCAGATGGACAAAAGGGTAATCCGAGGCATTTACTTGTATGAATTCAAGCTGGGCATTACAGCTAAGGAGGCGGACGAGAAGATCAACGCCGCATTTGGTCAAGGAGGGCGTATCGTTGGTATCAGAAGTTCCGGAATGGAGATGAGAGCTTGGAAGAACATGAAGGTCGTGGGAGGCGTAGTGATGTTGATGAGGACAAGCTGAGAGATGTGGTAGAGGAGGACAAAGGTACCAGGGAGATAGCGAAGGTTCTTGGCGTCAGTCACAACACAGCTGCCCGGCATCGGAAGGAAATTGGAAAGACCAAAAAGCTGGAAAGATGGGTGCCTCACGAGCTGTCTGAGGAGCAAAGCAACCGACGATATGAGATCTCGTCCGCACTGCTTCTGCGGAACGAAACGGACCCATTCCTTGATCGCATCGTAACCTGTGACGAGAAATGGATAATGTACGACTACAGGCGACGATCGGCACAGTGGGTGGACAGCGATGAGAGCCCCAAGGTTTTTGCGAAGCCGGAATTGCACCAAAAAAATGTTATGGTGACAGTATGGTGGTGTTCGCCGGGAATTATTCACCACAGCTTCCTTCCTCCCGGTGAATCCATCGCGGCAGAGAAGTACTGCATTGAAATTGAAGAATTGATGAAAAAGTTGAAGGATATCCGGCCGGCCTTGGTAAACCGAAGGCGAGTTCTCCTTCTGCACGGCAATGCTCGCCCCCATGTAGCACGAATGACGTTGCAGAAATTGAATGAGCTGAGCATTGAAACTCTACCACATCCTCCGTTTTCTCCCGACCTCTCCCCAACAGACTACCATTTCTTCAAGCATCTTGGCGACTTCTTGGTAGGGAAAATATTCAAATACCAACAGGATGCCGAAAGTGCCTTCGAAGATTTCGTCAATTCCAGAACTTCTGATTTTTACGCTACCGGGATAGAAAAGCTTGTGTCACGTTGGCAAAGATGTGCAGAATCAGAAGGTTTTTATTTCGATTAATAAACTTGCCTACAAACCGAGATATTAACTGTTTAAATTTACAGTGGTTCAGTGCCATTTATTTCGTTACAACCTAATAGATTTATCAAACTTTTCTTCAGCTGGGCTTCCTTTCGTTCTGTCAAAATACTTCGTCAAACTGGCTGGGGTTCGGAAACGTTTTCGCTTTCACAAGGTAGTGAATTCCTCAAAAATTCGTTTGTTTTCCTCCGTTCATTGAGCGGTTTCATATAAAGCTAAACGCTTCTTAATCTACGGCTGAAGTAAATCTGCGCAAAGCTATATCCTCCGCTGAGCTTGAGGCAGTTTCTCAACGAAATCGAACTATCAGGCGAGTCGAATTCCTCTTAACTTGTGCTGACTTGACAACAGGGCTTCTTGCTGGCTCTAGTTGACCGTGTGACCTCATACTCACCCAACTTCGTCTGCATACACTGAAGGAAGTGTAGACTGTGTCAGCTTCCTAAGGGCGACTATGGGATCTACCCACACTTACGCTCACCTCGAACCCCTTTGACATGGGTTGAAATTTTACTTTTTATCATGAGAAAGCTAGCAAAGCTTCTTTGTTCGCTTCACGGGCAAGGTCAAATGTAGGTCAGGACGCGATAAAGTTGTTATTCGACCGCCACCTAAAGGCTCGAGTACACTTCGCTGCCTTTGCTGCGGCAGCAATGATAGAGGATATCATCGAGCTGCTGCCTCTGATATCCTTCATAATTGCTTCCGCAGCAAAGGCCGCGAAGTGTGCTCGAGCCTTAAGGGCTTGTTCATACATCACGACAGCAGCGAGAAGAGGGACGAGAGTGCAGCACGCGGAAGTATGAACAGGCAACTGGAGCGACCAGAGCGACAAAAGCGAATGGAGCAACAGCGCCGGCGCTCGAGTATCAGTACTTTTCAGCGCGCTCGGTTTCAATCGATATACATGTTTTGCACAGGCGACGATTCGCTTTTCTCGCGAAAAGAAGAAATGAAGGCGAAAGCAACTGCGTATGTTTCACCGAGAACAAAATATGTCAAATGCGTCGTGCGGGAAGGGGGGGGGGGGGCACTCTTACAAGATGATGCTTTGCCCTTTCTTCATTATACTTCAGCGTTCTAACCAAACAGACGCCTCGCGAAACATGCGTAATCCCGGCTCTTACCCTACCTGCAACTTTAAATTACATCACACCTTCCGCTACAGCCATGAAGGCCTTCCTACGGAGAGAGCTCGAGTGCTTACACAGATTACTGGTAGCTACTATAGAAGGAAAACTACTCGAAGCTGATCCGAAGGAGGAGATGTCCATTCCGGTGCGCTAAGACCTATCACGTAGCTTGATTATGTAAACCAGTGATTTTCGCTAGAATTAAAACTATATCTGGTAGGAGCAGTACCGTCGTGCGATATGCTTATGGTAGTATTTAGGACTCTGTTTGGAAATAGTTCTACTACATAAAGGCTATTTTGTTGTGGTCAGCTTACCTACGCGGCTTTATTGTTTAAGTGTTTGTGTTTGCTTGTTGGTTTCCATTCACAAACGAAAACTACTGTATTGGATAATATTCTTGGTTGGACGAAGCTGCAAAGCACCGAAAGCTTGCAAATAAAAGGCGTGTTGGAAAACTCTCAATTATCCGAATTATATAAGTACATATTGGGCTCCGAGATGACTCTGTTTTTTAGCAGTGAAAAATTTGGCTGCCTGTGATTTCAGTTTTCTTTTTGTTTTTGTAGTCAATTTTTTTTAATTTCTGAGAGCGACTCTGATGCAGGCTTGATGTCGTGCAGAGAAATTATTTAGTAGCTAAGCCGAAAAAGTTGCAGAGTACTAGAACTAGAGAAGAAAAACTAGTGCCCTTTTATAATATTAGGTTGGTGCATAAGTTCTCGGACATTTGATCCCTCCTGAATTGAAAGCGCATTTTCCCGCCAGATTTCTCACATGTATCAACGCGTAAATGATCGATCGATAGAGAAAGGAAAGGGCTACAAAACAGTTCCTAACATTTACTTCTGCTTTGTTAACGTCAGCTATTATGGCTAAGCAGTTCATCCTAACTGAGACGCATATTCGGCACGTCATGTTATTCCTGCATCAATCTGGCCTCAATGCCAACGAATCGTATCGTCGCCTGAAGGATGTTCACAACGAGAGTGCTCGTGCTCGAAGTACTGTGTACCAGTGGTTCTCGAAGTTTACAGTTGGTGAATTCTCCGTTGAAGATAATGAACGAGAAGGGCGCCCGATGACACTGGATTTGGATGGCCTCCGAAGTAGAGTGGGAGCGGACCCATACCAAACCACTCGCGAACTATCAAGCACTTTTAGTGTTATTCATTCAACGGTCGTTCGAGGATTGAAGTCGATTGGCAAGGTGCAAAAATTGGGTCGCTGGGTACCTCACTACTTGACACAACATGACATGTATCACAGAGCCGCTCAGGTGATGAGTAGATGTCGCTCTGTCTCTCCTAACCCTTAGACGTACCTACGGATGGCTGGACAACCTTGTCGCCGGGAATGAGAAGTGGATATTCTACTCCAATTATCACCGGCGTGCACAGTGGGTTAACGCAACTGGAGAGGCAGAAGACGTTCCGAAACCCGACCTTCACGTGAAAAAGGTGATGCTATGCATTTGGTGAAGCGTTCTTGGCGTATAATACTGGGAGCTGCTGGACGAAGGGATAACAGTGACGGCAGAGGTTTACGTCAACCTACTGAGGAACTTGAGGGCCCACCTTCAAACCACACGAGGAGTGTCAAGTGTGGAGGTGGGCCCTCAAGTTCCTCAGTGACAGTGTATTTTCAACACGACAACGCTAGACTGCATATTGCTAGAGCGACGGCGGTTACCAGCACGTTGGGGAAAGACAATTGATGTAAAGGGTGGTTACTTCAATGATTTGATGTTGTTGTTCGTATGTTGTGATAATAAATATTTCATGCCCCAAATGTCCGAGAACTTATGCACCAACCTAACAATACAGAGGGATACTTAAAAATTTTGCGGTGGCTTTTAACCTCTGCAGTTGCCTTATGATAGCGTGTTTCTACCCACACCGATAAAAGTGATGACATGTCAGGTCCGTTTTCCGGAAGTGCTTCATATGCCGGTGGTGGGAGAGAAAGAGAAAGGTTTTATAAGCATTTCAAACGATTGCTTGCCTATCATTTAAATGACTTTGCTTTGCAAGAGTGTTCCGAGCGGCTGGCTGCATTCATGCAAAAAGCAGTACCCGTTCCGTCCATCTGTGATAGCGCAGCAGCAACAGGCGCTGCTTCCTGCTTGGTCTTTCATCGTTGCCTGAAAACCCAAGCCTGTCGACAACGAGGTCTTTTCTGATCACACTCTGTAGTCACCTATCTGTTTGGTTTGCTCTTTGAGTTCCGAAACTTCCAATTCTTTGGTAGAAGTGGTCTGCGAGGCGCCCGGCTGATAGGTATCCTAATTTACTATGGAATCGCACTGCCGCACAAGGCGGTACCTTTAAACGTCGAAAGAAAATAGAAGTACGCAATAGTACTGCTTTTTAGAACCGAGATCAGGGGCTCGATTCCTTGTGCTACAGATTTTTTTCATTTTCTCCGAATATTCTACGTTTGGAAGTAGTACATGCCTTATGCGACTGTTCACTCCCATAGTGAAGTTTCGGAATTCCAATTCGGTAGGTTCAAGGACCTACAAAAGGGACCTACCTACCCATTGCACGTTGGGTAAAGATTCTCGCAGAGCTATCCTATTTCGTCGTTTAGACATTCTCCTGACATTCTGGTAGGTGGGAAATGACTTTTTTCTTTTCTCTCACACCGTAAGTCATTCCCATATCGAGCAAGTTAAAAATAACTTCTTAGTGGTAGTTTTATCGGTCTACTTCAAAGAGCAGTGTTTTGTAGCAATTTATCTTATCATCTATTGCCATCAGTTTCTCTTAGCACCTCTCCATTAATTTTTCTCAATGTTGTTCCGCACTATATGTTCCGCGCAGTTTTTCTTTGACAGCTGACGGTTACACCTTCGGAGTAAATCTATGCAGTAGATGGCAACAAAAAGAGGGACATCACTCAGAGGAGGGCGCATCTTCTCGGTTGTGATCAAGTATTTCAGTGCAGCGAGCGCCCAGCTCGGAGAACTGCCTGAATAACCAATCCACGCTCACTCCGTAGAATGGCCCTTCTCCTTGTTTCGGTTGCCTACACGCATTCTAAAGTGATGTGGATAGTCGTGGCCTCTCCGTCGGAGACGAATGTCCCCTTTACTTTGCACCAGGAGTTATACCGTTTTAGGATTTGTAGTGGTTGTCTTCAATCGGTCAGCAAAATATGAGGTGATTTTTTTGTTATCAGAACCGTTGACGAGTTCGAAGCACTGATGAGGAATTACAAGACCCCACCCAACTGCGAAATTCCTACTTTAAAGACATTTTAAATAAGTATCTGACACTCTATCTGACATCCTGATTCACTTTTTCTTATTAGTGTTGCGTTTTGTCCTTTGCGGTTGTCATCTCTAGTAGCTTTTCTGGCATCTTTACCACATCGCCATCGACCTGTGTAATGAACAGTTACAAACCTGCAGTCTGTGCTCTACGAACTTGAAAGCATCAATGCGATTTATTTGCATGTGCTGCCTGGAAGGTTGCCTCGTTTGCTTGGAAAAGAACTCATTTTAATCTATCTGTAAAGATAAAAGGACAAGGATAAACTACGGCGTTACTCAATCCCTTTTGTGATGCGCCAACGCATTCTACTTCTACGGAACGTTGAGGAGGCGAAATGAATGCGTATTTGGCCATAAAATGACTTGCGGTGGCCAGCCGATGAACAAGTCAGCGTTTTATGCTTCCCAGACACGTCTGGTACCAATTCACCGACCCCGGAAGGATGGAAGGCTTGGTTGGCCGGGCGGAAAATTCGAACCAGGAACCTGGTATCGGGTTCACGCGACCGTCGGCGCCTCCTCCGACTGCGCTACACGCCCTTCTGAGTGAAGATAAATACAGGTAAATATGCTCTAGCGGAGCAACTTTCCCGACAAAAGTCAACTACCGCCTCATCTGCTTGCTTTCTACAGTCTAATCAAATTGAAGCAGTCATCGAAGCCCTGGTCAGACAGGATGCTTCTTCTCTATACATTGGAGAATTTCGAGAGCTGTAGTGTGAGCTCACGATCAAGATCTCACCATTTTACAACAACGTCGTCGTCAACGTGAGGAGAGGGGATCGGCAGGGAGATACCATATCCCCAAAGCGCTTCAGCGCCATCCTCAAAAACGTCATACGCGAACTAGAATGTGAAGACATGGGCGTTAAGGTCGACTACCGGCAACTGCACCATCTTCGCTTCGTTGACGCGACGTCGTGCTCATAACACCGAGCATCAGTCAAACGGAGTGAACGCTGGCCGACTTCCATTGTTTGTGTGGGAACGTTGGAGTGCAGCTGAATCTTTCGAAGACGATGCTCATGGAAAAACGAGGTTCTGATACCACATTCTTGCGAACGGATTGAGCATCATCGAATGTTCTACGTGTGTTCTTTATTTGTGGACGCAAAGTCGAAATAGTCAGCAGCCTAGCTCCGGAAATGAGCGGGATGAAGCGAGCGGCTTGGGGAGTTTTCAAAACTACAGAAGAAGTCGTGAAGAAGACGAAGAAATTCCTACTCCTTCCCCAACTGTTCGGTGTCACTACTACTCTTGTATTAAGGTATGCGTCTGAAGTCTGGGCTCTACTAAAGCCGGGCCTACATCAGCGTCGCACAACGAGGAAGCCACACATTTTCTAACTTAGGGAATGCTGTTCCTTCGACAACATCCTGAGCTTTGTAGATTCACTGATAATAACCAGTATAAAGTTTTTCAAGTTGACGGCTTGTAGAAGGGCTGGTGAAGATATTCGTCATCTAGATTCCTACTGCTTGCTGAGACTGAATCCTGTTCCCATGAGGCCTTCAAATGTCTAAACTTCTCGTCGACGTCCTTGAGTTAAATGTTTTTGTAGGTTTCGATTAGTTGCAGAGGAATTGTGCCACTTCTCCACACCACCCCAAACTGGTTAGATCTAACATCTTCAGATTGAGGAAGACATCTGTCAGCTGAATTTATGATGGTCGCTTTATGAGGTTAGATTGAATTTGCCGCGTTTTGATGGGAAGAAGTGGGTTGGTTCGGGCGTCCCCATTTGGTCACTCGTAACTGTATCTGCATCTGTTGCCAATTGTCGTCCTGTTTGTCGCCGAATTGCTCCAGCAGTTCGACCCAGAAACGTTTTTCAATTCATCCCTGTTGCATGCCAAAACAGCCCAGTAAGTTGAGGAACTGAGGAACTCAGGGAGGATTACGTTGCTTGAGGAACTCAGGGAGGATTACACATTTGTTCAAGAGGAAGACGCTCCATCCAAACCTGACGAATGTTCTGGTTTTCCTTTGAAAACGCGCGAACCTCGCAAGGCGCATTACGGGATCGGCCCATCTATTTTGGATTGTTAACGGAACTTGAAGCTCTTGCCTATAAAGAATGAAAGGATAGTGGAAAACGTCACTCAATCCCTTTTGGATTGCGCAACGCATTAAACTTCTACTGGATGTCGTGGAGGAGTTTGGATGTCTATTCGGCCCATCCAACGGCTTGCGGCGTACAAGTAAATGTCTTATCCTTTCCAGGCAAGTCTGTGGCCAATTCATCGTCCGAGAAGAGATGGAAGGCTTGGTTAGCCTGGGTGGAAAATCCGAAGCAGGAACCTGTTATCGGGTGTATGCGACAGCCTGCCCATCCTCAGTGTGCGCTCCACAAGACCTATTCCTACCCATAACGGAGGGAAATGCCATCAGAACAGCAAGCCTTCGTAGTGCGCAGCTTCTAAGCTGCTTCTGTTTGATAAAATGTACTTCAGTGCACTCTGCGTGGTATCGTTGGATCGGATTACATTGCTTTCATAAAGACATGGTATCCGTGATGTTCGTGAATGAAAAAGGACGGCTGTTCAAGCTGCAAAGTACGCTTGTTGAATGTTGCACTGTGTTTGAGTTGGACGGGATTAGTTCTTATGGAGTGCGGAAGCTCTTCTCGGTTTTCTTTGTTCGAAGGAACCATCGAGAAAACTTACCGTTCTCTGTTACTGTGGCGTTGCACGCAACAATTTTTCGTGTTCTCTATTCTTTCTCCTAATACCACAAAATGTCCTGAGTAGTCTGCGCTGGATGCTTCGGAGGTCCTACAAGCTGTGGGTGTGCAACTGAAGAGAATGTTAGGTTGGTTCAAAAAAAAAAATATCGGATTCGAGCGGTCACGTTCAAGTGGAAATATTCATCCGAAAAATAAACCATAACTAAACCAGTGAATTCTAGTAGATGCTTCACGAATTTAGATCTCGAAGTCCGTACTTTCCTAAAGTAGTTGATTTTTGAAGGCGATGCATTCGCAGCGGTCTGATTCGGTATTAGTTCACTTACTAACTTACATAGGGCGCGTGTAGCGCAGTCGGAGGAGGCGCGACTGTCGCGTGCACCCGATACCAGGTTCCTGGTTCGGATTTCCCGCCCAGGCCAACCAAGCCCTCCATCCCTCCGGGGTCGGTGAATTGGTACCAGACTTGTCTGGGAAGGATAGAGCGCTGACTTGTTCATCGGCTGGCCACCGCAAGTCATTGTATGGCCAAATACGCATTCATGTCGCCTCCACGACATCCCGTAGAAGTAGAATGCGCTGGCGCATCCCAGAAGGGATTGAGTAACGCCGTCCTTTATCCTTTATCCTTTATACTAACCTACATGACTGCTTAAGGTTTAGGAAGACTTTAGGAAGACTTGGTGAGGTGGTACTTAGATTTGATCGGTTTTGCATGATATAACAGGAATACAACGTCTTCCATGGCTACTTCGTCTAGCTTGCAGAGGTTCTGTTTCTCAAAGGAGCGGTCCTGCGTCATGGTACGGTTGGAACTGTTTTCCTCTCATTAACAAATCACTAGCTGACTTTCAGGATTAGTGGCAAATTACTTGCTGCTGAAAAGTGGCCTATATGATGTGATTGTTTTATGAGTTTTCAGACTGTTCTAACAAGGAAAGGTTCCTAACTCAAGGTGAGCTTTTGCGATGCTATTTTGGCAGGATGCAGAGCCCTGTGAGCGGAGTCCAGAACCACAGTTGGTCTTTCCTGAACGCCTATTTAAAGACCTGAAGAGGAGGTCTCCACTAGGTGTGCCCCGACGGCGCAGTTGGTAGGAGGAACGCCTCACAGTAGCAATCCGGAGAGGTCTCAAGTTCGATTCTGCGCACTGCTGGAATTTTTGCAAATAATATTAGTTTGTGGTTAATACGCTTTCTCATGCTTACTGGAGTCAATTTTAGACCACCAATGCTTACAACAAACCAAGGCTGTCTATTTGCGCCTTCATGTGTGCTAGCTTTTCAACAATGCCTATCTGAACCACCACCATATCATACCATATCACTAATAATACCGTAACTGCACTCGCGTTCCTTATGGTTGAATATTATGGACCCGGTCCATATCGGTACATAAGTGTGCTAGAAATACCATTTTCACCTGAAGGTGTTGTCGGTCGACTGCCTTCCACTTACACATGAATTTCACATCGCCGACAAGGAGAGAGATTGCGGTTGACGTAAAAGGACTCCTCCAGGACGTCACGCTATTGAGATATCGACTGTCGGGAAGAACAGGCTTTTCAAGTTAGAGGTGGTATAATGAAAATGCGGCCTTTCTATGTCTGTCAAACGCGTGGGTGGCAGCTGGGTACGTCGATGTTCACCCACAACCTTTCTCTGCACCCACGGATTGCGTGTTCGACGAAGAAGAAGTGGTCACTCCTTATCAGGGAGAAGATTGTTTCTCACTGGCTTTTGTAAGATGCTGTTGGTGTGACACGCGATGTGTTTTACTTATTTCATAGATTTGTACCATAGCTGTTGACTAAAGGGGAAAAGCAAGACAGCACTTTTTATTTCCAGAGAAATGATAAGGTGCAGATAGGCATTGTTGGGAAAGGCGCAAATAGGCAGTCTTGGTATGCCGTAAGCATTGGTGGTCTAAAATTGACTCCTGTGGGCATGAGAGAGCGTAATAACAACGAAATAAAACGCGCAAAAACCTCAGCAGTACGAGGATTTGAACTTAAAACCTCGCCTGGGTGCCCCTATAAGGCTTCCCTCCTACCGCCTGCGCCGCCGATGCACGCGTTGTGGAGTGTCGTAGGGGTTGATGATAGTTGCGCGCGGGCTCTCCGACCTCTTTTCAGGTCTTTAAAAAAGCGTTCAGCAGAAACTAACTGTGGTTCTAGACTCCGCTCACAGCGCCCTACATCCAAAATAGCATCGCAAAAGCTCACCTTGACTTGGGAACCTTTCCTTGTAAGCAAGATTTCAAGTGAAAATTGTCACGTCTTGTTCTTGAGTGCATATTAGTCTTTGAAAATTATTTATGAAGTTCTTATATCCGTATGTTTCAAAGGTCGTTCCTCTTGTCGTAGACGATATGGCTTACTGCAGCAGAACAAAATGAAGGCGAATAATTTCTCCTGCTCTGCGCTCATCCTCCATCGGTCATATACATAAGGTCACAACTGCACTGGGTTTTCTACTCTCTGTTCTAGAGCAGATCCATTGACCTCTCTCTTTGTCATCTTGGCTGAGCTCCAACCATTTCCTACACAAGAAGCTCGCCAACGTCTGCCACCCAATAGCGACTTATCAATAATTGAGGGCACTATATCTTCCCTCTGAAATGCCTACTGCGAAAACACTTCCGTAGCTTTGCAGACAGCGTCCTGAATGAAAATTCTGATTGTTTTCCAATTTGTTCTTCCGGATAAAGTGCCAATTTTTCGAGTATGAAATCATGAAGGATCAACTGTGCATCATAAAACGCTCCGAAATTTCTAAATTTTCTACAAATCAATCAGCACTTAAAAATGTAGTACCTGTTTTTAGATCTATTTTAAAAAACTTTGTGCTATAGGCAGTTGAACGTGGAGTTACAGAAGCCGAAATGTTTTTGGGCCAACCTGATAGTTTCCTCTATCAGAAGACTTCCATTTCGTGAACTTTCTTACTGGCATATAATTCAATTTTTTAATTAAACGCTCATCCAAATTCGAAGTCTTCCTGTCTGAAGGTCACAGCGTGTTTGAAATCGTGGCGATTCTGATTCACTATGGAGAGGTTGATAAATTATGGTGCACGCATCGGAGCTTGAAAGTCACATCCGTTTAACAACCGGATAAATTTCCCAACGTGCAGTCAAACGTCGTAGTAGAGCGAAACGTTTTTACGTTCACCAACCAAAACCGCACTTAACGCCCTAATCAGATGGGCATCTCATCCGATTTTCGATGCCAACTCATCCTAGAAACGTGTTTGTGAAGTCAGTGGAGCCGCTTCTATAATACCGTCGCTTAAGATTCGCTTCCTGCCTTCGTAACGCGACGATTTACTTGGCAAATTGCTTATCTGCAACCTGTCTTCAGAATGAATATCATATTCTTTCTGCCGAATGTCCAAAGCAACCACACTGGGCGTCTGCTTGAGCTTAGCACTTCGAATGAGTTTTGGGTTCTTTAATTTGCTACTGGCGCTCCAATGGCCATATTGAGTTGGAGAGTGGAAACATCGTGAATACGCATTTACCACAAACGTCGTAGAAAAAGTTACAAAAATCTTTATAAAATTCCAACTTTTGATCGATTCAAAGTTTTGCCCTATAACAGTGAATGCCTATTTATTTATTTATTTATTTATTTATTTACATATTTATTTATTTATTACCCGTTTATTTACTACAAGCATGTTTTTCTTCAGCAGTTCTTTTTCAGAAGTTTTTTCCACAGCAGTGAGAAAATACGGCGATCATCTCGAGGTTTTTCCTGTGAAACTGTACGTTCAGGCGGGGGGCAACGCAGTCGGAAGAGGCGTTAGCTGCCGCCTGAATCGAGGTCCTTGACAACGGGCCCGAGCTGGCCAAGACCCTCCAAGTAGATGGATAGGCACCATACTTGTCAATGGAAAGAATACTGACTTGTCCATCGGCTGGCCACCGTTTGTAAATGTATAGTCAATCCGAATACGCTCTCAAATTCCTCCCTAGAAGATGCAAATGTGGTCCAAAAGTCTTAAAAATGTGTATCATATATATTAAAAGTATGCAGGAAGGAAATCTGCTAATTTCTCTTTTATTGTTCTTTTATTCCTTATCTTAATTTTTAGGGTGTTCACACTTTGACCTGTTTGATAGGTAGATTTTTAAAAGGCAAGTATTTAACGGTGCGTGAGAATCGTATCACTCACAGGTCGCAGCATTTCGCAAGGTAAAAATTAGGCAAGGCCATCTGGCTTAAAGTTTGGATGAGTAGAAACTTCCTGTGCTTATATAATGAGAAAACATAATTCTTGACATTAACTATTCGAGAGGAATAAAGCGATGCGCCTCACATTACCCTTCTATGGGATGTCGTGGAAAACTTTGAATTATTATTATTTATTATTAATACATCCATAGGGATGTGCCACCAATGATCGAGAACAGGCCGCAAGAAAATTGCCCGGAAAGGACACGAATAGCAAGAAAACTCAGAACTCAACTTACAATCACCGAAAGCGCTCAAAAAGCTATCGAGAACATTGAGGAAAGGCCCACCTGCGAACCTGTGCATCTATGAAGGAGAAAATAACCAGAGAAGGGTAGGACAGCCAACCCACAAGTAACATCATCACTACAGAAAACCAGACGAGCTTGCCCATGGTATACTATGATGTCATTATGCACCTCAATAAGGAAAAACAACTGAGCGCTATATAGTGCCTACGAAGATGACTATCATAGGCCAGTTGTCTCTGTACGAGAGACAGCACTTTTACCTGATGCCTGTAACAAGCTGTCAGAAACTGGCAGTATTACTATGATAGTGATCCTGAGGCACATAAGATCTGGCAGTAAATAAACCATTTCAAAGTGATGGTGCTCCAGACCCCCATAGTATTAGAATCACGGCAAGGAGCCTGATGGGAAAACGTAGTGAAACATGAAAACCAATAGGTGGTTAACAAACCCAACCCTGGCACCTCACAACGCGCTAAATTACCAACGGTATCACCATCATCCTCTCAGCCCCTACAAAACAAAGACACAGTGGGGACCAAGAAATACAGAGCATATGAAGAGGAAAACTCAACTCCTTAAAGACAGAAAAACAATCATCGTCTAGTCGATAGCACACAATATAGCAGTTCAACATGAATCAAAACGGAAGAAAAATAAGTACGAGTATAATCATGACTATTAAGCTATAGTGATAAAGAGATCTGCAGTACTAATCGTAAGTAGTACTATCTGATTTCCTCAGACCAATCCTTGTGGGTGGGGGGCATCGCTAGAAAAGTGAGCCAAATGCACCCACGATGTCCTATCCCGCTTAGGAGAACGAAAAAATACTGTCTACTCATAAGTTAATTAATTAATTTATTTATTTAAATTTAGCATGTGGTCTTTGTACAATTGTCTACATTAAATTTTAACACCGTCGTCAGACCAATAGAGTGGGTGCTCCCGTCGATTAGTTTAGATCCGAATTGATCTACACTGTAAATAGCGATGGTGGAGGACAGTGGACGTCTTACTGTGGTGTTATAAGGCAAGCCTGTTGACAATTCGCCAAATCCTGAGGGAAGAAACTGAATCCATCCAAGCGGCAGGCAACTGTCATGGCCTCCTCGAGCTACATGTTCGTGTACGATTAGTCGAAGCACCATAGCAAGATAGCCTAAAGTATCAGAGCGCTATGGGAGGAAAGCAATGGCGGAAAAACTCTGGGTAACATCGTTCATGGCAAGGACGAAGAGCTGACATTTTGTGTTGAGTCCAAGGAACTGTGCACGAGTACATTAATGGACCGGACGCTTTTTTGGGGCGGTGCGTTCCGCGTTCGAGCTTTCCAGCGTAAGACAATCGAGCGGTGACAGCAAACCCAACGCATCACGTCTGTCTTTGTCTTCGCGACAACGACGACGGTGTGGACTTCTTCAGGGTTGTATCTATCTGGCTCTGTTTTCGACCTCCTTCCTTCACAAACGCAGTTCACCTTGAGAATCAGCATAAGTCTACAATGTTTCGTTCAGTGTTCCGGCTCGTTTACCCTCGTGGGGAGGTTTACTTTCTTCTCGCTGACATTGCTCTATTTGGGGCTTTTGGTTAAGTATTGAGTGGCATCTATTGTCTTTCAAATGCCATGTCAACGTTTATTTATTTATTTCTCTTTCCCAAGTTGAAAGCAACTTATTTACAAAATGTGTCTTGTCCTAAAGATCCTTATTAAAATTAGAGTGAAACAACCTTGCTAAGCAACATTCGGTGTAATGATTCAAGTCATTTTCCTTAAGCCTCAAAGTGGCTGGCCTGCAGAGCATCCTGTCAGGTTAGGATTAAGCAGGGTATGTGGGATCGAGTCGCGAATGACGTTAGGCCCCTGTTATACTCCCGCGGGAGCTTCCGCGGATGGGCGGAAATCGCGTCGGGACCCCGCGCCGGATCACTCGTCGCGCTTCGCCACGCCCGCCTCCGCCGTGCACCATTGGTCCGCAGACGTTCCGCGGATGCTCCCGCGGGAGTATAACAGAGGCCTTAGTGTTTTGACCACAGAAAAACTTCGCTGTTCGAAGAAAGTTAAGAAAAAAGTTGATAAATCGCTAGCCTTCAATGTCAAAACTGTTTTTATTTGCATGCTCTACTGGTCCGCCGTTATGTCATATCACCCTAGGTCGTTCTGCCTGCTGCCTTCAGTCCTTTGTCGGGTTGTGTGCTGCCATCCCGTATAGATAAATTATACCACGATATGCGTGTCTCGCAACATGACCACCCAACGTGGCCGATGAAGTCTGTTCAGAAACCGGTTGTGAGCAAAATAATTGGGGTAGGATGAGTGCAGCAAGTGGTGTTCTACGATTTTACAGTTTGTGCGTTTGTTGTCTTGCTAAAGGGTATTTTCCACTAAGGAGTGTTTTCATCCGTGGCAATCGCGTCAAAAAGTCGCCCAGGTCGTCTTCCTTGCCAACGGGCCAGCTAAAGGGTCACACTTGTCATTAAGGATTGTCACAAATAGGTGTTCTGCCACCGTTCATTGATCATCAACAAAAACGGCCCATCTAATCTTCTACGGTTTGTCGCCTCCCCCCACTCCCCCCGCTGAATCTCTTGCTTGGCTAGCTGCTCGGTGTTGTGGGTACGATGTCGTCATCGAAGAGGAGATGGTGCAGCTGTCAGCCGTCTATCTTTATTCCCATGACTCCCATTCTATTAGGTTGTCCGGAAATAAATGAGCGTTTTCAATTCGAATACTTAAATTATTGTAACTCATCTTAGAAAAACCTTTGTCAATCAAAAATAACCATTAGAATCGATACATCTTTGCCAACGAGAAACTATTATATATATGCCGGTAGCTTAGAAAGCCAGAGTTCTAGAGGCGATGAAAAGGCTGAAGGCATTTTTAGCGTTGTCTTGGTTTTGAGGCATTTCTCCATTAGGAATTTGTCCAAATGCTTGAAAAAGTGGTTGACGGTAGGCAAGAGGTCCGAAGAGTATGGAGGATGAGGCAGAGTTTCGTAGCCCTAATCACCCAGTTCTTGGACAACAATTTTTGAAACGTGCGGACGCCGGTTGTCATGCGGTAGGATTGGTCCTTTTCGACTGACCAAAGCCGGCTGCTTTTTAATCAACTTCTGGTGCATCACCTCAATTTCGTTACAGTACTCCTCCGTTGTGAGTCTCTCCAGTCTTCAAGAACTTGTGATGGACTATACCAGCGGTTGTCCACCATACGGTCACCATGGTCTTCATTGGATGGCGACTTGGTTTCCGCATCTCCTTGGGACTCTCATTGTTGTCCAGGCATTGTGCAGAGCGGCAACAATAGTCATAAAGAATCCGTTTTTTGTCGCATGTCCTGTCCAAAAAGGCTCCCTTGGATTGCACAGCCTTAACGAAACACAGGTGTCGTGGCGCTTCAGCATCTGCCCGACGGTTGGTTCGTGCACTATTCAGTTAACCAATTTCTTCACTTTTCCAATCGCATTAAAGTGGCGACTGATAGTGCTGCCGTCAATGCCGACATACTGTGATAGCTCTCCTACAGTATGATGCGAAGCCGCTTCCTCCACGGCTTCGAATTGGCCGCCGTTGAGGAGCGATGGCGGCCTGTCTCGGTCTTCATCTTCGAAGTTTTCGTCTCCAGATCGAAACCCTTCGAACCAGTGAAAAATTGTGCGTTCTTTAGCGGAATCCTCCCCAAATGCAGCGTTAACGTTACAGGCCGCTTCAGTTGCACTGCGGCCAAGATTGAACACATAAATGAAAATTTGTCGAAAATTGCGTTCAGACATCTGAAACGGCAAAGCTTAAAATTGGGGGAAATTTTTGCTCCAAGCAAAATTCAAAGATAACTCTATAAGACATAGAGCATACTTTATTCAAAAATGTACTCCAATAATAACAATTGCACAACACTCATTTACTTCCGGATAACCTAATAGTTCGCGAATGACGTTTTTGAGGTTGGCGCTAAAGAGCATCGGGGTTATGGCATCCCCTTACCAAACCCCTCTTTTCACACTGATGACGTTAATTGGTCGTGGATCCACTGTACAGCTCTCGAAGGAGTCTGATGTCTTGAATAGGAACGTCCTGAGTTGGCAGGGCTTCGATAATCGCTTCCGTTTCGAGTCGAATGCCTTCTTCGGGTCAATGAACGTAAGGCAGCGGCAGCGTGTACTGTCGCGATACTTCGATGAGCCTCGTAATGGTGTGTGTGGACGATCGTGCTGAATCCTCTCCGAAATCCTGCAGGCTCGCATGGCTGTTCTTCCAGCGATCTGCTCATGCTATTCAGCATGGCTCAGGTAAACAGCTGAATTTCCTGCATGTTTTCCTTCTTGTGAAGCATGACGGACCTGTTGGTCTTCCCCTGAGATGGAACCTTGCACTCCGTAAAGTAACGTGTTGAGGGCTGTGTCACAATGTTGCAAATTTGGTACAATCTGAAATTCCCCTTATGATACGTAGTGATGAGCGTAAAATAAGTGCTATGAGTTTCGATTTGGGCGCGTGTAGCGCCGTGGGAAGAGGTGCTGTCTGTCAGCGGCATCCGATGGCAGGATCTCGATTTCCCGTACAGGCCAACCAATTTGTTTATCGCTCCGGGGTCAGTGAGTTGGTACCAGACTTGTGCAGGAAGGATGAAGCGCTGACTTGTTCATCGACTGGCCACCGCAAGTTGATGTATGGCCAAATACGCATTCAAACCGCCTCCACAACATCCCGTAGAAGAAGGCGTGGCGCATCCCAAAAGAGATTGAATAACGCCGTTCTTTATCCTTTTATCCTTTATGACCTTCGACGAATAGTAGAGTGGGACAACAAATGGCTTTTGTTAAACGTTGCAAATGCAGCAGCAACCAATTGCAGTGTGACTTCGATAGTAAGACACCGCCCTTGCTCAAGGAGGTGGAATAAGAGGGGAGAAGTGGCCTCCCTTCAGCCTGAGTCTTTGCACGCGAGGCTCTAAGGCAATCGTTTTGTACCTAAAATTATAAATTTTGAGACTGCATTTGGCAAAGGAGGAATATTTCAGACTAGTTGCAAAACAAGGGTCCAAACAGGAGCACTTAGAAGAATCTCGCCAGGTAACCTAACCCGACCTTTGGGTACAAATCGTGTCACTTTCTCATATAGTTGATGTGGTGGTCTGCAGAAATGGATTGGAATAGGAAATCGGAAATTGTTCACTGCATTTTTCAGCGAGTGCGCGTTAACGAGCGTTCTTACTTACGGTTACATTAACTTCACAGGGCTTGTGGTCACAAAGTATTAGTGGACACTAACGTGCGGAACCTTTATTGGGATGCTTGAACTTGCGCATAGTTGCTCAGTTTGCTGATCGCAACTGAGGCAGGACGAGAAGCCCTCATACGCAGTCTCACGATCAAGACTTATTTTGGGGTGGTGAATAATGAAGGAAGAAGTTCCTTGTGCCAGCTACAGTTGAAAACGTTTTTACTTTCAGCAGTTGCTTGAAATATTAAAAAGAATCTAATAATTCGGAGAATTCAGTGAGTTCTTTCAATAAATGATTTGTATTGGGTTGGATAAAGAATAGAGTGCCTGAATGTTGAAGAACGAATGGTCTTTCCACTACCATTCTTTTTACCGCCGTGTCAAATCCTGTGAAAAAATAGGAAATATGGGGGAGAGAAAATTTTCGCCGTTTAAGTGCTATGAATGTTCTCGTATTTATCTAAGTTCCATAATGCATGATTTTAGCAAGCTTTGGTACTGTTACGCAAAAGAAGAAGAACAGTTTTAAACACATATAAATTATATAAATTCTTCCCAATGTTTGATGAGGGCGGCCTACCTATAGTGTAAACATAAAATACCGATTTTTCTCTCACAGAGCTTTATGAATTAAATTTCGAAACCCTATGACAGAATTAAACCGAAGTTTAGGAGCAAAGTACGTTCGGAAAAATTTATCTAAAAGATCAGTAAAGCACTACCATAATAGACTCCGAACTAAAGATATAGAAGCTGAAAGAATAGAGAGCGCCTTGCATAAGGGAGCGCCAACGACTCCGCATTTTTCTTCCGTCAGCGGAAAAGAACGCCTTTTTAATGTCCCTCCAAACATTGTGATGAACAAACCATGGTAAACAGTGTAGAAAGGTTTTCAAGGAAAGTGAAGAACAACTTCTAGATTACCTTCGTCAGCTGTTGTCCCGTTGACCATCGAGTCGCTTGAGCGGGAGTCAGCAGCGTCTCCATTCGTCCCTATCACGTGCCAGAATGCCCCAATGGATCCTCCTCACTCGAGGGACACGAAGAGCATCATATTGTTCGTTCAGGGCTTTCGCGAAGGAGTCCGACCAACGCATTGGTGGGCACCCTGGTGCTCTCTTGACATCCCGCGGAATGCAGTCGATGACGGCTCTCGTCCAGCGAGTGTCTGCGATGCCCATTGCGTGGCCGATCCACCTATTTTTCGACGACTTGGGACATGTGAGAGCGTTTCTGAGCGACTTCAAAATTGAATCTAAAAAACCACGATGTAAATTATATTGGAATAGCCTACTACTTCGTACCAGCTACTTGAGGCTTAAAGAAACTGATTTGAATTGTGTATATCGAAATGTTTTGATCAGAATATAAAGCCCAAGGATGGAAATCTGATGAAGATTTGTCCTGCTGTGGTGGACAAAATGTTCCTAACATTCAATCGGAAACTTAAAATAACACGCAGTTAATTTCACTTGTATAAAAACCGTATTATTTATTTCTATTCAACTTAGCTTACTGTCGTGTGCTCCTACCACAACGCGGAGGAAATTTTCGGTCCGACATAATATTTTCTTTCCAAGCGCAATTTTAGTGATGGCAGCCGATTAGGCAGCAAAGCTGAATTTACATCAAGGAGTAACAGTAACAGTAACACTTTTCCTCAAATCCAGCTCTTTTCAAGTTCAGATAACATCTTCGTTAGGACGCCTTCTTTTATTGTTGTTGTTGTAATGATGGCGAAGGTTTGTTTATCCGCCTCTCTGACAGGTTTACGAGCCCTTCTTACTCCTGTTGCAGACCTAGAGGTGCAAGCACGTCTGTAGAGAACACACAGCGACAGACCACAGTGGAAGAAATGGTGATTACTTCAGTGCCCACGTATTGAAAGTGCAACTTATCATCTGTAACGACCTTTTTAAGTGCTGCCGCAGAGAGTACCCGAATTGAGCCATGGACTGGCTTCCTTTTTCTCTCTATCGCCCAGAAGACTTCTTTATGTCGTTGCCCCGCTCCTGCTCCAAACCAGTCATTGTATCAGTAATTCATTTGGGGGTCTTTCCAGACACCAAACTTGAAGCCTCATTTGCTTCCTGTTATGATTTGCTCGTGATTTACAGCGTGAAAAACGCTTGCCTCTCGAAAAATTTTACGCAATTTCGCTTTCGAACACACGTCAAAGTTCGTTTTCCTAAGGCAACGCCTCGTCAACGAGCTTCCTTTTTTATTCAAAAAACCTATTCGAACTTTTTGACATCTTCAAAAATATGTGCTCTACGAAAGTCCTTTCCACATCCTGTTGTTGGAAAGCTCCAAAGCTTAGGTGGGTATCTCAATGGATGTTTCATTAGGCTAGTGAGTACAGGACAGAGGAAAGATCTAGCAATGGAATTCAAAATAATCACTGGAAGAACTAATATCAACTCTGCCAGCCGCTCCAGGCTCAAGCAAATGTGTTAAAACATTGTTACTAGTAAGGTCTTCAGCTTAACCGGTTCCATGCTGATATCAGCATCCGGCCCAACCCCGTATCACGGGTGGGTGCTTACAGACCTCGAGGATATCGCGGATGTTACGTGCGGTCAAACAGCGCCGGTGGTGTAAGGCGAACATCGCTGCCCGGAAAGCAGAAGATGAGGGTTCGAGTCCCGCCTGGCGCAAGCAACAAAACATCCTGTAACAAAATATCAACTCTGCCATTGATTTATTTGAAGACGCAGGCGAGCCGTGTGTAGATAAGAAAACTGGAAAACATTCAGAACAATCACATAATACAATAGAGGTTACATTAAGCTGTCCGCAAAATTCTCAGCGTTTTGTTTCACTATTTTTCATTCATCTATTATTAAGTAAAAATTCAACTTTAAATAAAGCTACTTGCTGTACAAAATTTTTCGCTCTATCTGACTAAATATTTTATGTTTTAACGTTGTTTTGTATTTCTGTTCTTGAAGGGCTTATTGAAGTCTGTCCAAGCGGCAGTTCCGAACGGTATCCTATTTTAACTTCAGTTCTTCATTGATGAGCCACCGAAGAGGTGTTATAATAAAAACGGTTTGTCTGAAGGAAGGTGGCGAAGCAAACCATTGAGCTTTGATATTGTTTCTCCATAAATCTCAAGTATATTCAAATTTGGACAATTCGCATTGGAGACAGCTCAAAAAATTAGTCAATTGTGGAGGCCTGATAGTGTTGGAGAAAGTGCGCCAGTGGTTCAGTAAATTTCGGACCGGAGATTTCATCCTCGAAGACGAACCTCGTAGCGGTGAGCCTAGAGCGACCCCGGACGACGAGTTGAAGGAATTGGCGGAAGCTGAACCATCCCAAACAGTTCGCGGGATCGCGCAAGAGCTAGACGTCAGTGAAACTGCTGTCGCGGATGCTTCGAAACGCCTTGGGGAGGTGAAAAAGCTCGAAAAGTGGGTTCGCCCGAGTTGAGGAGCGGTAAGAATTGTCACGTTTCGGGATTTGTTCTTCTCCACTTTTACGCAGTAAAATCGGTTGGTTTTTGGATCGAATCATCGCTTCTAATGAAAAGTGGATTGTGTGTGATGACAGGAAACGTTCCGAGCAGTGGTTGGACGCCGACGAACCCCCTAGGCATTCTCCAAAAGCAAACCTCCACCAAAAAGAGGTAATGGTCACTGTGTGATCCATTACAACTTTTTGCCACAAGGCCAAACGATCACGGCAGGGTCCCACTATAATGATGTCGACGAAATGCACCAAAAATTGCTTCAACTTCAGCCAGCATTGGTCCAAAGAAGAGGCCGATTCTTTTGCACGATACACTCTTCACAAATCACTATTCGAAAATTGAACGAATTAAG
This sequence comes from Heligmosomoides polygyrus polygyrus, assembly GCA_947396885.1. Classification (NCBI taxonomy): domain Eukaryota; kingdom Metazoa; phylum Nematoda; class Chromadorea; order Rhabditida; family Heligmosomidae; genus Heligmosomoides; species Heligmosomoides polygyrus. The sequence goes on along the minus strand of OX377204.1, from coordinate 26,482,675 downwards.
GATTGAAGGTCTGCCTCACCCGTCATATTCTCCAAACCTTTCACCAAGCGACCACCACCTTGACAAACACTTTAGGAACATTCTCGCTGGTAAAATCTCCAGCAGTCAGAACCAAGCTTTCAAAACAGCTTTCGTGGATGTTGTCGAAACTCGATTACCTATTTTTTCGCTGATGGAATAAGTCGGCCGGTGGCCCTTTGACAAAAGTGTGCTGATCCGAAACGTGCTTTTTGGACTAAATCCGATAAGATTTGAGAATCCGATTTACAACAAGAAGTGGTGAAAAACATTAAGGCAATAGACACTGGAATGAACAAAAGAGAACTCAAGGAAAAAGAAACATAATTGCCGGTCTTATTTGAGTGTTCAACCGTTGATTTCACGTGCTTGTGCTTGTAAGAATTGAACACGGTGGTGCACTTGAGAATTGGCCGAACATACATACATGTACCGGGCTGTCCAATAATTCTTGTCTAAAAATTTCACCATTTTTAATTTTTTACAAATTTATTGAAAAACAAGTCTAATCAACAATATAATCACCACAGTTATCCACAACGGTGGCCCATCGATTGGGCAGGTCGCCGATGCTCCTCGCCCAGAACTCCGGGGGCTGCGACTCGAAGAAGTCCGCGATGTCGGATTTGAGGTTGTCGTAGTTGGTGAATTTTCTTCCGGCCGAATAGTACTTCAGCGGGCGGAACAAGTGGTAGTCGGAGGGGGCGAGGTCCGGGGAAAACGGCGGATGGGCAACCGTCTCCCAGCCGAGCGTCGCCAACTTATGCTGGGTCTTCTTCGCCACGTGGGGGCGCGCGTTGTCGTGCAGCAGGTGGACAGTGGCCCGTTGGGGACGCCTTTCTCGGAAGGCGGCGGCTAGTTTCTCGAGCTGATCGGTGTAGATGGAGGCGGTGACCGTCTTGCCTTGCGGGAGCAGCTCGAACTACAGCATGCTTTTGGCGTCCCACCAGCAGCAGAACATGATCTTCAGCGGGTGCAGGTCGGCATTCGGCGTCGTCGGCGGCTCTTCTCCGCGCGGGATCCAGACAGCACGGCGGGCGACGTTGCCGTAGTGGACCCAGCTCTCATGTTCAGTGACCAGGTCCTCGAGAAACTCCTTGCGATGAGGAAGAAGGAAGAGGGACTGGCAGACGGCCACGCGGCTCTGCTTGTTGGCGTCCGTCAGACGGTGGGGGATCCAACGGGCCAGAACTTTGTGGTAGCCGAGTAAGTTGAATCGGTTGTGGATGGTGGACTTGCTGCAGCCGAGCGTCGTCGCAAGTTCGCGGGTGGTAGCTTCCGAATTCTCCCTGATACAGCAACGGACTTCGTCATCATCCACCGTAGAAGGCCTCCCGCTGTGCTCCCTGTCCTCGAGGCTCGTGTCGCCGCTCTCGGAACGATTGAATCAGCGCCAGACTGTGCGTTGGGACACTGCATCCTCCTTGCACGCTTCGCAGATGTTGGCGACCGCGGTGCTCGTGTCGTTGCCCAGCAGCCACTCGTAGTACACGAACGTACGAATTCGACCTTGGTCCATTTTAGCTTGTACTGGTAGCTAGACGCTGCTACTGCGCCTTATATACCTCTAGCGTGGAACTCTGGAGAACCTTCTAGAAGGTTTTTACACTTGCCTAATATTATAACACTTCTAAGGAAAATTATAGAAATTTGAAAACTTTCGGACAGGAATTATTGGACAGCATGGTATCTTATAAGCGCGAGTAACGACATTGGGATTCCTTAATTTCAATGTCCATAAAAGGTTGTAAACGTGACTCAAAGCTTTCGTGACCAGCATCCTATAATGAGGTTCAAAATCCAGTCCCATAATAGCCTAGGTCTCGAGCTTCTTCGGTTTTGTCCAGCCGCTCCCTTCATTATGGTACACTGCATTAACCGCACACATTACCATGGTAAATGAGCTTTGTCGACAGCGAGGGGTAGCTACTACTCATTTGTTCACTTTTCTATGAAACTTATACCAGCTTGCAGCCGTTCTGTGTCCTATAGCGAGTTTACGGTTTCATAAAGTTCTATGTCATCGGCATACATTTTGCTACCAACATCTAACTTACAAATTCACCAGGAATGTTAGGTGTAGTTAAGAAAGGTGTGTTAGGTGTAAATAAAAAAGTGTTGGTGAGAGGACCCCGTGATACACCGCTGTCTGATGATGTACTATGAAATATGTCCCGCCAAGCGGGACATATTGTTTTACTTAAGTTTTATGGGAGCGGGAAAGAATTTCAGCTCCCATAAAACTTGGAGAATAAAGGATAAGGATAAAGGACGGCGTTACTCAATCCCTTTTGGGATGCGCCAGCACATTCTACTTTTACGGGATGTCGTGGAGGCGACATGAATGCGTATTTGGCCATACAATGACTTGCGGTGGCCAGCCGATGAACAAGTCAGCGCTCTATCCTCCCAGACAAGTCTGGTACCAATTCACCGACCCCGGAGGGATGGAAGGCTTGGTTGGCCTGGGCGGGAAATCCGAACCAGGAACCTGGTATCGGGTGCACGCGACAGTCGCGCCTCCTCCGACTGCGCTACACGCGCCCTCTTTCAGTAAGGAAACGATATTGAATTGGTGCGTCATACGTCCTGAGGAGACTTGGGGCAGAACTTCCCAGCTGAGAGTCAATCAGCGATACGCAGGAGTGAAGTGAAAACTTTATACCGTGTGTCAATACATGACAGGTGAAACGTTTGTACATGCTTTTGAGTGGCAAGAAGAAATGTACGTCTGATGGTTGTGTCAATGATGTTGCTTCTGCCGGAATGTTCATCACTTTCACTCTAGTAGGATCTACATACTTCATGTACCTAGACTAGATTGCAATTTTAAACGCATTTTCTAGCAATACAAAATTGCAAAATTCACCTTCTCCTTCGAAACCTCCATTTCATCGAAACAAAAAGATTCACGCTGCTGGCTAGTGTTCTCTTCATCATCTTTCTCCACTGTCCATGTAGGATCCTCGTTTTCTGACTCCACACTAATACCTTCTTCATCCTCTACCTCGATGCTCTCGCACTGCTGGCCATCTTCTTCTCTTGCCTTTTAGGAACGCGTGAATTATCGGAAGAACTGAACTCGTTTGAAAGGCACGCCAACACAACAGCTGGTGAGAGCATAGTTTGGAAGATAAGTCGGCAGCGTGTCCTTACCGACCCGTTTGTCGAAAAAAGCTGTCCAAGGGGGTTACTTAAGGCACTGATCCCCCACTTGTAAGTATGGATGGTGGGATCATGGTAATCGATTTCGCCCAAACTTCGTCATTTGACATAGAGAGCCTTGGTTGATCGTAACAGATCTTTTTTGGGTAGTGCAAAGATCCTGCACCACAGGGGGTCGAACGATAAATCAATCTTCCTTCTCATCACGCTGCCCCTCTACCCCCTGCGCCACCACTGCTCGGTCGGCAGCGCAGTTTCAACCAGGGATGGGCGGAATTTCTGTTTTCTGTTTTCTGATTTTCTGGCCATTTTTGACAAATTTTTTCTGTTTTCTGTTTTCTGGGAAAATGGCCAAAAATTGGCCAGGAAGCAGAAAATAGAGTTACGAACAAAATGTTATCACAGAAATCTAATGAAAGGAATCCAAAAAGTATTGTAGAATAGTGAGCTTCATTCCACAATAGTATTTCTAGAGCATCTTAAATGGAAAGCATGTGGCGTTTTTGGATGTGCTCGTGTAGTAATTGCGCCGCATACTCAAGAACTATCACTAAAATTTTTATATTAAAACTTTAAAACTAGTATTCTGAGGGCATTAAGTTATGTACTAACTAACCACTTGTCCTAGAGTTACTGTGGGTAGGGTTATTCTCCACCTCCGGTTTAAAAATTGATCACTGTTAATCGGTCATCCCCAATATCGCTTTCTGCGGAGCCTTCGTCGAAGCTGCTTTTCTAACTATGAAGATTCCACCTTGGTGTCACAAATTAGTAAGAGACAGAAAAGTTTTAGTTACCTTCGATTTCGCTGCTGTAATGATACAGTACTGATACACGAAATTTCTCATTTATCACTTATATCATCTGTCGTCCCATTGATCATCGAGTTGTTCAAGCGGGCACCAGCAGCGTCTCAACACGTCCATGCCACGTGCCAGGGTATCTAAAGAATCCTTTTCGCACGAGGGACACGAAGAGCGTCATATTGTTTATTCAGGGCTTTGACGAAGTCCGACCAACGCGTAGGTGGACATCCTGGTGTTCTCTTGACATCCCGTGGAGTCTAGTCGGTGATGGCTCTCGTCCACTCGGTGTCTGCGAAGCGCATTACGTGGCCCGCCTAATTTTCGACGACTTGGTCTATGCGACAGCGTCCCTGTTCTTCGAACGTCGGCGAAGCTCGGAAGTCTCGAGGCCTTCTCTCACTTGCGTGAGTCGTATCACTCTGAGCATTGTCCTCTCGCTTCCCCTCTACGCGACACTGATCGCTTGTTCATCCTGCTTTCGTAGAGCCCAGGTCTCTGATGCGTCTTTTAGGGCAGGAAGAACAGTGAAGTCGAAAAGGTGGGTACGGAACCCGACGTTCTGCGTCTTTTCCACGACTCTCTTGACAGCTCCTCAAGCCGCTCGCATCCTCCTTCACAGCTCCGGCGCTATTTAGTTGGCCATATTGACTTCGCGACCCAGATACACGTAGCTGGAGCATTCGAAGATGTTCGTTCCATTGAGTGAGAATGGGGCTTCAGAAACTTGTCCGTTCCTCATGAACATCGTCTTCGTAAGATGCAGCTGCAGTCCAATGTTCCACATACACGATCGAAGCCAGCAAGCATTTGCTCTGCCTGGCTAGCGCTCGGTGTTAGATGGTGTAGGTGCCGTCTGTCGTCTTTCACTCTCATGTCTTTCCATTCTAGTTGTCGAATGACGTTTTGAAGGGTGGCGCAGAAGAGAACCGGGGATATAGTACACTCTCATCGAACCTCTCTGTTCACTTTGGCAACGACATTATTGTAGAATGGCGAGATCTTTGTCGTGAATCCACTCTGCAGCTCTCGAAGGACTCTGTTGTACACAGTAGGAACGCCCTGAACGAGCAGGACTTCGATGACCGCTTCAGTTTCGACAGTGTCGAATGCCTTCTTCAGGTCGATGAACGTAAGGCACGGCGGCAGCTTGTACTCTCGCGACACTTCGATGAGCTTCGTAATGGTGTGTATGTGGTCGATCGTATTGAATCCTCTCTGAAATCCTGCTTGTTCGCATGACTGTACTTCATCTAGCGTTCTGCCGATCCTATTCAGGAGGACTCGAGTTAACAGCTTATAGACTACGTACATCAGGCAGACCAGGCGATTGTTGCTAATGTCGTGCACTCCTCTGTACAGCAAGGCTGCTGGTCTTCCACCGAGATTTAATATAATGTATAGGTATGAGGTGAAATAATAATGTGATAAAGAGGGTATATTCTCGGTCTTCATTATATGGTGTCTACGCATTCAAAAAAACACCTTCACCTAAGATCTGTTGTGCTGACAGCCCCTTCAGTCAAAATCTCGTACTGTACTGTAAGACACCAAGCCAGTGCACATCATCTTTAGTCGGCTAAGCAGTAACTAGGTGCTGTAAAGAGCATTGGTAAGTTGGCCTGAGAACTTTCAGTTACGCGGAAACTGGGCTACTACAAGGAAAGGTATGACAAAGAACGAAACGCACTAGGAATACAGATTCTAGCGGAGCCAGTAATACTCAACGAATCTCTGCACAGCTTTAGAGTATGTTGCGAGAGTGGGTCTACAAACTCAAGCAATTGAGTTGAAATATGGAAACAGTGATCACTGATTCATCATATTCGGTACTCTAAAAGCTTCTTACTAGTGGGACCATTATCTGATTGAGGCGTTCGCGGTGAAACGGGGCTGATGAGTAATGTTGTATACTTCACGTGTCGAGATTCCTAGGATCTATCAGTCCAGATTTACAACTTGTTGATTGCAGTAGACTGGAATGTAGTAGAAATTTTTATAAACGCTTACAAAATAAAACGCTGGTCTACGACTACATTCCTAGTCATACAAAAGCATTTGCTAATGGAAAAATGAATCTTTGGGTAAAATAATTACATCGTGTGATAATTTCCAAATTTTCTGTTTTCTGATTTCTGTTTTCTGATTTTCTGGCGTTTTTGGCTTTTCTGTTTTCTGATTTCTGTTTTCTGACGAAAGCGATTTTCTGTTTTCTGTTTTCTGGGAAAATTTTCAAAATTTCCGCCCATCCCTGGTTTCAACCCTACTTGAGCTCGCTCTCTTGTGATTGCCCCGCTCTGCGTGGACCTAAAGGGCAAAGGGGCCTGTGTGAAAATGGTCAATAGCTCCGTTCACAGATGCGCACGGCAGAAACGGGACACATACGTGGCATCAGCGTTCGAAGCCGCATCCGGTGATATACGTCTCACCTTAAAGTCCCATGGTCATCAGGTATCCTTACCTTGTTAGCTAAATATTCAAAAAGCGCTTCGTAGTTCGTACATCTGAAACCGCGTTTCCATCCAACGATTTCTGGTAAATTTTCAAATCCAATGTTAAACGTTGCTGTTGCATGATCGCTATTAGCAGTAAGTGTCCCGACCTTAACGTTGTCGATCCATGATTTCTCGTTCCAGTGTACTAAACTAAAAACGAGCTACCTTTTGTAGGCGAGTTTACACTTTACCTTCCTCAAAGTTTTGCCTCCATTTACTAGAATTTAAAACTTAAAAGTTTTTTCCTTAAATCTGGTACCAGGTCAAGCCTCCTTTCTCGAAGGGTTATGCATACCTCTGCTAAACCACTTTATTACCAAAGACGGATTGTCTTATCAACTAAAATACTTCGAAAAACCAGTATCCCAGACGTTGCAAAAGATTTCTGGATAGTTTTCTCTTCTGTGAACTTTGCTTCCGTTGTTCCCCTCGTCCTTCAGTTGCTGTTGTTCCTGCTCGTTTATTTTAATTCAACGCGGAGTCCAGCACAATGAGTCTTTTAAAAGTTCCACCATGTGCCAAAGACAATTGGCGTGACCTGGTCTTATCAGTTGGAACAAATTCGCTCCAGCAATACTTTTCAGCTTGCCACAGTGATTTTTCTCGCAACTAGTATGTACTGTTTGCCCATCCTGGCATGGCACGACACGCTCTTCCTAGAAACCGTTAGTTTCTTACGCGCTGCTTACAGCGAATGTTCCACTGTAGCTCATTATAAGTCTTGAATTATGCTGCTCTAAACAAGAATACCTTCATTCCTTCCTTTCTCTTTCTCTTTTTTCTTTCTTTCTTTCTCTAAGCATTAGGTTGTAAACAGTTTGTCTGTTTTCTCGATCAACCACTTAAAGTTTTGTAATTGTTAAAAAGCAGAGAAACTGCTCTTTCCAAATATATGTTTCTGGAGAACCACTAGCGCTTTTTAGAATAGTTAGACACCTTTTTTCAACCACTAGGTCTCTTCGCGCGTCAAAACTTTAATGGCTGTAACTTGGTCGAAAACTGAAGGAAGCAAATGCAGCTAAAAGAAGAAAAGACGATTAAAAGGAAAAATTTCTTACTGTTAGATTTAAGCGGTTATTGGAGGATCAGGGTGGTTAGAAAACAAATGAGGGCCTGACAGAGCCGCACTACAGTTCTTCTTGCATGACGACCCTGCTGCGCACTCTTAATGGTCCGTCATGAAAAAGTAAAATGAAAGCCAGATCCAAGATCATCGTCATGCTATATATTCAACAAACCTTTTCCTAACCGAATGTTTTTTACAAAACACTCAGACGCTTTCTCTGGAGAAATAATGCTTTTGAAACAGCACGATTTCAAATTCGCCTCTGGTGATTTCAATCGCCATAAATCATCCAATTTGTAAGAAAATGCGATCACTTAATAAGCGTCAAATCGGCAATGGTGTGAGGCATATGATCGTGTTTCGCCTGACCGAAAAGGTTCTTTCTGAGCTGAGTTCTGATGTTTTCAATATGAGCCTCAAAAACTGACAGAACTCTGTTCACAACCTAATATATCGTGTTCTCACCAAGATCCCACCAAACTCATAATTAAGCCTTTCTCTTAGCCACCGAGAACCTTCACAACGTTTACTGTTTGGTTTCTTAGGTATCAGCATCCTTCTGAAAGAGCATAGCACAGCATGAGAGACTCACCACATGCCTGGCAAAAATCGACACTGGCTCTGTTGCTCAGCTCACGCCTGCTAATCAGCATGTTGCGGTGAATAGGAAGCACAAGCAACTGTTCTGCCCTACGCTATCCAACTCATATTAGTTCATAACCCGAGCGTGCTTTAAACGTGCGTTCATGATAAGCAGTTTGGAATGCACCGTAGAAATTTGAATTACCCCTTCTAACTTTCGTGAATTTAGTTCGAACCTCCACCGCACAATAATGTGGTGTAAAACTGTCGAAAAATCTATTCATCACACGACGACTTTGGTATCGTTCTGGATCCGTATTTCCGTGCTAACAAGCAAGAAAGAAAAAAGACTTTGAGTCAAAAACCGAGAGCAATTTGCCGCGCGATCTTCACCTCCACAGCGGATCCCACCGAGATCTGCTTAAAGAGGTCGTTGCAGGTAAGGAGAGTGCAGGAGAACCGCTACTTGGTTAAATAAACCGCTACATATGGTGCCACTCTTCTGTTCAAACCTCGCATAGGAAGGTCAACAGCAGGACCAATTTATATTTTTATTTTATCGTCACAATTTACAAAGCACCCTAAACGTTGTAACTGACCCTAGCAGTGAAGGTGTTTGAGCCATAACATTCATCACAGCATGCTGTGACACTGACAGAATGTTCAAAGAAATTTATTGGTGCAGAACACTAACAACTTTGTCCATTTCGTTGTATTGGCCTCACCTGCACATACTGTCCGACCTCCATGCTCCGTCGTGACAATTTCTCCGGAAAAGGAAACGAAGCCGACGTAAGCATTTCGGTCTCGCTCTGCTGCATGGTGTGTTCTCCATCGAGGTTTTGCCCTATCCTTGAACTTTTTCATACGTCTCTTGCTTCTAATTGTCGTCTCGTCTACCACCATCTGTAGACAGTTTCTCTGCGGTTTTTCAGAGATCGCATCCGATTAGCAAACCGTTTTCATGGTCTCCGCAGCAGTTCAGGAATTTCAGCCGTCTGTGTGGGTGTTCCGTCATTGGGTCACTGACCAGCTATTCATCTCACTTTCCAGTCACAAAGGAACCACTTATGTAGAAGCTTTGATTAATCTGTTATTCGCCGGGCGAAAGCCACTTGCCTTACCTTGCTTTCGTGTTGCCGTTTATTCTGACAAATGACTTCCTCCGCCTATCTGGTTCTGGACGACGGGGCCTTTAGCAGAGCTACACAGGAGCGCAGGCGCAATTATTCTATACATCGTCGATGTGCAGCCCTTTATTTTCCAAACGCCGAGTTTCTTCTGATCCCGAATGGCTGGGTTCTAGACTGCTTTAAGTCACCACCGCCACCAACTTCGCTTTTAATTTGTCATTTTCTTCCTTGAGCGGTGCTCGTAATCGGAAATCACAGCCTAAAATAGTAGATATTTTTCCGTAATCGGTCGTCTTAAAATTTTGGTGTATTTATTGTCAGATACTTAACTAATGGCTACTTGGTTTTGTATGATGAAATATAATTATTTGGACTTGATTCTTCATATCGTTTACAAAAAAATTCGAGACCTAGGCCATCTTAAGATGCCTAAGCTCCGTGGCGCAGAAGCACTAATACGATTCTGACAGTGGATCTTTATTACTAAAAATTATTTTAAGCGTTCACAATTTCAAGCTTGGTCAGAAAAAACAAGCGCTCATAAATAGCTTCAAATTAAGGATCAAACCGATTAGGTATCGTGGTTAGGGTTAAGTAAGCCAGCATCTGCAATACTTCATTCTAGCTTTGTTTTCAGAGAGGATCATGCTTTAACATATTTGCTTAAGCCTGGAGCGGCTGATAGAGTGGCTATATGTTATTACAGGATGTTTTGCTGCGATCAAAACTCTTGCGCCAGGCGGGACTCGAACCCGCATCTTCTGCTTTCCGGGCAGCGATGTTCGCCTTACACCACCGGCGCTGTTTGACCGCACGTAACATCCGCGATATCCTCCAGGTCTGTGTTAAAGCATTGTACTAGTATAAGGTCTTCAGCTTAACCGGTTCCATGCTGATATCAGCGGCCGGCCCATCACCGTATCACGGGTGGGTGCTGACAGACCTGGAGGATATCGCGGATGTTACGTGCGGTCAAACAGCGCCAGTGGTGTAAGGCGAACACCGCTGCCCGGAAAGCAGAAGATGCGGGTTCAAGTCCCGCCTGGCGCAAGAGTTTTGATCGCAACAAAACATCCTGTAATAACATATAGAGAGGATCATCTTATCCGATATGGATAGTGGCCTCATAGAGGAACTGGGCTGAAAAAAAGGAGTGGAAAGGACCTTTCAAAAGCATCAAAAAAGTATGCAGCGAGGAAAAGCAAAACCCCCGTCCTTCTTACCAGACGACTCTCCCAACAGTAGGTCTGAGCCGCGGAAGTGATGCACACGGACGGAAAACGCTTCCGCCTTAGAGATACAAGAGTACAAATGCCTCAAGTCGAGCCCTGCATAGAAGAGTTGGGGCGCAGTAGCCTCTCGTGGTTCGGGGTTGGCTTCACCCTCCGCGATGGTGCTCGTATGGCTTAAGGGATAGAGGTGGGAGCGAGCCCGTAAGCACTCGGATGAGTGTTTGAATCCGCTCGGTTTGTTTATGTCGGGCTTGCTCCCAAAAGTGGAAAAGGTGTCTGCAGAGACATGTACTTTATATTTCTTCGTAGCCAATTGGTATTGCCCTATCCAGAGCAAGATTAGGTGTAACACTATGGTTGAAATATGTATTCGTTCGTGCATAACGTTAACGTTTTAAAAAGATTTTAGACAACGTTCACGGACCTTATGGATGAAAAGGTATTAAGCCCCCTTTCTAGACTTGCACCATCCATCTATTTCCTTACAATGTTACTGGATTAGATTCTACATTTTCATTCTCATTTTAAAGAAGTAGAAGGTGTCCTTTGTCAAATTTTCATATGGTTTTTAGATAGCAAACTTCTAGTTAAGGTCCAAATAGTAAACGTTCATGAAGTATGTAGTAAGAAAGGACTCAAAATGAGTCAACATTCGTAGATGGCCGCCCTCTTTCAGTTGTACGCGTTGATCGCAGGCGCTCACACCACCTAAGCTCAGGTGTGAGCAGCCTCTAAATGTAAGAGAGCTGTCAGTCACAAGATTTTGTTTTCATACCCATCTTCGCATTTTTCAAGTACGAGTACAACTGTGTCTCATACATCTCGTACAGAGTTTCCCACTGGCTTTCCTACTGGCTCACGAACAGATAAGGATAATAAGGATAAAGGACGGCGTTATTCAATCCCTTTGGGATGCGCCACGCATTCTACTTCTACGGGATGTCGTGGAGGCGAGTTGAATGAGTTGACCATACAATGACCTGCGGTGGCCGGCCGATGAAGCGCTTTATCCTTCCTAGACACGTCTGGTACCAATTCTCCGACTCCGGAGGGATGGAAGGCTTGGTTGGCCTAGGCGGGAAATCCGAACCAGGAACCTGGTATCGGGTGCAAGCGACAGCCGGCGCCTCCTCCGACTGCGCTCCACGCTCCCTCACGAACAGAAAGCAGTGAAATATCGTCTTCACTTTACCCTACCCTACCCTTTACCCTACCGTACCCTATCTACAGTTTTCACTGATTCCAATGGCAAGATTCCAACTCTAGGTTCCATTGATATTTATTTTGAGTGAATCCAGTTATTTTACATTTATAATCATGGAAAGCGAAGGAAAAGGGATACATACTCCCAACCTCGCGTCTCTGAGTCCACCACCCTGCCTATTAGACCACAAAATAAGCGTCGGATCATAGCTACTAGGCTGTCGTAAAACTGATCGCCGAAACGGACCACTTACTTCAAACTTCAACTCAGCTTAAACACAGCATTATTAATCAGGGTAAAAACCATCGAAAGCTATACGCTTTTGCCAACGAACAGATAATGAGTCTAATCTTTTACAATAAAAACTGAAATCAGAGAAATAAACGAAATCAAGGGGCACATTCAACATGGGCCAAAATAGTGATTTTTTCTGGCGCAAGTGGGAATCAAGAGGTCGGAAAAAGTAATAGTCACTGGGGGAAGGGTCGGGAGAATATGATGGGTGAGGGAGAACTTCGATACCTAGTGGGGCAAATTTTCAATTTCCTCTATTCACCACTGCCGGAAACAATTTTTGCAACTTCTCATACATTTGGACTAAATCACAGCAGTAAGATTCTGCTGTGACTGCTGACCAGGTTGCAAAAACATGTAATGGATTACACTTTCACAACACCACCACAAAGTAAGCATAACCTTTTCAGGTTGAGGGCTGGGTTTAGGAAAGATTGGGGGACCATCCTTATATACCCAGACAAATCCCCGCTTCCAGTTAGCTTAGTTACTTTGTAAAGTACTCATTTTTCATATACATTTGAAATACGGTTTACGAAATGCTCATTCTGAAAACGAACTGGATGGTTGGAGCAAGAGTCGAATCGTGCCAAACGTTGCTCATCGGTCAACTCTGAGGCACACCGGATCTGCTTCGACGGTTCTCCGCAAAACTTCATCGTCAAGCAACGACCTGCGCTCACGACCAGGTTTTTCGTCGAGATCAAAATCGGCAGAAGCGAATTTTTCGAAGCAGAGCCTCACCGTACGTTCGCCAGGACAGTCCGCCTCAAAAGTGGCGCTATGGTTAACGGGATGCCTCTGACGCAGAATGTACCTATTTAAATTCGCAACGGATGATGACTCGATTGTCGCATCGGTTCATTATCTTACGGAGCCCTGGAAAAGCTCGGCTAGAAAAATTAGAGCGACATCCACATACATATGTTTTTTTAGGGAGCGTTAAAATGATTGAATTCCAGCTGAATAGATATTCGATGATCCTTTCTAATCGATCCATGCTGAAAAATTCAGCCCGGAAAATGTGATAGTCATCTCATCTTGCCTCTCCTTTTGCGAGACCCTGTTCCTAAAACATCGCATTAAGCTTCCTTCGCACTGCACCAGCAAGGGTTTTCCTAAAAAGACCGTTTCGATGCAGATCGACGGCGATCTGCCCATTTTTGACGGAAGAAAGGGAGCCGTCTTCGTCATTCTGGGTTTTCGCCTTTAGACCATAAAACGCCTAGAAACGTGAGCATGTGCCGATTCATTTCGTTAACGTGTCCCTGCATATGCTGGTTCTCTGAAGACGACCTTATAACTTCAAGAGATATTTTTAAGTTCTACTGGGCACATAACTGATTAGCAGCAGCCTATTCATTTTTTTTGTTATTTTTCCTTATCTCTACGTTTAAGCTCAAAAACGACAAGCAAGTTTTTGAGAATCTTTTTTGGCTCAAGTTGTTCAAACCTGGGGTCGGGTTCATCAACGACTTACATAACTTTAACGGAGAATTCACAATGGAAAATTCAGATAACGTGGCTTACCGCTTGAAAAGCCGCGCTATCCGTGGCTTCGGCTGTAATTTTCTCTGTTACATTGCTGTAAGTCATTGATGAATCCGGCTCCTGGAAAGAATATTTACCTATGGCAACTATTCATTGTTACCTGAAATCATTTATCTAGAAGGTGAGGTGTTGGCACTTTTATTAAACAAAAAATTTTCTGGTAAAAACTAATCTTTGCCTTGTTTGTCTAATGAGTAAGCCACTGAAAAACCTCTCGCCTAGGAGATTCTTTGGCAGTAACTCTTAATTGGGCACTGTAAGAATTGAGCGATTAATAAGATGGCGATTTTTCGCTTCACACGATTGTTCAAATGAGCATTCTTCCCTTTTGCTCATGGTGCTCATTCTAAGTACAGTACAGGACCCGTCTTTTGAACAGACGCCGCAAAAACCGCGATTGCGGTCGTAGAACTGTACGTAGAAATCGCGGTTTTTTCGGGGTTTTTGCGTCTTTTTGATATAACTCGCCTAAAATTCATTCATTTCAAAAACTAGGGATACGCTTGAGCTCAGGAGCTCGAGTGCATTCCTAGATACACACTGTTCTTATGGAGGCATGAAATCTTCGAAACTGAATGAAAACTTGCGCTCCATTGCGAAGGGTGGTCGCGGATGGGTAGTCGGTCGCTAACCGTCGAAAACCGTTGCGTGCTCACAATGCCTTTTGGGAAAAGGTTGGTACCGTTCGATTCGTCTCTTCGAGGTCTACACAAATGTGTATACAACTTCGTCAGACCACCGCATTTTCGCAGTGGGTGGCCAAAAATGACTGGAACGGGCTCTTTGCGATTGAGGAAGCTTATATTCCAGGAATTGCATGTTCTCGGAGTATCTCAAGCATGGCGTAAAGTGTTCCGTCATGCCATGAATCCTCTGAGAGTGCGCCGTGCACAACGCATATAGGATCGAACCTATAAATCGAGGGGGGACAGCTTGTAGAGTGAACATTTAGGGAGTTTTATAAGAACCTCTCAGCCGCCCTACTCAATAATTGTTGTACCCTATCCTGGCGAGACATTAGAGTACGCTGTGCACAATGTATATAGGATCGAACCTATCAATCGACTGGGCGCGACAGCTCGCAAATTGCACCGCGGGCGTGTTCTGAACGCGATAACTCTTCATGTTTTAATCTTTCCGGCTGCAACTTGTGGCGCCGCCCACTCGATTGATAGGTTTGATCCCATATGCATTGTGCACGGCGCACTCTCAGAGGATTCCTGGCATGACAGAACACTTACGCCATGCTTGAGACACTACGAGAACATGCAATTCCTGGAATATAAGTTTCTCCAATCGCAAAAAGTCTGCCCCCGTCATTTTTGACCACCAATTGGGAGCGTTCTGACGAAGTTGTATACATGTTTCTGTAGATCTCGGAGAGACGAATCGAACGGTACCAACCGCTTCTCAGAAGCCTCAAATTAGAGGAATTGTGAGCACGCAACTGTTTTCGACGACTTGCGACCGACAACGCAGCTCAAGTTTTCAATTTCGTCCATTTTAATGGCTCCATATAAACAATGTATACCAAACGGATAGAGCTCGGGCCCAGAGCTCAAATATATTCATAGTTTTCCAATGAATTTTAGGCGAGTTATATCAAAAAGACGAAAAACCCGCAAACTCGCGGTTTTCGCGGCGTCTATTCAAAAGTCACGTCCGATATTGTGGTGTAGAATAACTTCGAAGATCTTTGTTATGAAGGCCACATATATATCAGTAGAACTGAGATTCCTGGGTATTTCTTATGTGTTATTAATTCACTGGGTCTATCACATAAGCCAACGTACTTTTTCGCCAATCTCGACAAACAAAATATTATATAGACAAATATGAAGTGTATGAAGTGCACCCCCTCTCTAGACTTACACCCCCAATTTTCAATTTGTATGCAATCAAGACATGAGACATCGACGAGCAGACTCGAACTCTCATCCAGGTGTTTACGAGTTCACCCCCACCCCTATCCCCTGGGCCAAACGACCACCACCGAGGGTAAAGCCAACCACTAACTACGAAAGATTGCTGCGCCCAAACTCTTCTATGCAGAGCTCGATTCTAGATACTTGTACTCTTGTATTTCCAAGGCTGAGGCGCTTTCCGTCCTTATACATCATTTCCGCTGCTCAGACCTTTCGTTGGGATAGACTTCTGGTAAGAAGGCATAGAGGCGGTCATTTTTGCTCTTCCTCGCTATATTCTTCTTTGGCGCTTTTGAAAGGTCCCTGCCAGTCTTTTCTTCCGGCCCAGTTCCTCTGTAAGGCCATTAGCCATGTCGACCTAGATAATCTCATCCGAGAAGGAGTGAACTGTTTCCAGTGCTAGCTTACTTAAGCGGTTTGTTTCCTATTTCAAAGCTCTCTTTTGAAGTCTTCTATCCTTTTATGCAGCAGGAAATTGTATTGGTTTAACACAATTTTTATAAGGTTTACTCTTTATTATTTCCTTATTATTTTTACCCCATGTGTGATTCAGGCATTACAGTCCATATGTGATTTTTTACGAAGGATGACTTTAAAATTTCTCTAACATGCCATAGAGTAGTCATTGCTGTTTACTACATCCCGCAGGCAAAGAACGTGGCCTCCACTTCCTACAGGATATCACTTTACATCTACATTGGCAGATCCAGATGGCAAATTGCTTGCAAGATGCTGATATCGATCGTTTGAACTGCAATATTTTTTGAAAGCTTCATCAGTGGTTCCGATACTTCGAAAGGGGCCCAGCATTCAAGCTGGATCGCCTCGTCTTCTGGCGTTCTTCTTTGGGGAAGCATACAATGAAACAACAACGGTAGATGCCTCCTCCATACCCTACTTACCACGGTGGCTGCTTGAAAAAGGGCATCTGCAGCAAGTTAGACGCTTGACGTTTTCATATCATTTGCGACCACTCTTTTTTGATTGACCTAACGTATTCAAGGGAACAGATTCTAAGAGACTACCGGCTTTTCAGCCTTTTTCGGTCGTTCATGTTGTTGTCTGCGAAGACAAAGGGCTCGATGGCCCGTATATGTACCTGTTGTGATTGATGTATTCATAAAAGTTTATTGACACTCCATTCATCATTTTATCTTCATGCCAAACTTTTTGTTAATAACCAAGTTGAGCCCTTTTTAGCATTTTCCGTCCTGCTTCAACGCATACGTGGAAAACGATGCCGTGAAACAATCCGAACGCCCTGTTGCTGATGAATTAATTTTTTCAGCCGAAGCGATGCCGACAATGGTGACGGTGGGCGACAACATGAAGCCGCGGGAGGCGTTTGTCGGAGTGAAAACGGTATCGAGAACGGTTTCCGGAGAAGTGGGTGATCTCACAACTCGACGCTCATGCGCTGTGTCGTGTAATCGCCTCTGCTCTCTACCCGCTTTAGCGCCAATTTTTTCTCAAACTAATGGGAGCTAACAAAACTACTCAAAACTGATTCGTTACGAGCAATATGTTTGTAAATAATCCAAACTCATTTTGTGTTACGGTTACCTTATTTCTTATTTCTTAAACTTCTTTGACTGTAGTGCAACAAAGGCGTGCAGCAGTTCAGTGCTTACCATATCTACAGCTTCACCTTAAAATAAAAATAAAATAAAATAACATAGACCTCTAAATTTATCTCTGCTGCACCTGACGTGCAGATGCTCCGCAGCAAGCACATTTAGAAGAATTTTAGCCTTCCAGTATCTTCGATTTGTTATTTTTTGGAAGCGCCATAGTAACAACAGCACATCGGTGGCGCTGAATGCTACGTGCAATCAAGTCGATCCACCATTCGGAGTCTGCTTAGGCCGAGAAAATTTTCCATCCCTCTAGGGCCGGTGAAATAAATACATAGTGGTGGAACAATGTTCTATAGCCTCTGGAGGCTCATTTCCATCTACACCTTCAAAAATGAAGAGAAACAACGATATTAGTCAGTCCCTTTGGGATACGCCACGCATTCTACTTCAAAGAGATGTCGCGAAAGCATATGAATGCGTATATGAAATGTACAACGATCTTTGGTAGTCAGAAGATGAACATTTCCGCGCTTTATTCTTCCCAGACAAGCGTGATACTCTTCACCAACCCTGGAAGATGGAAGGCTTGGTTGGCCTGTGCGGAAAATGCGAACCAGAAATCTTGTATGGGTGCACGCGACAGCCGACACCTCCTCCAGCTGTGCTCCATGCGTTCGATCTGCACCTTTACGTACGTTTAATGTGGGCTGTTTTACTTGCTGATGTATGTCCATACTATTGCAACGTATATCAAGACCCTCAATCGAGTAAAACCAGTAAATTTTAAGTCTTCGTTGGCCAAACCCCCATATTAACTACAAGTGAACCCGAGATGTTACGAAGGCAACATTATCCCCCTTACACCTACCGTGTTAATCGGTGACTCAAAAATCACAGAACTTCGAGCCTACCATAAAAATAGGCGCAACAGCTTTTCAATAATCAGAATAAAACGTTCGAAGTTCTCGATGGGACGATTTGTGAAGCATGGGAAACTGCATAGCTCATATTCAGAATAATACATAACGGTTTAAAATAACTGTAGCAGTCCAAAGATTAGCTGTAAATTGAAGAGGAAATGTATAGGTTAGTGGTTCCAAGAGCAGGGATCTGCGCTTTCATAGTCAAAGTGACACAGGAAAAACTTCCCATCTTCACTTGCATTTTACATTCTCTTCCCCCTCTAAGGGGAAGGGAGGTTCCAGCAACACTTTCGCAGAATCTCCCGAACCTGTAGAGAGTTCGTAAGGGTATGACTGGGCTCACCAGAGCTTACAGGCCTACAAGGTGCGTAAAAAGTATTGACGCACTAAACGTAAATGTTAGAAATAACAACACGTTATAAAATTGAACAGGTTAATATACAAAATGTCAGCAATGCTCCAGCGAACAGAATAGCATCACTTGTATTTTATATGGGCTTCTTTGCTGCGAATGCAGGGGCGAAGACAACGAGGAAAGTCATCGACGGTGCGCCGCAAGTGGTCCACGTCGATTTCGTTCCATGCTTTGACCAGATCATCCTTTACTGACTTTTTGGGAAGCAGCGTAAGCCTTGATCTCCAAAACTTCCTACATAGAGTAATTCAGCGGGTTCAAATCCGGTCTATACCAGAGGTCATTCCTCTACCGAAATGAAGTCCTCCAAGTTGGCGCGGCACCAGCCCTGAACAATTCTCGACTCTGCGGAGGAGTCTAATCTTGCTGGAAGATACACGGCTTACTCTCGAGGTGGGATTCGAGCCAAGGAACCAGTCGCCTCCTTAGGACATCAATACAGATAGTTCTACTGATTTATCTTCACTCCTGCATCCACGAAAACGAGAGACGCTTGTGATGAATGCAAACCATGATACTGGCCAGATGTGCCGCCCTTGCAGCGAGCCTTTCTCCAGAATTAGCACTTTGGAGGTGCTCGAATAGTATATAACACTTCTACAAGTTGAATACACAAAAGTATCAAGTCACTGAAGGTTAAAGCATAGAACGAAATCGACGTGGGCCACTTGCGGCGCACCGTCGATGTCTTTCCCCATACTGTTCGCCCCTGCATTCGCAGCAAAGAAGCCCGTATAAAATACAAGTGATGCTATTCTGTTTGCTAGATCGTTGTTAACATTTTGTATATAAACCTGTTCAATTTTGTAACGTGTTGTTATTCCTAACGTTTACGTTTAGTGAGTCTGAACTTCAATCATGGTCAACCCATGAGGGCTTCTGTATCAGATTAATTTCTTGCGGAGCAATATGAGATTCTGACCAATAATGTCAAGATGTACGTTTTTCAATTCAGATTTAAGTAACTTCTAACTATGTATGAAGTGACCACACACATCGACGAATAATTTCTCATCAGGCTGTTAGGACAAGGACAAAGGTTAAAGATCGATGTTATGAAATCCCTTTGCGCAATGTGCCGCTCATCCTGTTTATAAGGTTTTTGTGGAAGCAGTGGTAAAACGTACAGGCACAATGACGGGATTGCGGACAAATCTGTGCTTTCTTTTCCCAAACAATGGTGGTTACAATTAACCGATCAGAGATGGAAGGCTTGGTTGGCCTTGCCGAGACACAAACCAAGAACGTCGAGCGCTGAAGGAGAGGCACACTCGGGAGTCGAAGTGATCGGCCATTTTGACGTGAGATCGGGCTGCTATGATTCCAGGAGAGGGGTGTTAATGACGGTGCGTAGCGTTCGCCAGAGAAGACGATGCCCTCTACGTCTGCGCTACAGTTCTTCTGCACAGTTCTTCTGACCAGCTCTTCTGTGAGCTCTTCTGTGAAGAAAACGACACAGAAAGCCGGAAGGAACAATGCGGCCGCTATGCTTTAGCAACTCTACTGCTCCTGACAGCTCCCAATCCGAAGTCATCGAAACCGCGTTCTCCTGGAATCATAGCAGCCCGATCTCACGTCAACATGGCCGAACACTTCGACTCCCGAGTGTGCCTCTCGCTTCAGCGCTCGATGGCCCGGCGAGCCATGAAAATCGTCACATTTCCACCATGAATATGGCAATTATCCATCGACCAAGCGCCTAAATGGCCGCCGTCCGTATTTTTCTCAACAACCCCTTGGAAAGAAACGTCGTCGAAAACACACCAGCACATAGTTCAGATTCATTCTTGTTGACAATGAGGAACCGTTTTCCTCTAACTATGAGCCTAGCCTTCCCAGCATAGTACTCGACCAACTGCCGTTCAAAATCTAACCCTAATAATGTTTACCATATACTTGTTATTTATTTATTTACTTCTTTCATAATGTTTTCAATTCACGCAATGAATTTTGGACGTTTTACTTGGTATACTCCGCTGGCCATGCCTAGCAGTGTCGGAGGAAGCGCTGACATCCGCACGCATTCGACAGCAGGTTCAGTCTACCGACGGGGCAATCAGGCCCTCCACCCTTGCACTTGGTTTCAAAATTGTCTGAGGAAGACAATACACTGACTTGCTTATCGGCTGGCCACCGCAATTCATTGTATTGGACGTATTCATATTCAAGCTGCCCTCACTGCATCCCTCAAAGTAGAATGCGTGAAGCGTCCTTCAAGCAGCTGTCGATCTTTACTCTTAACCCTTTCTCACGGCTTCGATGAAAACTGTAATCGAACTAAAATACGAATAGCGCTTCACATTCCCTACGCCTCATAAGAACTCTGGTCAAGTGTCTGCCAGAGCTCTCACTTTTCCCACGCATTTGGACACTTTATTTTTTCCCTTCTTCAACCACCTGTTGCCAATCTTTCGGAGTAATTTTTCTTTGTTCTCTCTCTCTTCCTTCCTCATTTTTCTTTCATACGTTTTCCTATCTCTTATATTCTTTCTATTCACTAATACCAAAACCATGATGGGTTATTTTAACGATGTTATGGTAATCAAAGGACTTCGCATTGAAGAACTCTTAAGATACGATACGAAGTAAGTAAGAATACAGAAATTCGGGGATGTTTCAAGCAGAATTTCGTATTCTGTAGACTCGATGCTTCTAACAAACAGTCGAATTTTACAGTCCACATAGAGAGTGTAGTCATAACAGTGGACGCATAACACTGAATTTCTCAGTGGCCTCTTTTGTGTTGCATTGCTTGCTTACATACAGAGTGGATAATAATCCCTTTTCTGCTTGCTAAGCAAGAATTAGAATCCTAGCTTCTAATCATTGCCAAACATCTGACAAGGTCTAGTAGAGCGGTGCAAGACAAAGAAGTGAAGGAAAATTTAAAAAATCACTTACATGCTGAAAAATCTCCTACCGTCTGAGAAACGCCGTAATCTACCGAAATATAGCTAACCAGTGGCTCAATTGAATGCACTAACATGTCATCTTAACGAATGGTAATCCACCATTAGCGCACTCCGGGCCGTACTCAGCACTTTGTCTTATCGTTTTATCGAAAGAGCTACTCCATCTCAGGGGAGGGTTTAATGCGGGAACCTACTGACTTCGAACCACTCGGTGGCCTAAACTTTTGTAGAATAGAAAATTTTAGTTTCTAAAAACAAATTACTAGATCAAACAATTACTCAAATTTCTGAAATCACCTCTACATGCTGGTCTAAACTTTTAGGTAGAAAATATTTAGTTTTTCAAACTAATCCTTTTAGTTTTTAGGGCTTCTTTTGAATGGACTTTTAAAATGCCTAGCAAAGGTTGTCTATTTATTTATTTATTTATTTATTCATTTATTTATTTATTTAAAGAAAACATTGCCATAAGAATGAGATCAACACTAACTGCAGGGGCTAAACAAATGACTGGAAACGCATGACAACAAAATATAAATAATTCAAATCAGTTTCTTTAAGCCTCAATTGGCTGGTATCGAGGTTGTGAGCTGTCACAACGATGTTTTGTTGCGATCAAAACTTCTAGCGCCAGGCGGGACTCGAACCCGCACCTCCCTCTGACCGGGCGGGAATGCTCAGCGGCCAGCTCATCCCGGATACGGGTGGGTGCTGATCGGTCCCACGAGGTGTGGATGTTGCGTTCGATCAAACGGCGCCGGTGGTGTAATGGCGTAGAGCATTCCCGCCCGGTCAGAGGGAGGTGCGGGTTCGAGTCCCGCCTGGCGCTAGAAGTTTTGATCGCAACAAAACATCGTTGTGACAGCTCACAAAATGTAAATATTTATTACTAAGCCCAGTTTGACGAGGGAGTCACGCGCATGTACCGCACGCGAAACGATGTCATTCGGCAGAAGTTCGGTGTCTCGCCGATAGCGGACAAGAGGAGCGGAGCTCGCCTACGATGGTACGGCCACGTTCTACGTGGGAAGCGTCCGCAAGATAGGCCTTGAGTTGGAGGTGTCAGGAAGGAGGCCTAAAAGACGCCCGAAACAGCGTTGGTCCAATACGTCATGAAAGTAACTGGCGTCCACCCTGATGAAGCGCAGCATCCTTGAAAGGTGGCGTCGTGACACCAGAAGAGCGGACCCCGCGACGAAGCGCGACAAATGATGATGAAGGAGAGGAAGAAGAAGATTAAGCCAAGCTTGATGATTGAGTAAAAAACAGGACTTCAAAGTCATAACTGAGGAAGCATCAGAAAAGGAGGAAAGTGAATGGAAACCTGCCCAACTGTTGAAATGTTTCAAAAAATATTTGAGGTCTTTTGAAGCCACATCGGACTGTTGTTTCGAAAGAGGGTATTAGAGATAAGGAATTGATCAACCAGTACCTGAGGAATTCTGTGAGCGAAAGGCTACTTAGATAGTATCGAGCGGTCACCTTGAGCTTTATGTCAAGATTGTGTTCAGAATGTCTGAGCAGTCAATTTACTATGTGAGTAAAACAATTTTACTTTTTCCAATCGCTGGACACGAGAAGTATAGTCGAAAGGACCGCTGTCGTGAAGAAAACATGGCCAGTGAGCTAGAGACTCTCTGTCAAAAGGGCTATCTGGAAAGTCGTCGAAAATAAGGTGGGCCACGTATGCAGATAGATGCGCTTCACTCACATCCGCTAGACCAGAATTGAATGCTAATGAGATCTGCATGGGGACGCCGCAACGCACAAACCAACCAGAATTCCATCACCTCTCCCCTCTGATTAGCAGATGGTATGGGTGAGGCGCTTAGGCGGACTCCTTTTGGGGAACTCCTGTTTTTGGCCATGTTGACATAGGTAGCTTAGATAGAGAATTCCCCATCCTAACCTCTGACGGTCCGCACTGATTGGTAGCCCTTGCCCGTGTGAGTCAGGCCAGAGAGAGGATATACAGTTTGTGCTCTGATTGGCTGGCGTGCTTCCGCCCCACATGCAGGTCATAATGCCAACTAGTATTGTGCTGAATTATTGATATTATGCTTTTCTTTTCTCTCTAGCGTAACACTGGTACGCGGCATTTACGAAACAGGTCATACAGGTGTTTGTATCGAGTCCTAGCACCCTTGCTGCTGCTAAAAATTGGAATGCGCAGTGCACGGCGAATTAATAATTTCATTCGACGTTGGTTTTCCTTTCATGCTGTGTCCTTTGCATGAATATGTACATACATCGAAGATTCTCAGCCATCCGCTCAACTATTGTCAGCATTCAATAGCCATCGATGCCGTTCCGCTGAAGCCCCTTCTTTGGAATCCCTATGAGAAAAGTGTTCTCCAACAAAGCGAACTGTGGCAGTTGAGGCTTAATGGCATGTGACGCAGCCTGATTCTCTGTCCTGTGACCGAGCTTCGCGTCAGACTGCGCTTCTGTGGTTTGCTTTATCAATTCTTTTTGCACAGCTTCAGTATTCGAATTCGGGAAGAATTTCGCTGCTAACACCAGTTGATTCAATGAGTACAATCATCGCAAACGTTTTGCGTGAGATGAAACTCGAACCTGCACTCATTGTTTTTCGGGTCCATTCACCAACAGTTCATATAAATTCGGTGAGGGTCAAGCGCGGAATTTGTTTTTTTCCATCTCTTCCAGAGCAGATCTGATAGCACTTCCATGTCTCCAACACAACTTTATTCTTCTTATCTGTTTCTAGCTTTCAACCTTCGAGTAGTTTTTGCATCTTTTAGAAAACTGACTTTCTAGCTAAAGGATTGAGAATGCGAAATGCCAAGAACATCCTCTTTGCTGAATGAGACTAGTTGTGAAAGAGGATTTGAATTTGATATTTCGATGGTTGCTCTGCAGTTAAAAAATAAAGGTTTTTCCTGAGCAGCCTTCTAGTCAATCCAAACGGGTTCGGTTTCTGATTTCAGCAGAAGGTCACGCACCTTGAACTACATAGTGGCATCCACATCAAAATCTATACTCTGCAAAAATCGATGTTAATTGTTGAGAACTTGTTTTGAGATTTACCACATATAGTTCGAGACAGCATCAGAAGTTGAACATATACCCCAGTAATTCCGAGTATTAGCTTATACAGTGAAAATTATGTCATTCTTCGATATGAGGAGTCATATATAAAATCGTCGTTTTTCTGAAATTAAAATGCATATTTGTTCTATGAACGAACAACTTCTACAGGTGAAGTTTTGCCACATAAATTTCAAGTTTTGCCCAATATTTAGTGAAACATTAAGTTCTTCTGTAGCTGTAAAATTAAGTTGTTCTGCTGCTTCTGTGGCTATTTCTTTATAATCGTAGGGGGCTCAATTTTCCGCAATTGCCAGAAAAAAATTGATGAATGGATTAAACTCATATAGAAAGTTATTTTAGGAAACCAAATTTTTTACTAAGTATTACTGAAAACCTCAAATTTTATGTAGTGAAGCTTCATCCCTAAAAATTGTGTGGGGCACAATTTCGCTTCCTAGTGATGTCTCCTTTGTTTCCGTGGCAAGGCAGGCTTTCGGATACGACTCCGTGATTGACTTGAAAAGTGCTCTAGAAAACCTCTGTCGGCAAACACTCAAATCACGATTAGCGATTAGCATCGAAATTACAGAGTACAGTTTCAGGATGTCGCTCGTTCAGATGACGAAAAAAGGCCACGACAATCTGCCAAAACGGCAAGAAATTGAATCCGTCTTGATTGAGTAGAAGACTGCCGTAGAGAGTCTTCATTTTTTAACTGTCAAACAATCAGCATTCAAAACTTTATGAGACCCAATTCCTTATTAACGGCGTTCCTTTTAGCAAACAAAGCAGCCGCATTGCCAAGAAACACTTGGAATAAGAATCATCTTATTATCATTATCAGAATTTATCAGGAGATAAAAAACTATTTAGAAAGTTGAAAATTACGAGACAATCTCCTTCTAAAGCCAAGACACAGTACTGTTTCCGCTCAGTCTTCCAACCAAATATTTAACTCTAGTCCCTCTTCTGTAGTTGCTGAAACGTAAGAGATTACTAATAAAGTCAAATATTGGCAATATTGGCAGCATCGGGATACCTTATAAAACATAACATCCTTACCTGGGGAAACAACCCTACAGTTTGGCACCCCATGGGGTCCAACATTTTGAAGCTCATCTCCTTGTCTATATGGTATGCTTCGTTACTCTATCAGAACTGTTAAGGTGAAGTCGAAGCTCTAAGCTCTTAATCCTCTAAAAATTCTCTCGCTTTCTTCTCTTCATCTTACAGCAACACTGCTGCTTTCTAGGGAAAGGCTGTTTCAAAACGCTTTTTGCAGTGGCCAGTGTTCTGCTTATGAATGCAGTTCTTATCGTTCTCAAGCAAAGGAAGTTATGATGTTCAAAAAGCGTTTAAAGAACGACAAGGAGAGGTGAGACAAAATGGATGGATTTTTATAAAGGAACACCAAAACAAACTGCACTGTTATCTAAGGGATCATTTGCATTCAAGCACAATTATTCCACTTCAGTAGTGAATACTTGGCAATGTTTGCCCACGTTGTGCACCGTGAAAATGTGAGCAACCCCTGCCGTTCGACAAGATTTAAGATTTATTTTTTGTGATCTTTATATGTATAATTATTTTTATTTTTTTTTTTTGAAAAGTCGACGAGATCAAATAAACTTTAAAAAGTGGGTCCATGCCATGAATCTGGCCAGCATCTGGGGGTAGGAAGAAGCCTGCTAGTCAGGGCACTGACCTTACACGTCCTCTTAGACTGCTATGCCCATTCGACGTGTACAGGACTGAATGCTGCTCGCGTTCAGAACATGGGCCAGAAAGTAATAGCGCCCAGCAACTTGTATTTCTCTCACGGTTGTCCTATCCTTTCAACCACTAAACTTCCGCTTTTTGAGTGTCCCTCATTTATTGCACTATATGGCTCATGAGGAGGCCAGACGATGTCCGATAGGTTTTTCGTGTCACTGTGAGCGCAAGCATTAGCTGGTTGAAGATAAGGAAGGATGAAGGTCGGTGTTAGCCAAACATAGATGAGATGCGCTTTTCAGGTGAATATCTCACACACGAATTACAGGTTAGCAATCTTAGTGGCGGCAGTGACTATCTAATGGAAGGGAATTGTGTTCTCAAACTTAGTACTACTCTTGAGTTCTGGTCAAGCTCCTAAACGGTGAAAAATTTCCGTCAGAACTTGAGATCCTTACGGACCGTGACCGATCTCGTTGAATTGGGTCCGCGGATACCACATATTTTGTAGATGTGTACTCTTAGGGCGTGAGAGAGTTTCAGAGGGGGACTAGTTTTCTATCCACATCCTGGAACTGACCATGAAAAATAAACTCTGACGGAAGAGCAGGCCGACCGGCCCTCCCAGACGTAAACAAAGTCGCTTCTAGCTCGTGCGACAACTTGCCGGCTCGTGTCCCTTTTTAGTGCCACAAAAACCTGCAAATCTAACGGTGACCGTTGAAAAACGCTGTCGAACAAACAACGGACCGCAGCAATGTGTAGGCAGTGTCGAATCTACAGCAATGAACGGACTCGCCGAACATTGCTGACCGAGAAAAGATCTTGCCGCTTTTTGCCAGCTGCTCTGTCTTCGGCTCAAGTTTCTATTTTAACAAGGCTCCTTGATCTTACTTTCAATCACCACCTAATGTTTATTCTCTTCCCTTCTTCATTAAGCCTCTGTAGGAGATCCAAAATAGAGCGATAGTGCCGCCCAGGTTCGACTTTCAATGAATTTTGGCATGGCGTGCTTGATTATCCATGTAGTGTTCTTGAGCTGTCCACCAATATTGTTAACTTCTCTTATTAGGCCGACGCTTTGGTTTTTTCTCGCTTTCCCACCCTCAAGAAAAGTATTCCATAGGATCAAATGATGTTTGGGCGAGTAGGTTTGCGAATGTTTCCGGCTTTTTCAGATTCCGGAGAAAGCTAAACTCGCCGAAACGTCAGCCTAATAGGAGACCTTAACCATTTTGGTAGACAGCAAATAATATGACATCGATAGAGCGATAGTTTTTGCCTAAACCATGTTTTTTACACGAGAGTTTAAACCCTATCAATAATATTAATAGGTAGTACACAAGGTTATTGCATCATCAATACCTTTTTGGTGTGATGCCACCTATTCTGCTTCTACGAGGTGACGACGAGACAATTCGATTGCGTATTTGGCCAATACAATGACTCGCGGTGGCCAGCCGATGGACAAGTTAGTGTTTTATCCTTCGCAGACAAGTCTTGTACCAATTCGTCGACCCCGTAAGCATGGCCAGTCTGGGTGGAATCCACTGAACCATGAATTGATTGAAGGGGGGAGGGGGGGGGGGGGGGGGGGAGGATGCGACAGGCTCCTCTGACTGGGTTTCCCTTG
This sequence comes from Heligmosomoides polygyrus polygyrus, assembly GCA_947396885.1. Taxonomy (NCBI): domain Eukaryota; kingdom Metazoa; phylum Nematoda; class Chromadorea; order Rhabditida; family Heligmosomidae; genus Heligmosomoides; species Heligmosomoides polygyrus. The sequence continues at coordinate 26,454,980 of OX377204.1, read as the reverse complement.
CCCATAATAATAACGACAATAATAACGGTGTTGAGAAATAATATTTATCTCAAGCCACTCCAAGATTGGTAACACAGACAGCACTCAGGCTAACGTTTCGGCGTTCTCGCCTTCTTCAGAGCCTGGAATGAGACGGAATCAATCTGAGAAACTATCCCCCCAAACGCCATTTCATTTTACAGAAATTGTTTGAGAGACCACTAGACCAAAGAAACGGTGAATAGAGACCAGGATGGCTAACCTTTAGCAAGTGGACTAGTGACGTCCACCGGGCACCCGCAGCTGGAAGTCTAACGAGGGTGACTGAAGCTAGAGCCCCAGGGACTACCCGCCTAGACGACCTCTAGGGTCATGACCCCGTACTAAAGCTCCAGGAACTACCCGCCTGGTGGACCTCTTGGGTCATGACCTTGTAGGGCAAAACCCACAGATGTCCACGAATGGTGCCAGCTCCTGCGTCACTGCTACGCACTCATCCTTCCTATTGATTCCAGGTGACCTGGCCGCAATCCAAAGCGCTTCTAGGGTTCGCCGCGCCGAGATGTCGGGTTCACGCGCCAGGACGGTGACTGCGACCCCGAAACAGCTGTTTGCGTGCGATCGCGCCCTATGGTCGCCCAGGGGGGTGGCGGCGTTGGATCTTTTTAGCCCATCAAGGTGCTCCTTTACCCTGACACATAATGGCCGGGAGGTTTCCCCAATGTACTCCTGCTCGCATGCGAGGCACTTAATGAGATACACAGCACCCGTAAGCATACAATCTCCCGGTTTTCCGTAGGGACAAATAGTGCACGATGGTGTAGTGCATATGCTATCGTACAAACGGTTGCGGACGAGCTGACCCTTTAAATTCATAGGTGATATTTCCACCACCCTAACCATTTCGTGAAGGTCGGCCTTTTGGACACATGCACGTATTGCAGAGCTTATGGCATCCGAGATGAACGGCACGCAGAATGCAACTTTCGTCTGTTCTTCCGCGTGGCTCCCTCCACCCGTAGTTCGTCGACTACGCCTGTTTTCTCGCTCCTTATAGGAATAACCGTTTTGCTGGGCTATAAGGCGAGCTTTATTTATCGAGAAGGCTTTTTCGACGGTGCCAGATGAAACTGTGCACGCTGTACGAAACATGTTCTGCACAATAGCCTTCTTAACACTGGAGGGATGCGCGGAGTTGTAGTGCACAATGATGTTTTTGGATGTAGGCTTACGATACCACCTAGTTTTGTAACCACCCTCGAAAAGTTGGATGTGGACGTTAAGGAATGCAAGCCAGTTGTTTGTAGGCTTTTCACGCGTGAAGGAAATATGCTCCGATTGCTGGTTTAAGAGTTCAAAGCAAGTGTCCATGTCATGCTGAGTTGGACAGACGACAAAACAGTCGTCTATGTAACGACAGTAAAGTGTAGGCATCCGATGGAGTACCGGCGCTTCTACTTTAGACATGAACGCCACTGCCATAACGGGAGCCAGTCTTTGACCCATGGCAAGGCCCCTAACCTGTTTGAAATACTCGCCCGACCACCTGAACACATTGCACTGCAAGCATTCGCTGAGAAGCACCATAACTTGTGGAACGCTTAAGCCGTACATGTTTATATCCGTGTGATGCTCAGCAAGGAGTTCTGACACGGCTTCAAGTGCTTGGTCGTTTGAGACGTTTGTATACAGTGCTGTGACGTCAAAAGATTCCATAACACATCCTTGCTCAAAACTACTTTGACGTAGTCTTCTAAGGAATGTGTTAGTATTGGGTAGGTGGGCGGGTATGAACTGTAGAAGTTGTACGATAACCAGGTTTAGAAACCAAGAAACTCGGTCCGTAGGGCCACCGATGCAGCTGATAATAGGCCTGATTTTGAACCGAGAAGGGTCGGGTGAAGAAACGCAGTCTATGGGGAGTTTGTGGGTCTTAATTAGGGTGTACAAAACAGGTACGACGGGCAGGTCACAGCGCAGACGTGTAACTAGGGAGTTGGGAATGTTTGCCAACCTTGCAATGTCAGTCCACCTCCTGTTTAGCCTACGGTATTGCCGTGCAAACTCCTGAGCCGAAGATTGCTGGTATACCGTCGCGTCCTGCAGATGGAACCGAGTTATGGCTCGATCCAACTCCTGTGTAAGAACGACGAATTCCCCACCCTTGTCGCTAACGCCAATTTTTATAGCACCCGACGATGTCATACCCTTCAGTTCTTTTAGACCCTTTCTCTGCGCAACAGTTAAATTTGAGCGCACCCGTTTCCCACTGATGGAGCGCAGCATAGCAAGGAGCGAGATAGTGAACGCGCGGAACCTTTTATCCACTGCGCTATTGGGCTCCTGCGGTCTCAGATAAGTAGCCGGAAAAGGAGGAGGCGGTATAGCAGCGGCGGCGCCTGCAGTCAGTGCTGCCGGCCCAGTGATTCGCTCATCGATTTTGGCCCTTTGCCGCAACCGATCGTGTAGTGATTGCAGGTTTCCAACGATACGACAACGAAAGAATGTGGCACAAAGACTGACTAGGAGCGAAACTGGGCCCTAGGTCTAATAGTGAAAGAGCATTAGTAGAGAGTTGTACGTCGCCTATGACGGTGACCCTAGGGCTACAGGCCTCACACCTGTTTTCTTCACAGTTCGGGTTGCAACGTAACTCATTGTTAGCATCATTCGGCTGGGATCTAAAACCCCGCTCTCGGTCCAATAATCTCTCAAACGCCTTCCGCAATTTTACTTTAGCGTTAGAGCGAATAGAATCACAGATATCTTTCGACTCACCCACAATCCTCCTCCAAAGGCGATTAGGCACGAGACGCTCGCAACATAATTCCTTATCGGTGCACTTCTTCAACAAGCAATACATATGATCGCGTTTCATAGAAATGCATGACTTCAGGATATGTTGACGAATAGATTTCAACCGTCGATCGTCCTTTGGTCGATGAGACGCCTCAAGAATCTTCTTCCGTTGTATGAAATTCGGAAACACATTGCGGCGAAGGCATCGTTGGAGGAAGTGGATGGTCTGCCTAGTTAAGACGATCTTTTGTCTCAACGACAAGACCTCCATGACGAGCCGTTTGAGGTTTGCTGGCACATTTCGAAGAACATTCCACGTTCGGCTCTCGATAAATCTTGGCATAGTAGTCCACGGTGTTGAGAAATAATATTTATCTCAAGCCACTCCAAGATTGGTAACACAGACAGCACTCAGGCTAACGTTTCGGCGTTCTCGCCTTCTTCAGAGCCTGGAATGAGACGGAATCAATCTGAGAAACTATCCCCCCAAACGCCATTTCATTTTACAGAAATTGTTTGAGAGACCACTAGACCAAAGAAACGGTGAATAGAGACCAGGATGGCTAACCTTTAGCAAGTGGACTAGTGACGTCCACCGGGCACCCGCAGCTGGAAGTCTAACGAGGGTGACTGAAGCTAGAGCCCCAGGGACTACCCGCCTAGACGACCTCTAGGGTCATGACCCCGTACTAAAGCTCCAGGAACTACCCGCCTGGTGGACCTCTTGGGTCATGACCTTGTAGGGCAAAACCCACAGATGTCCACGAATGGTGCCAGCTCCTGCGTCACTGCTACGCACTCATCCTTCCTATTGATTCCAGGTGACCTGGCCGCAATCCAAAGCGCTTCTAGGGTTCGCCGCGCCGAGATGTCGGGTTCACGCGCCAGGACGGTGACTGCGACCCCGAAACAGCTGTTTGCGTGCGATCGCGCCCTATGGTCGCCCAGGGGGGTGGCGGCGTTGGATCTTTTTAGCCCATTAAGGTGCTCCTTTACCCTGACACATAATGGCCGGGAGGTTTCCCCAATGTACTCCTGCTCGCATGCGAGGCACTTAATGAGATACACAACACCCGTAAGCATACAATCTCCCGGTTTTCCGTAGGGACAAATAGTGCACGATGGTGTAGTGCATATGCATATGACAATAATAACGACAATAATAATAATAATAATAATAATAATAATAATAATAATAATAATAATAATAATAATAATAATAATAATAATAATAATAGGAATTGATTGCGCAGTTTGGGATAAGCGTCAGAAACGAGAGATAAAAGATGATGCAACCAGATCAAAAGGATGCAGCAAAAGGATGGGATTTACTTGTAAAAACGTATATAAAGGCGAGTCCAGATTAAATGAGGTTGAAGTTGAGATGTATAGCAACGGTGTGGGCAGTGAACGCTTCAAATATGAGATTTTTCAGAGAAGAATCGTTTGAAGGAAGAAAATTGGCCTTGAATGCATTGGCATGCTTTTCAAAGGCACATACACGGATGCACCTCCTACAACAAATATAGTTTGCCTTAAAAACTGCTAAAAGTTTTGAATTAGCGCTGATTCAGAGCAGAAATTGCCTTCGGAAACTTCAGTGAGTATTTATTGCGTTGACGGCGAGGCACATCCTCACTTCCTCTACACAAGCTCCATCGTCTTCGATGTCGAATGCAGACCGATTAGTTCCGCGGAAATCTTACCGGTTGCCTTTGGTGTTTTAGATTCTCGCCATAATACAAGCATGGCAAGGCCATAAACATTTTTTCATGCTCTTCACTGGCCCTTCAGAACAATCTCCACGAACGCTGAACTACATACTTTCTGCATGGCGCGACAAGGCGCCTCGACCTTACCTTACCTTCAACTTATCACGCTGAAGGTTTAGTGGAACAACCCACACTTGAAGTTCTAATACCTGAATTCTGTGTAGAATTGCCTATCCCAAACTGCTTGAGGCAGTTTCCGCAGCCTATCCATCCGTTGTCGATCTTTACAGGATTCGTCATTTCGCATAACCAGCCTTTACTAGGCATCGTCAATCTCGGTAGCATGAGTTACCATGTGACGTCAGTCATCGAAAAGAGCGGAACGTTCTGCGATGAGTTCCAAGAAGTAATAGGGAACAAGGGATGCTTTGTTGTATACACACAGCGCACCATTTCTACGGCCTTCATCGTCATGTACACTACTGGAATGCGCGTAGTACGCACGACGTTACCTGGTGGGTTGTTGAAGACTTCGAATTGCGTAAAGAATGCTCCACATTGGTTTATCATATTGGCTATCTGCACTGTAGGTTTATGTTCCGAAGATTTGTTGAACGAGTATCCAAACCAGATAAAACAAACAATGGACATAGCTGTAACGATGTTTTGCTGTGATCAAGACCCCAGCGCCAGGCGAACTCCTTTTCACCGGGACACCCCTGCAAGACTGGATATATAATATTTAGTACTTCAACAACCAGGACTCGTGTGATTAAGAGCATAGTCGCCTGGAAAACCAAACAATTTCAAGTAAGTGGCCAATATAGTATATGAATTCTAATGCTTTACACATAGAGAAGGCATAGGGTAGCGTTATCCACGTCAGACTTTTCGTAAATCGTGGCATCCCAGCACTGTAATGAAGTTGATTATAGCTTTTAACCAACATTGGTGTCGACCTTTATTTGGTTGTTGTTGTGTTACCACCTGTCTGGAAAAGGCTACACCAGGATAAAATTGTGTTTTACCTAATAGTTTCTGAATTCTGGGTGAAACATTATTGCAACCAAGGCGGTAAATACTTTTTGTCACTAGAAATTGACTGCTCAGAAACAGTAATAGATCCGCGCCACTTCAGCAATCTACGGAAATAGTCCGGCTAAACGTCGATTCATCTCATATTTCATGTTTATCAGTAGTGTAAATCTACTGTTCAAGTAGATTTTTGGTTTCCGAACGTTCCGACAATGCCTGCCAATATATGTGTTTCCTCCTTCCGAATCACTCCACCAGGAGTATACAGAACTGTTTATCTATAGTAGTCAACGCCACGGCAAAGCGGGGGAGAGAGGGCGGGGTGTTTCAACCTCATTATTCGCCCCAAGCCGAAACCCTCGGAAAAAAATACCAGCGCATAAACGACTCCTAGTCGACACCTCAAGGAAGTGCCAGACAACTTTTGTCATCACCCCATAAACATTACGTAGGAATAACAATAGAGAATGGCGTGAATCGGTCTCTGTTTGAGTTGCGTCACCAACTCTACCGCTATGGGATATTGTGTAGGTCATCTGAATGCGTGCTTGGCCTATAAATTAGCCTGCGATGGTTTGCCGATGGACAAGTGTTTCGTTCTTCCTAGTCAAGTTTGACACCAACGGCCCAGTATGGATGAAAGGCTTGTTTGGTCTTGGCGTGAAATCCGAATCAGGAAACTGGCGGCTCTTCCGACTGCGCAGCCAGGCGTCCGTAAGGGGAACAAATCATTGAGGAAAACTCATCAATCTGTTCTGTGAGATAGGACATTCGGTGAAAACCCTCGACTGTGAATGACAGACTCGATCTTGCACCGACTCGCAATTCGTCTTGGCATGCGTCGAAAGTAGTGAAATTCTGAATTGGCAAACACAAAATACCACGTGTTTTATACGCGTTGGCCCTCACAGGTCTGCGGATTTTGATCAAAATTTCCTGAGTTGGAGAATTTTCCGAAGAGAGAATACTTTCTGTGTATCCTAACATAACCTTCCCCGTTGACGTAGTAATCTCGCGATGCAATACAAAAACGCTTTTCAGCCTTCTGTCCAGCTTAGCTTTTGGTGGTTTTACCTTCTTGAAGATGATTCGCAACTCTCGAAGATGCGATACTGTCGAATTAGAGGTCATGCAAAGTGCTGGAAAATTCTTTGGGCACATCTTCATGACATCGTTGCGTATCTAGACCTTCTTAGAAAATAACTAGTTTGATTTAGAAAACCTCTGCTCTGTTTGACTTCAATGTGTAGTTTACTGTGAAAAGTGCCTCGTTTGCTTTGAATGCGTTCAGAATGAATAGATCAGTGGAAAGACCATCAAGACATATGTAGATCCGACTGGTGGCATTTGTTTTTGGGAAAAATTTCTAGGTAATCTTAACGTGATTGGCCTTCGAAAAAAATCCCCCCCCCCCGATCGCAAACAATGATGCCAAGGACGTACCATGGATCCAGAGAATGTGCAGATGTTAGTAACAGTGCTGTGCTATCCATGAACTTGCAGGATCTCGTAGTAAACGATAGCACGCAGATGGCTCTGATCAACGGAGGCGTGTTTGCTTTATTATGGCAAGCACTTCTCCGGGTAACCTTTCGAGGACTTGCTCCCACAGTTTGCAGAGATTGAAAAAAACGGTCAGGACGTTTTCGTCAGCACAATGTGTGAGAGAGGATTGTACCTGACTCACCGCATTGTCACGTCCCTTCCTGGCTGATCGGACGCGTCCAATAAATACAACTACTTTCCACCAATTTCGCGTTTTGGCCATCGACTTGAAGGCTTCTTATACCATTTCTTCACTGTTCTTTTTTGTGGTGATTATGCACATATAGAGCTCCTATATTTCAATTTCATTCTCAAATATTGTTGCTGAGATTCAAGCTGTAAAGCGCCATTAACGGCATGCTTGCGTGCACACTTAGATTATGAGAACTGGCCTAATATCTTCAGCTTTTAGAGGACGTCCACTATTTTCATTTGCGTGTTTTCCTTAAAAAATAATTGGAAAATTTTCTACCCATTCATGGAGGTAAGAACCTTCGAAAGGAGAAGTTTTATTTTCTGAACGGAAGAAACTTTTGGTGCCATCTCATAAGCAAAATGCATGTGGACCGTCATTATGATAATAGTAAACACGACCGTTGCCTCAAATTTGCCGCAAGGGATCAAATTTAACACAACACGTTGTACAGAAAAGGAAAATCGCGGCACTCGTGCCGACATCGCATTCCGTCACCTCTCGCAGGCTCTTTAGGAGTCGCTGTGCCATGAATACGAAGGACCAACACAAGAATTCTTGCCGAGTGGGCCCTGGAGCGATCAATGATCGATGGGAAGATTTCATGAATAATTCGCGACCGCTTGGCGCTGCTCGTTCAGCTTGCAATTGTAGCGTTAATCGCCGCCGTCGGCGCTGCTGCTACTGTTAGGAACGGCCACCGTTGTGTCCTATAGCGGTCCTCTGGTCTCCTAAGCACTGCAGAACATCTGAACTTTTTCCGATTTCTCTATTTCTATTGCTTCTTGTTTCCTCTTGAAGCAACTGTTGAGGAACCCGACAGTCAGAACCACTCTCAAACGCTCTCATCTCGAGTTAAGGTTGACTTTTAAGACCATTTTAGCTGCCCCGATCATTAATGTAATCGATACGTCTCCTACCCACTCCATTCTCCGCCCGATCAGCCCACCGTAATTCGCTTTCGCTGGGCTGTTAGAATGCACAGCCTACTGTAGAAAGGCACAGATAGGGGCCTTGCTGATAATCGTCACCGTCATTTAGATTCAAGGGTATTATTGCTTCTGCTGAGAGTCATAAATTCAGGAATTCCATGAAAAGAAGGAGTCCATTTATGAGGCCAAAATGGCAGAAACCTTAGGCCGACCTAACGCTTTCAGACACGAATTACACACCTGTTTTACCTCAACAGATTTGCTTCGTCAAAAGATTTCTGAAAACATTTTCTTTATAAAAGTGTCTTCAGATAACGGCAACATCTCACTTTGAAGCCATATGCTGGCTTTTGAGGGCGAAACCCTATTCAGTGCCTTAAAACCGAAACGAATTTCTAAGGTGGTCAGTTTTAATTGCTATCATTTCCTGTGCCAATCAGTCGAGGATTTAAGCTGTCCGCGGCCCTATCGCTTTACATTCCTTGTGGGGTGGGGTGGGCGTAAAATATTAATTTGAAATAACTATTCCACAGACAACAAAAATATGTGTGCCACGGCCTTTTGCTATTCCGTTGTTCATATGCAATCCTTGTCACGATAGTCCTTCACAATTTCAATCAACGGCAGTAGTATTCTTTGATAGTGAAAAACCTATATCCACGAATGTTGGCGTGTTTTAAAACTCCGGACATTGGCTTTCCGTGGTTTTTAACTGCGATGGTTAGGGGGTTTAGAAGATACAGTGCAGTTTAATAGCAACGAGGTTGAATAGAGCAGAGTACAACACCGACATATTTCGTCGCGTTCTTAGTATTTCTTCTAAGAAGTTTTGGAGGTTTTCAGCAACATCCTCTAAAGCATGAGGTTGAGAAATAGCACGTAGATTCAAGTGTATGAACATAGTATTCAGCGGGGTATCATTGTGGTCTGGATTTGCTGAAAGGAATTGTGGACTGCTAGCAAAACACTGCTGCGGAGAGTCGACAGTCGACAAGAATGCAGTCTTCAACTCTTTAGACCTTGGAATACACTCCTGTCATGTCCAATTGTCTTCTTCAATGGATTGCTATTCTTCTTGCTCTTCTTCTTCTTCAGCGTTTGTCCCACTTCGTAACCTTTCTCGATCCTGCGCTTCATCAGGATGGACGCCAGTTACTTTTATGTCCATGTGTAACGTATCGGACCAACGCTGTTTCGGGCGTCCTCTAGGCCGCTTTCCTGACATTTCCAACTCAAGGCCTGTCTTGAGGATGCCGTCTTCTTTCCCACGCAGAACGCGGCCGTACCATCGCAAGCGTGCTTCGCGCATCTTGTCCCCTATCGGCGCGACACCGAATTTCTGCCGAATAGCATCATTTCGGATGTGGTCCATGCGCGTGACTCCAGCCGTCCAGCGCAGCATCTTCGCCTCCATGACGCTGAACCGCGCTTCAACTTCCTTGGTGGCAGGCCAACACTCAGCGCCGCACATCGCTACTGGCCGGACGATCGAAGATCCACAGAGCGCTACTGGCTCTGTGGATCTTCGACTTCAGGTGCTCTGGTATCTTCCTATCGCACAACATGCCAGTCAGCGAACGCCACTTGGACCAAGCTGCACTCACGCGTGAGTTCACTTCAACCATCAGACCGCCGTCAGACGCTATTGCTAATCCCAGGTACGTGCAAGCTCAGTGCCGTTAATCTTAATGGAGCCGGACTCGCTTGCGTCAGTCGTTAGGTACTCGGTCTTCTTGACGTTCAATTTGAGTCCGAACATCGCCAGGCGGTCGCACCAAGCTTGCACCTGCTGCTCGAGATCATCTTTATCTTCGCCAGCGAGCATCACATTTCCGGCATAGAGCAATGCTCATGTGACAGGCTTCTGAAGATCTCTCGTAATGGCGTCCACGAGGACAACAAAGAGAAGTGGAGAAAGTGCAGAACCCTGGTGAATCCCAACAGAGATGGGAATCTCCATTGAGGTTACAGCTGCAGCTTGCACTCTACTCTTTGAGCAAGAGTAGAGCATCCGCACCCACTCTATGAGTTTCTCAGGTACGTTATGTTGCCATAAGGCGTACCATATAACCTCACGCGGTACGCGGTCGAAAGCCTTCTCCAAGTCGAGAAAGGCTATATGCACCAGTTTCTGTTTCTCGCTTCTTCACCAGGAGTCGGACGGCGTGTAGAGCATCAATGGTTCCACAACCAGACACAAAACCGCACTAATTGTCGGAGAGCTTGACGATTTCACGGATTCGTCTGTCGAGGATTCGCTCGAAGATCTTCATGCTGTGCGAAAGCAAGCGAATCGGACGGTAATTGAAGCAGTCCGCAGGACTGCCCTTCTTCTTCCAATCGGAATCGTCGTACTGTTGTGCCAACACTCCGGTACTTTCCTCTCCTTTACTACCTGGTTGAGGAACCCAGCCAACCACTCAGCAGGATACTAGAGCTTCGACTTCCAAACATCGGCTGCCAGATCGTCCGGCCCTCTCGCCTTACCGGGCTTCATCTTCTTCAGAGCCGCTTCTGTTTCCTCCACGGTGATCTTGTGAACGGGACCGTGAACAGAACCTACAGAAGGGATGGCCGGGTGAGGAAATTCCATAGTGGAAATTTTCTCAAAGTAATCACGACCTCGCTTCAGCGCCTTTTTGCGGTCTGCCAGAAAATTGTCGTTCTCATCATTAATGCCAAGGACACTATTTTCACTATCCTCGGTTGGGCGATTGCGGGTTTTAGCAAGTCGGAACAAATACCGCTCACCATCGCGCGACGCGAGCTTTCCGTTGACATCACTATAATGAGTGGCTTTCGCAACAGCCACGGCTTTCTTTGCAGCTTTTTTCGCCTTCTGATACTTCTGCCAGTCGTCGGCTGTCCTGTCGCCGAGGAACACATGATACAGCGACTTCTTCTCTCGAACCTTTGCTTTCACATCGTCCGTCCACAGCCATGTCTGCTTGTCGACTTATCGTCGTCCGGGTTTCGTAGTGCCGAGTTCCAATCTTGCAGCTTGGCGTATCGCGTCGGTTGCTCTCTTCCATGTTTCATTGACAGTCGTGACTGTCGGTAACCGAACGCGAGAAACCACAGCTGCTTCCTTCTCTTTCATTCGCCACCACTTGTTTCTTGCAGCAGCGCATCGCTCGATCTGCTTCAGCTTCGGAGGGCGATTATTAGGGTGCAGATCAGCGGTCGATGCTTTGGGGCGACCGTCTCATACGACACGATCTCCGCCTCTGTGACAATGCTCCGGTCGCGATCCTTCAGAAGGACAAAGCCTATCTGAGACTTGGAGCTCCCACTATAGTATGAAATGAGGTGGGAGTCGCGTTTTCGGAAAACGGTTTCACAGTGGTGAGATTATGTGATTCCGCATGCTCAAGAATAATCACCATGGGCGTTACGTGACCCGTATCCGAAACCTCCTTCACAGCTTCACCCGTCCTTCGTAGCACCTACGTGCCCATGAGGTCACTAGCGACTATGATAACATCTTTCGACGGTACCTCTGCTGTCTTCTCATCAAGCAGGCTCCAAAACTCATCCTTGGCTTGATCGGAGCAGCCAGTCTGCATACGAGATCGGAGCATACGCAGAGAAGTGATAGAGTCGCTCCTTAGCGGCGACAACGATCTTCATCAACCGATCGTTAAAGCGCTCGACACTTACAATCGAGTCACGAAATCGTTCGGAGACGATTATTCCAACACCATTACTGGTCCTGGGACTTCCATATAGAACGGCCTTAAGCCACGTCCTATATCCCTTGACTTGCGGCAGGACCACCGCAGGACCTCCTCTCCTGCACCGCACAGAAATAAACTCTTCTACGCTCCAGTGCTTCAACCAACTCGCACGAGCGGACCGTCAACGTACCCAAATTAAGCGTTGCCACGCGGGTCCTGCTTACGTTATGGGACTTTCGGACTAGCTCTGCTGCCCCCGATGCCGTACTCGCATCAGGGACCCTCGCATGCTTTCCACACTCGCCGGGCTCTGCGAGTGAGCGTCGGCTCCCGCGGACGCCGTAGCACAATCTCGAAAACAGCCTGTCGCCTGCATTCGAGTGTCCGTGCTTAGCTTAGCTCACAAAGCGAGCAGTTTCCAGTGGCACGACGAGGAGGGACGGACATCACCACCAATGGATTGCTATTACCTTGACAAAAAGGATAATAACTTTTGGCATGACCTGGAAATACCAATTTCACGTCAACGTCAAATTCGGCACTTTTTAAATCAAATTGAACACTTTTCAAATACACTTCTTGTTGACAAGCTTAACGCTTCTGAAATCAAACTGGGCATCTTCGATTTTCTACATCTCGTGCTTTAATACACTAATTGTTGCGTTTGAAACAAAAATTTATTCTTTTTAAAACAAAAAAGTTTCATGTACGACTGTCGTTAAATCTTGGCATGTCGTTTAACAGTGGAGTAGGATGTCGTGAAACTGTTGAGCCAAGATTGTTATCGAAGCTTTATTCGGCTTACGTTTTGGCGTAACCGCCTTCTTCAGAGCCTGGAAAAGTCAAAAAGAGTTTGAGAAATTACTCGTCCAAGGATCATTTCAAGCTACAGGAGTCTCAAAAATTAATGAGAGAATGAAAACGAATAGGGAGTAGGGCAACCCGACTGACCTTATGGAAACAGCCGAAAGGCTGGATCGTCACCCTCGGATGGAGAACGACTGGGTGAAAGAACTCTCCCTTCGGTTCAGCCCCTCAGCGGCCCTCCGGCTGGCGCCCTCCCGGGTCAAGCCCACAAAGGTCGGCAAATGGGGCCAGCTCCTGGGTTACGGCCACCCGTTCCTCTCTCCTATTGATCGCGGGATTCTTGAACGCAATCCACAACGCCTCCAGGGTTTTGCGCGCCGCGATATCGAACTCGCGCGCTAGGATCGTCACCGCTATCCTAACCACTGCGCCACTGTCACTTCGCAGTCTGTGTTCCCCCAAGGGCGTGGAGATCTTGCACTTGTCCAGTCCATCCACGTGCTCCTTCACTCTGACCCGAAGAGGCCTGCCCTTCTCACCGATGTATTCCTCGTTGCATTGACTGCAAGTTATGAGGTACACCGTTCCCGAGATTCTACAGTCGCCTTCCTTACCGTAGGGCAGACCATGCAGGAAGGAGAAGTACACGCGCTGTCATAGAGACGGTTTCTAACAAGTTGCGCCTTAAGGTTGGCAGGGGGTATCTCAACGACCCTTACGAGGTCGTCTAGCTCGGCCTTGCGAACACAGTCCCGAACTTGGGCGCTGAGTGCATCCGTTATAAAGGGCACTGAAAAAGGAACCTTGTTGCGTTCAATGCAACGAGGAATACAATCATCAAGCGGAGCACATTATGCTCACAAGGGAGAAGCCGACAAATCATTGGCTGCCGTTCCTGAACGCAGAAGTCCGTCTCTCCCAGTGCACCTTCCAAACTAGGTGGTATCGGAAACCTAGTAACAAGAACATCATAGTGCACTTCCGTTCTGCACACCCTCGCACAACTAAAAGGGCCATTGCTCAGAACATGTTCCGCACAGCTGCATTAGTGTCTTCCGATGACGACTTGAAATCTTCATCGATGAAAATGGCTTCTCGCATTGCTTTGTCAAATGGGTATGTGCCCGACAACATGCCGAAGAGAGGTCGTAGACCGTCAGCAGCTCGAACACGTAGCGCTCAAGAACGCAACAAGGTTCCTTTTTCAGTGCCCTTTATAACGGATGCACTCAGCGCCCAAGTTCGAGACTGTGTTCGCAAGGCCGAGCTAGACGACCTCGTAAGGGTCGTTGAGATACCCCCTGCCAACCTTAAGGCGCAACTTGTTAGAAACCGTCTCTATGACAGCGCGTGTACTTCTCCTTCCTGCATGGTCTGCCCTACGGTAAGGAAGGCGACTGTAGAATCTCGGGAACGGTGTACCTCATAACTTGCAGTCAATGCAACGAGGAATACATCGGTGAGAAGGGCAGGCCTCTTCGGGTCAGAGTGAAGGAGCACGTGGATGGACTGGACAAGTGCAAGATCTCCACGCCCTTGGGGGAACACAGACTGCGAAGTGACAGTGGCGCAGTGGTTAGGATAGCGGTGACGATCCTAGCGCGCGAGTTCGATATCGCGGCGCGCAAAACCCTGGAGGCGTTGTGGATTGCGTTCAAGAATCCCGCGATCAATAGGAGAGAGGAACGGGTGGCCGTAACCCAGGAGCTGGCCCCATTTGCCGACCTCTGTGGGCTTGACCCGGGAGGGCGCCAGCAGGAGGGCCGCTGAGGGGCTGAACCGAAGGGAGAGTTCTTTCACCCAGTCGGGTTGCCCTACTCCCTATTCGTTTTCATTCTCTCATTAATTTTTGAGACTCCTGTAGCTTGAAATGATCCTTGGACGAGTAATTTCTCAAACTCTTTTTGACTTTTCCAGGCTCTGAAGAAGGCGGTTACGCCGAAACGTAAGCCGAATAAAGCTTCGATAACAATCTTGGCTCAACAGCTTCACGACATCCTACTCCACTGTTAAACAAAAAAGTTTGTAGGATCAGTACAACCATTTTTACAATACACTGAAAAAATTCTGGAAAGTTAGACAAAAGTTTTGCTTGACAAAAAACTCTTTTAAACAAAATTGATGCCACTGAAATCAGAGTAAACGTCTTCCAAATCGAAATGAGCTTACTGCAGGTTAAACAGGAGATTGTTTAGACGTTTAGTATAATTTTTGTCTAGGGAAAATTTCGTATAACTTTTTAAAAAAAGTTTTGGTTAACCTGCACGAATGAGCGTAATGATTTCGTGAAACGAATAATAATTTAAGTTTTTTTTAAGCGCAACAAGGCAGCAATCATTAAGTGCATTAAAACACGGGATAGGTAAGGAAGTTGCGAAATGGGCCGGTCAAAGAAACACTGTTGAAAACAGGCTTAAGGAAAATGACTTGATTCATTCTGTGTCTGTAAAGTACTACCTATATCAACTGTTGTATCGTTGTTCTATTGCCTGCCGCAAGAAAAACGGCATACTTCGAAGGTGTCAGATCGACGCAGCGGTAGGGCGTCTTGGTGCAGCACACGTCTCTGATCCTCAAACGTTGATGAAGCTCTTCTAAAGTTCTGAGGCTTCTTAGGGCTTAACGTTTTCCTTAAACTGATGTTTTTGAGAAGAGTGCTCTGCTCTAGTAGCTGATATTGGCAGTACCTGTAATGACAGATTAGGCGCGGACATTGTCTGAAAAAGATACGCACTTCAATATTCATTGCCGAGCTGAGATTCCCTAGCGAGAAATTTGACGAGTACAACGAAATGCTTGGAGATTTCAAGAAAAACAGGTTTTTGTGTCTGAGTTAAAGGTGGGCATGGACATTATACTGTTACCATGGTCTTCCAAACGGTCATTCCAGTAGTCACCTGGGTTTTCTAGTTCTCAACCGACATTTTAGATTTTGGGCGAAAATTCGGTATACCTTTACTTGGCTGCGGACACCTTAGACGCTTCGATGTGTGTTTCTCACCTCCATGTTTTTGTTCCGTTTTGTTTCCCTCTCTACTTTTTATCCAACTGCAGAGCATGACTGGCGACTCACCGTCGAAGGCATGGACAGTAAGTGCAGAAGACATCGAAATACAGCAGAATTCTCCGCAAAATGGACCATTTTTTCAAGATAGTAGAACCGAGGCTGATCACGAAAGTCATCTGCATTCGGCGCCACTTGTGGGTAGCACTCGTTTCCTCATTCGCCTGACCTGTACTGCTGCTCTTCCCATATCTGACGCCTAAGACATATCACTGTTTTCATCAGAACGAGAAGGAAATACCACTCGCAGGCCAGCCACATCCTCCCAGTTTCGACGAAAGCAAGCCAGGATTAGCTGGAGCGGATAAGACACCGCTTGTCAACATGCTGGCCCCTGCAGTTCACTGTGCAGACCAAGTATGCACCCATCTGGCGCTCTGGCAGGTGGGGAGAAAAATAACGTTTCCATCATTCGGGAAGATATGCTTTGATGCAGTAGTGCAAAAACTGCTATATAGGGCGTTTCAAAACAACTTTTTCAATACTCAGCGCTATAACGTTGCTTAGATTCCAAATTGAAAGCTCCTATAGTATTTTAGCGGCAGCTCAGTGCAACAGCAGAATTGTTTCAAAATCTTCGGGCATTTGCTCCATCTCCTCTAACCAGTTGCCTGGCTCTATTATCTCATTCTATCATTCTGTATAAAATAAGAACAAATAACAAAACAAATAGCAATAGCAATAAGGATCTCTCCTGTTTGTGCATCCCCAATGAAGGCATGGGATGACCTAACATCTCCATTATCGAAAACTGCTCAAGGAGAGTTGTTTATATTTAGCATTACGCCGCTGCACATAATGGGTAGGTTTCACTGAAAATAGGCAATATTGCCTGACTGTTCTTGATCGATTTGAAAGATTGTTTTCAATTTTGATCGTCAGAGTGGTAATTAGTCAGAACATCACGGACAACAAGGATATGCGGAAATTTCATTTCCGTGCTGCGAGTTCCGGTCTCCGGTCACTTTGCGGGCCTTTCGCGTTCCGCTTTTTCAGACCGAAGGACGGAATGAAATAGAAGGAAAAGAACCGTGACTCATAGATCATCGTTCAAGGCTGCGCAATGACTCTTCAGATCTTTAAATTGTACCGCAGAAAGAAGAACGAGTGCAGTTATTCATCGCCTTCTTTATGGTTGCTTCCGAAAGGGTGGTCACCATCCTTACGTGGAAGCGGTGCAATTCCTTTTGGCTGAGAGCACAAGTATGTAGTACATCCGCAAGATATTAGGTTCATAGCGTATAAAGCTGAGTATATCGCTTCGTTTATCATTCAGCGCATTACTATGTCCACATACTCGGTTGTGATGAACAAAACAAATACTTATCGAAAAATTGCTAAGGAAACCTTTGAATGAAGTTACTTCACAAAAAACCTGGTATTCCTATGCACCTATAAAGAATGAGGTTTCTCGGATCAAATAGTGTGAAAAATCCTGGGATGTGTGGAGTCAGAAGCACACCACGAGCATCAATCATGCTCGACAACTGAGTCGTACAGCCCAAGAACAGAACAGAACAGCTGGTTTGTGTTAAACATTCGGATTCAGAACTGTCTCCATTGTAGTCCATAAGGACTTTTAGTGTTTGAATAAGGTACTTAGCTAGTTGATCGGAGGACAATGCTTATTCATAGTCTTAGGTGTAGTTTGAGGCACCAATTTTGGGTCAGAATTCTCAAGGAACTCTTAGTTTGCTAGCAGTGATTTCCATATGGATGATCCAACAATATCGACTAAGTGTGTCAATGAATGAGTGAGGAAATCCGTTCATGTAACTCGGCATAAAATGCTCATGCTTCTTTGCTCTTAAAATTCTTCCTCCTTACTCATGACAACTCTCGTTGACGATTAGCGAACGCACTAGAAGGAATAAACTGAGAAGATGAGAGGAAAAAACAAAGAAGTGAGGTTTGGTCTTCGTTTCGCACGAGCCCCCTCATCAGTAAGGGAAGGGAAGGAGCTATCAGTGGTATAGGAATACAAAGTGTACAGTTATGGCCGTATCTTTTGATCAAATCCTGAAAAAGCCGCATTTTCCCGCACTTTCCCGGCTTTTGCGTCTTTTTGATATAACTCGCCTAAAGTTCATTAGTTTCAAAAACAAACAATATACTTGAGCTCAGGAACTTGAGCTCTATCGTATGGTATACATTATTTATATGAAGCTATGGAAATGGCCGAAATTGAAAACTTGCGCTTCATTGCGAAGGGCGGTCGCGGACGAGTTTTCGGTCGCAAGCCGTCGAAAACCGTTGCGTGCTCACAATTCCCCTAGTTTGAGGTTTTTGGGAAACGGTAGGTATCGTTTGATTCGTCTCTTCGAGATCTACACAAGCATTTGTACAGCTTCGCCAGAACACCGCGTTTTCGCAGTGGGTGGGCAAAAATGACTGGGTCAGACCTTTTGCGATCGGAGAAGCTTATTTTTCAGGACTTGCATGTTTTCGGAGTATATCAAACATGACGTTAAGTGTTCCGTCATGCCAGGAATTCACTGAGAGTGCGCACTGCACTATGCATATAGGATCAACCTATCAATCGAGGGGTGGGACAGCTTGTAGTGTGAGCATTTAGGGAGTTTTATGAGAAATTCTCGGTCGCCCTACTCAGGAGATGCTCTAAAGCTGTCCACCTAGCCTTTGTAGTGTATCGTGAACAGTGCATTTAGAATCGAACCTATAAAACGAGTGGGCGCACCAGCTCGCAAATCGTCATCGAAAATTAATTTTTCCGAACCGGCCCAAGTTTGGCACCATCGATAGAGCTTTTCATGCTGAATTGAAAGGTTCGGCCTAGAGTAGCAAAAACCGTAATCTGGGCCAGTAAGGGCGAGGAGAACATCGACCGTTTTGTTCTAAATTTGACACGCGGGTGTGTTCTGAGCGCGATAACTCTGTAAATTGTGAACCTTTTCGGTTGCAGCTTGTGGATTTTGTAGGCAGCAAAAAGTCCTAGAAGTCTGCTAAAACACAGTAATGTAGCTTATGACTGGACAAAGTTACAGCGCTGCGGAAATGCAGGTTAGCCTTGTGTGGTACGATTTTTTCCAATTTCAGTCGACCCCTACGGGAAGACGCGGAGAGCTGACGGCCTACAAATGCGCACGCTAGCTGAACACTAAAGGTGCTTTCAGATGACATGCTCACAACTCCCTAGCTTATTAAATTGCCTTAGTTCCAGCTGCCATTTTAGGGTGGCGGGCTTAGCGGTTGAAGTTTCCTGCGCCCTTACTCGCCCAGATCAGAGTTTTTCCGAAACTCAATAACACCGCTCAATTCATCACGAAAAGCTTTATCGAATGGTCACAAGCTTGGGCCGGTTCGGAAAAATCAATTTTCGATGACGTCATCATCCCTCTGCCGCGGCCTGGAGCGCCCTCGTCTTCGATTCGAAATTGTCAAAAAAATCGATGTTCTCAGAATTGGACGAGATTGGGACCTTTCGATAGAGCTTTTTGAGCTGAACAGAACGTTATTACGCCGAGTGCTGAAAACTCAAATGTGGACGAGAAGGAGCGCTGGAAACTTCACCGCTGCCCTCCACCGCTCTAAAATGTCAGATGGGGTCGAAGCAGCTTAGGCAGCAGGAGAGTTGTGAGCACGCCATCGTAAAGGGGCTTCAGTATTCTGCTCGCCTGCGCACTTGTGGGCTGTTGGCTCATCGCGTCTTCCCGCAGTGATCGACTGAAATCGGGAAAAAATTAGGCCACACAAGCCTCACATGCATTTTCACACCGCTATAATTTCGCCTTTTTAGAAGCTACAACGCTGTACTTCTGCGGACTACTAAAGCTCTCTTCTGCCTACAAAACCCACGAGCCGCAGCCGGAGCGACAGAGTTATTGCGCTCCGAACATGCCCGCGCGTGCAATTTGCGAGCTGTTGCGCCCACTCGATTGATAGCTTCGACTCTATATGCACTGCTCTCGACGCACTCCAAAGGCTAGCTGGACTGTGTTAGAGCAATTTCTAAGGGCAGCTGAGAATTTCTCATAAAACTCCCTAATCGACCACTCTAAACCCTGTTGCGCCCACTCGATTGATATGTCCTATCCTATATACATTGTGCACCGCGCACTCCTAGATCTAGCCGGAACAGAGTACAGCAGTTCCTGAGTAGGCCGGCTGCAAATTTATGATAAAACTCCCCCAAACGCGCACTCTACAAGCCACTCGATTGATAGGTCCGATACTGTATGCATTGTGCACGGCGCACTCTCGAGAGATTCCTGGCATGTCAGAGCACTTCACACCATGCTTGAGATACTCCAAGAACATGCAAGTCTCGTAAAATAAGCTTCTCCAATCGCGAAGAGCCCGTTAAAGTCATTTTTCCCACCCACTGCGAAAATGCGGTGTTCTGATAAGTTGTACACACTGCTGTGTAGATCTCGAAGAGACGAATCGAACGGTGCCAACCGTTTCTCAAGAAAAAACTAAAACTTCCGCAGCCGCCCTTCGCAATGGAGCACGATTTTGAACGAAAAACTAACCTTTGAAAAAATTCGGTTGAACTTTGAAATTTTTGGCAATTTTTTAACGCTATCTGATAGAGCTTGAACTGCTGAACTCAAAAATGTGCTTGCTTTGGCAATTGGTTAACTTTGAAGGAAGTTATTTCAAAAGGCCAAAAAAGCCGGGAAAATGCGGCTTTTTCGGCATTTTTGAAAAGGCTACGGTCACAACTGTAACTCACCTGATAGAGCTTGTCGTTGTAGAATCAGTCCAGGTAGTGTGAAGAATATAGCTAATAGAATTAGCTACTAGATTAGATAGGAAGGCAATGGAAGAAGTCACTTACAGAGAAGAATTAAAGGAACCAACGATGACTAGAAATACAGTAAACTTTCCGCAATTACACAGTAAGAATTCAGTCTAAAATTAGGGTAAACATAACTTGTGTAGGCTAATATGAAGAGCAACAACTTATGTAGAGGTAAGATTCTGTAGTAAGGAACTGTATGAGGGATGATTGTACTAGTATACGTATAATAAATTATGAATAGGCATTGAAAAGTTAATAAAAACATATTGATAATTCCATGCGGCAGTCTTGCTCCAATTTTGACAGTTTAAATTCGCGGCTACTTGCGCCCGTGCTACCGTACCCCGGAATTCACAGAAGGAAAGACAACGGGAAAATTTATGAAAAGGAACGGAGCTCTATATCATCGTTCATTGATGGGCCATAACACCTTCTTTAGATCTGTATAGTGCACATGCTGTTGCAATTCCATTTCGAACAACATAACAATCACACTTCTTCAAACCTGGAATCGACATTGGGGGGGGGGAGGAAGAGTTTCTCCAAAGACGTTGAGTGAGAGAGTTCAAGAACAAAAAATGAACTATCACTATTGAAGGTCAGTTCTGCTAAAGCTCTTCTTCTTGTAACAGAGGCAATTGAAAAGCAATCAAAATAAGCTTACAAATAATGAGATTATTTATGTTATATTTTATTGAGAAGAAAATGCTGAATTGTTTCCCAAAGAAGTTCGACAACAGTAGGCAAAGTAGCAACTTTCGCCGCATTGGGCATAATTACGAAAATTTAAATGAGATGACGGATTTCGCACTATGCACATCCGTTTTATTGTTTTAGTATTCCGGTTCCCGGTTACACATTTTTGGCTCTGCCTTTCCGTATTGTGTCTTCTGAGTTTTCAAATAAACCTACGCACATCTCTGACCACAATCCATGAGGGAGAGCCGAAGGTACTAAATATTGTTGATCGGTCTAACATTATCGATCGACTTCTACCGGTTTCTATCCTGAGCTGAATAACTGAGGCGGGAATCGCACAACTCCGATGGACGGTTTTCACAACAGTAATTCCCTCTGATTGGTTGCAACGGATTACTAGGGTGGAGGCCCCGTAGTCGAACCGCTCGCTAGGCCAGCTGACTGTTTGTGCTGTATAAAATAGACCTTCGCATTATACGACCATTAAAAAATACCATCAACATTTTCCCACCGCATTTAGACCAGGACCTTAAGGCGACAAAATAACAGCGTTTGCTTCGGTACCATTAACTAATAACAAAGAAATGAGCCTTAAGTCTTGGCAAGCCAAAGGCTCTGGACCTAAATTGACCGTCCAAGACCGAGGCCCCTCATCATCATCATCAATTTCATTAGCGTCTGTCCCGCTTGGTGGCGGAATCCGCCCTTCTCGTGTGGTGGCCCGATTCTCCCGATCAAATGCTTGATCAAGGTGAACACCAGCTATCTTTAAGTCGCAACGTGTCCAGCCAACGTTGCTGTAGTCGTCCTCTGGGCCGCTTTCTAGGGACCTCAAGGTTAAGGCCTATCTTACGGACGGTATCGTCGTTAGCGCGAAGGACGTGGCCGTACCATCGTAGACGAGCTTCGCGCAGCTTGTCGGATATCGGGACGACACCGATCTTCTGTCGTATGGTGTCGTTGCGAACGCGGTCCAAACACGTAACTATTGTTAATATGTAGGCTTGACGACCCTTATCGAGGTCCTTCTGAAACCTTATTCAAATTGATCTTGCATCAAGATTCAGATCTTCGTTGCAGGAATGGTTTAATTCTTCTTTGGTTAACTCTCCCCAAAACACTATCGTTGTTGGAGACAAATCATTTCTTTTTCACTGACTTTACTGAGAAAGAAGATAGAACCTAGAACTTAAGAAGTTGTTAATAGAAATTAGAACAGCCTAAACAGGGTACCTCTGCTTCAGAATATTGGTGATAGTTATAAAAAAAAATAAAAATAGAAAACTCAAGGTGTGCCTTGAGTTTCTTGAGATGATGCTTTTATTGAAAATCAAGCAGAAAGGTGAAACTTCTAGCAGTGTTGAAGTCTATTCCAGTCTTTTGTGCCGACAGCCAATCTTTATGCCACGATTTTCACATATTACATTATTTTTAAATACATTCTGTATAGAAGGGTTGAAGTGTCCATCAAAAGATCGGATCCACTCCTGATATTTTTGCCTAATGAAACTTCACCGCCTAATGCGTCGACAAATCATTTGAAGATCTTAATCCACTGTGCTAATTGATAGTTATGTGAACTTCGCTGTTTTTCAGTGAAACAGAGTTGTGGTTGAAGATGAAGTTGCCTTGACTGTTAGGGATTCTTTTTGACATGCAATGGATGAGAGCCTATCACATGAGGGAGGCACCAAATTTGCTTTGGTTTTTTGGAACATTTTCTAAGAAGTGAACGAGCGGAAAAGCAACCAATAAAATCCCCACAATAGACTCTCAAACAAGGCCTGTCCGCAATCGTGAGAACATACTCTTTCTCCGTGATGCTATCGTTTGTTGTATTTGAGAAACTTGCTACTGTATAAGCATTATGCTGCTGTGGGGCAGATTGTTGGTTATTATTGACCACATTATAGCTGGATTGGCTGCAAGAACTTCAGTTGGCCTGGTATTCGTGTTTCGGCTGGTAGAAAAAAGCCGAGTATTTTCTGGTATATTATTACATTCATGAAGCTCAGTCACGGCTTCTATGGTCCAGTGCGAAGCATTTCCAACACACTGGCTGACCCTTCAGTGCATTTCTACGATCGATTGCAGTCCAAACTGTACGGCACTCTTTGGTTTGGTGGTTCGGTCTGCGGCAAAACAGGCATTGTTCTGTACCAGACGGTTTCGGGCGTCGTGAAGGTTCGGCATTGTTTATTTGATTTCCCCTCAACGATTCGAATCGGCGCTCGAAACGAGTTCTGGAAAAAACTTCCTCGCCGAGCTCTTCCAGTAGCTTGCCTACGGTATAATTGTGAGCTTTCTGTTTCCTTTTTTCATGCAGTCCTTTATAATTTCATGGGGGAATTTTGCAAGAATGATGTCGGTCCATAACGGATCGTGCCTTTTCCTTACGTTATACCCTGTGGCGACCATTTGGAAGACAAGATCGTTGACCTTTCGAGGGTTTCGACACATTTTTTGCCTCCTGCGGTGGCAGCTGGTAGTGTCAGTAGGCGCCGTTCGATCTGTGACCTGTTATTTCCTTTGTTTCCATATTTTTTGTGTAGTACATCCACAATAAGACTGTAATTGGAGGCTTTCATTGGTATGCTTCTGAAGGCATTTTGTGCCTTTCCGCGTATGGCGTCCTTAAGGTAGAGAATTTTCTCTAATTCTCCTAGTTGCACGTTTTGATCGACTATGAGGGAATATGCATCCCAGAATTCATTCCATGAGTCATTTTCTCCATCAGAATACAGTAACTTGATTTGCGGGTACTTGACCTTTAACGCCGGCGATAATACCATCTGTTCTGTTTGAGTTGTTTGTTTGTGTTTGTTTTTGTTTGAGTTCCTCTATTTCTGCTAACATTTCCTTTTTCTTTCCTTTTGAGGCCTCTGAATAGGTGCTCATTATACTCTGGTAGACATCTTGCATTGATGACAGTTTTCTTTCGACGTTTTCCAGTGCCGTTTGCAGTTCACATAGACTTTCCTGACAGTAGACTTGTAT
>OX377204.1:26279460-26430576 GCA_947396885.1 Heligmosomoides polygyrus polygyrus | reverse complement strand
CTGATCACACATACGCTTGACAAGTAGAGCCTCCAAAGCGGTGGTGAGCTTTTGCGATGCAATTTTTACAAGATGAGGGGTCCCGTGTGGGGAGTCGAAAAGAGCAGTTAATTTTTTCGGAATGCTCTTCGGAATGTACACGATTACTGCTTTTAGAAAGTGATAAGTCTTTACCGTTATCAAATAAAATTCATGACCTATCCGTGAAGTGTATGTGTTGCGTGCATTTACGATATCGATGTTGATATGATGCAGTGCAAATGCGATCCATTGAGAGGTAACTCAAATAAAAGCAGAAAGGGCTACATTTACTTACTAACAGAATTAATCGTCTACAAATTGACACCTGTGCTCACGCAAGCACATAATAATAACAACCTGAGGTGTGCAAAAACTTTGACGACACCGGGAACCGAACCATACAACCAACTCGTTGCGAGACGACACCGCTTTCCACTGCGCCAGCCGACCACATTCGCTTAGGTGGCAGCAGGGCGTGATGAACTTCGATTTCCATTTTGACCACAAAAGACCATTCTGAAAAAATTAGCTACGGTTTCGCATTTCCCACACGGTGCTAGCTACGGTTTCGCATTTCCCACACGGTGCCCTATATCCTGTAAAAATTGCATCGCAAGAGCTCACCGCCTGTTTGGAGGCTGACTTCAGTCTTCCTCGGTTGATTGGTTGAATGTTGAATGAAACTGTGACGAGCAAAATGTTCGCCAGGGCTTCGTCAATCGTTCAGGAGCCCATAGTTGAGTTCTGTGCTCTTCGAGCGTGAGCGCAGATTGAGGAAGAGGAGTAATCAGTAAATCAGTAATCACATCATGTTAACCACTTTTCCCACGTGAATTTTAAATTTTTACTCTATTTTTGAATATTTATGTAAGAGGATTATCGTTGTCTCCGATTAAAATTTTTTCTTTCCTACATACTTTGCTACTAACATGTCCACACGCTTCGTGTACAGGGCATCTATCTAAGCAGAGTGAGCAGAGCAGATCTAAGCAGATCGAGGAGATTGCCAGGAGCCGTCCTAATTCTCTCGCAACCTGGAAAAAAGTCATGAAAACAAAGCCAAATAGCGAAAACAAAAAATAAAACGTAAAACAAAACAGAAGGCGGACTGCCAAGTGAACATTCCAATATGTGTTAACTTTACCTAAGCAGAAGGTTCGAGGACATCACCTGAAGCCGCCCAAATTTTGGCTCAACTTGGGAAAAATCGTTGAAGCAAACGCGTTGCAACGCGCTCTCCTTCCATGACAACTCGGCCACAGTTTCTTTGTTATAATTTCTTAAACGAGGAATCACAGAGACTCGTCCTGGTAGGCGGGGCCATACACACAGTGAAGCGGGAGCTCCGGTGGGAAGGAGGAAGAACCCCCTCTTATGCTGAAGACCTTCATACCATCAACATTTTACATGCTTGTTGAACCCTAGACCGGCTGCTATAAAGGTAATAGGCTTGTTAGTTGAAAGATTAATTGGAGCAAAATGTTGCGCCAGGCGGACTTGAACATCCACCTTCTTCCTTCCAGGCGGGGTGCTATGTGTTACACCACCGGCGCTCTTTGGCAGCAAATAGCGTCAACGATATCCTAGTGTTACGTTTCATTTCAGGTTCACTTCAGGCAAACACCAAGTGGGATGGTGTTCTCCATGCAGCCCTGTGCCACGGAATTGCAATTTTTGTTCTGGTCGCTTGTTTCGCTCACATAAGGCTGGTTTTCGTTTTCTCGCTCTTTACAGAGGAAAACTTTGAGCACATAATAAGTTTGCGACTTCATCCTACCGTATTTTACACTTTGCAAAATTTTCACATGGCTTTTCTTACGGATGTAACCGATTGCTTAAAGCCTCTAGCAGTACATAATCATATTTGCTAAACTACAGCATCCAAATCTAAATCTAAAAATCAGTAGACCATTCTTCTACCTAGACGCTTGAAGTCAACTGCAATTCTTTACAATTCTTCACAATTTGAATAAAAGTAAGAGTAATACAGGAGTTTTAGCGGCGGTCACGTGAACCCTGCTGTGACCGTTGGGATAGCGGCCGCAGGAAAAATGCCGCTGGTAGACGCTGCCTTCTACATTACGTCTCAAATGGGCGGTTCCTTTGTGGGTGCACTAATAGTACGAGTAAGCAAACTTTTAATACGATCATATTATATTCACAGTTCTCTGGTCCTTCTCTATTGCTGATGTGAAAAATTCCTATTTTAGGCCTTACTACAATATGATGCCTATGTTGCTATACAAGGAGGAGCAACTCTATGCTCAAGCAGTGTCACTTGGTATCAGGTAATAAAACATAGGGGACTCGCTGACCGCAGTTATTAGCAACATAAAATCTTTCAATCCTTTTAATTCTGATATATGCCTGACTTCAACTATATGCAACAAAGAACGCGCGTGAGCTATGCCCGCTCCATCCTCCTATTTGCGTTCATCGAACACATTTAAGATTTCTGCCTTCTTCGCTGTACTAGCGATAAGTAGTTTAAATGTAAGTGTCTACCATCAATGGCTTGTTGGAATCTGTCTTACGTAATAACGTTCTGTTTCTAAAAGTAGAGGACCATGTGTACCTAATTCAGACGTTTGATCTGGCAGGCTGACAATCAGGATTTGAATAACTCTGAAAACTTGCATTCTATGAAACTGAAATTTTGAAACGATGGCATTTTTTTTTTCTGATTGCTCTTGCCCACGTAGACGAAAGCGTGCACTTAGAGCTTCACATTAGATTTAGTTCTTCCTATAGGCTTCTAACGGACGAGTCGCATTCAGAAATAGAGTCCTAAAGGTAATTAGTGAGGGAGATCGCGATTTGTCTTCACTGAATTGAAGGCACCTGGTACTTGTTAGGTGCAATTCTATCCTACCATTTTGCCTAAACAACATTATGGCACTGTTTTTGCCTGATGGTAGGAGCGTGTCACCATTTAGGTTTATTACCTGTACCACCTGTTGTTCCGTTGATCGTTGAGATGTTCGAGTAAGCGCCAGCAGTGTCTCCATTCGTCCCTGTCGCGTAACAGAGTGCTCCTATAGACCCCCTTCGCTCGAGGTGCAGGAAGAGCGCCATATTGATCGCTCAGACCTTTCGCGAAGAAGTTCGACCAACCGTTGGGGCGTACTGGGGTCGGATTCATCAACGAGTTACATAGCTTTAACAAAGAATTCGCAGCGTAAACTGAGGTAACGCGACTTATCATGCGATATGGTGAGCGATAAGCCGCGCCTGAGTTTTCCACTGCGAATTCTCTATTAAAGTTATGTAAGTCGTTGATGAATCCGACCCCTGGTACCCTATTGACATACCGCGGAATCCAGTCCGTGACGGCCAGAGCCTAGTATAGCGTTCGATTTCTGCGAAAAATTTACCCCCCCCCCTTTCGGAGCGGAATTCGTACGATCCTCTCACTGTCTCTGCCACTGATCTGTTTTTTTGTCATAATTTCATAAGCATTTATGTAGCTTTTAAAACTCTTAATAGGTTCTTCATTTCAAGTGTGGCATCGACACTGAAGAGAACACTGAATAGATGTCACGGAACAATACATGTTTTGAAAGCACAATAAAATTCTTTTGAATTCTTTTGGTTTTAAATACTGGTTCTTCAACAGTTCAAATTAAAGATTTTCTGGTTGCAGTCTTCCAATCATCACTGTTAAATTTCTGCAGTTTTTTTCGAACGTCATGGACACGACACATTTTCCCAACTGAAGAGCTACATCTGTATCTGAAATTGTAATATATAAACTTTTGAGTAATAATTCCTAGTGACTTTTTCCCCGGATTTTTAAAGCGTTCTTCGAATTACTGATGGTGCGCAAAAATCGTGATTTCCTGAATCGAATAGGTTGAGTCGACCTCTGGTCAATTGGACATTCACAAAAATTATCATAACTCAAGTTTTTCGAATTTTGAAAATATCTCTAACCTTTTGAAAAATAGAGAAAGATTGCTTTCTTACCATACAGCCAACTGTCACCGAAAAGTGCTCTTAATGCTCGCCGTAGGGAGTTCGATTTTTTCTGAAGAAATTGAAGTGATTCTGGTCAAATGATCTACTTTTTGAAAAGCTAGTTGGTTTTTCGAAACTTGAAAATCTTACCGAGCTATGTTCATTTCGTCCAATTTTGTCGCTTCAATGACGTTGGTACAAGATTGAGCCGAGGTCGATCCATCCTATTTGCCTCGGAAAACTGACTTTTTTCTGTGCATTGGTCAAAAGTTGAAATTTTCTCTGGCGGAATTTCAACTGTACAGATGGTCTGCTTCAGGTAAGGATTAATCAATATTTTGTGAAAAACAACAGCTTGAGTATTCCGCCCTCATCATGTCGAAGATAGCTGCAAGAAATCTTGGTTTTTTACAATATAATAACTACAACGTAAAGTGTTATATGGTACAATTTTGCTATTTCATTTTCTTTCCTTCATAAGGTAGGAAATTTTTCGTAAGAAATTTGCTCTTTAGTTTCGATCAACGCTTTCAAAGCTTTGGAAACTACAGTGCGTTTCAAAAGTATGTATCCACTCCAAAACTTGCCCATATCTCATTTCGCGTTTATTTTCGCAGGCCCGCACTAACATTGGAGAGGATACATACTTTTGAAACGCACTGTATAAAAATGTACAGTCGGTAAACATTCGCCAAAACGCGGCCGGCGGCGGTTATTCCGCCGCTTCCGCCGCTTCGCCATAACTTCCTTCAGAGTCGATTATGTCCAAAGAAATACACATTGTTGAATGCAGAACAACATGGCCAACCCAACGGCATAGAAAAGCTTTGCAGGACCTTAGAATTTTTGATTCCGTGATGACCTAAATTAGGGGAACCCGTAAATATCTTAACCTGACCCACAATCGCTCCTTAGTCTCACCTAATTATGCCACTTGGCTGGAATGGTACTGTCCAGTAGAATTTTGAAAACACTGAAGGCTGTCGTGTCAATTTTAGGTTTTGCTTCATCACGTTAATTTATTTGACATCAAATTTGCCTAGCATAGCTCCATACACTCCATGCATTCTCAACTGTCGAAGTTTTCTATATTCGCTAATTATTTACGACCGTACCACTTTTGTTCAAAGACTGATTTTTGCTCAAGTTTTTGACTATGAGGTTCGAATTACAAATGTAAGATTTGAGTTTAACCAGCCACCAAATTGGCAGTGCATCATAGTACCAAGGAGGAACGTCCTGCGAAGGCTACTTCAAGCGTGTAGATATGTGTCTCTACGCGGCAGATCAGTATGGAAGCTGGATATGTGGTCAAACAAATTCAGAGATGCTGTAGCACAGAAATTATAGAGTGCCAGCTTATTTCTCGCGGTTTCACTACTTCAAAAAGGCAGTTTTTCTCAAATCCGACACTGAGATTTGAAACTGACGTCTATCCACGCCCCACAGAAGAGGTCCTACCATTTAGCATAGCCCATATCTTGAAAAAGAAGAAAGAAGAAGAGAAAAGTATTTCCTATATCTTGAAAAAACCTTTAACCGCAATTCAATTTATTACTTGAAACAAATCCGATACTGGAGTCCAGACTGTTGCTGTTCATAATTGCAGTGACCTGATCTGCACTACCAAGCATTTCCTTTCGCTGCTTCTCCCTTCACACTAACCATTTGTACTCTATTGTAAAACATCGAATGTTAGTTACTACAGGGTGCGTAAAAGTATTGACGCACCTACTTTTTGTTTCAGCTCCAGCTTTCTCTTTCTACCCCTATAGGTTTTTGTGTGATATTTTTGCTGTCTGTATTGGGATGCCACCAGCTGAGGAAGTACCTCCCATTCTGGAATCAGAAGTTGCTCATGCCATCAGAAGGATGAAGCTGGGCACTGCTCCCGGACCGGACGGCATTTCTGCTGATCTCCTTCGTGCGGGTGGCAGTGCCGTCTGCTCACTTCTTGCCAAGCACTTCAACCACTACCTTCGACTTGGTAGGATTCCGGACTCATGGAAGGAGTCGAAAACAGTTTTAATCTTCAAAAAAGGTCAGCAGGAGGATATCAACAACTACCGACCCATCAGTCTTCTCTCGGTTGTGTACAAGATCTTCACCAAGATACTGCTTAACCGCATGGAGCGTTGCTTGGATGAATATCAGCCAGTGGAGCAAGCAGGGTTTCGCAAGGATTTCTCCTGCATAGACCATATTCAGACTGTCTCACAGCTCATCGAAAGGAGCCGCGAATACCACCTCCCACTTGTTCTTGTCTTCGTGGATTATCGGAAAGCGTTCGACTCTGTGGAAATCAACGCCATTCTGAACGCCCTTGTGAACGCTGGTATACCATCGCCCTACATCCGACTTCTCGACGAATGCTTCTCGAACACATCGACTACCATCCAGCTGTTCGATCGTAAGCTTAGAATTCCTATCGGGAAAGGAGTACGGCAGGGAGACACGATTTCACCCAAGCTATTCACAGCGGCACTTCAGGATGCCATGAAAGACTTGAACTGGGACGATAAAGGCTACCTTGTCGACGGTAAACGGATCAGCAACCTTCGCTTCGCGGACGATATTGTTTTGATCTCTACCAGCACGGCAGAAGCCGAGGAAATGCTGAACGAGCTCAATGTGGCAGGTATGAAGATTGGATTGGACATGAATATGTCCAAAACGCAATTTATGGTCAACCAGTGGTGTGACACGGGACTCGAAAGGTTAAATGGAGTCGCTCTGCAACAGCTCGACTCCTACGTCCATCTGGGAGGAGAGCTGAACATGGATAACGACCTCGCTCCTGAAATCGCCCGCAGGAGACGCGCAGCATGGGCAGCCTTCAGTTCGATTCGCGAAGTCACCGATCAGGTCAAGGATCCCGGCCTCAGGGCCTCGATATTCAACGCCTCTGTACTGCCTGCGATGTGTTACGCGACGGAAACCTGGCCCGACAACAAAACAATCGCCAGAGCGATGCAAACTACGCATCGTGCACTGGAGAGATGTCTTCTAAGGACAAGCCTTCGTCAGCAATGGCAAGAAGGCCTACGAAGCTCGGAGCTACGGAAGAAGTCGCAATTAGCAGACCCGCTGCAGTACATGAAGAAGTCCAAATATCGCTGGGCCGGACACCTGCTTCGACGAAAGGACGATAGATGGAGTCTCCGTGTCACAGAATGGCTCCCGAGAGACCATAAGAGACCACTGGGACGACCGCCAACGCGATGGGCAGACTCATTCTCAAGATCTTTCAGAGAGCGGAGTCTGCCTCACTGGATGCAAGCAGCCAGAGATCGAGCGGTCTGGAAGACTTGTGGTCCCCGCTGAGAAGACCTCCAGCCGACAAAGGACCATCAAAGTATCAAAGTAAGTAAGTATTGTGCTCAAAAAACACTCACGAAAAAACTGAAGAAACATGATCGTCATCGTTACGGTGGCCCTTTTTTTCTGTTTCCCAAAGAGCTTAGTAGTTCCTTAACAAGAGAATTAGGTGCTGTTCGAAACGGTTTGTGAGGAATGAGGTCAGCAACCCAAACGTCAGCCACGGCTCTGTCATAACAGATGATGATTACAAAATATTCAAGCACGATAACGTACAAATCCAAAATTATCAATCTCTGTACGATAACGGTAAACAGATAGTGCGCGCAGGTGTAGACAGCTTCTCAGACGAGCACAGCTTAAACATAAATCCGCTGGATTACTCTTTTTAGGCGATTTTGGAGAATGAGGTCTGGGCTACTTTCAACAGAAGTGATCAGTCGCAGGAGTCGCCGCTACCCTGTTAAGAGCACGGGACGAAATCCAAGCAGAGTACTTGTGGCGCGTGCTCATGAATTTTTTCGTTTTCGCTCCTGTATTCACAGTAAAGGAGCCAATGTCAATTACGAGTTATTCTACCATGTTTGCAAGAATAATTTCCATATTTCTCGAGGGAATGTTTCAAAACTTATTGCGCAGTACTATTTCCACAACCGTCATTTACTGCTTCAATACTTTTCATGCACCCTGTAATGATGAGTTGAGTATTTTCCTTACAATTATTTTGAACCGCTCTTCGTTTCTATAACCAGTCAAAACCGGAGGATTGACTCAAGACGATAACAATTTCTTTCACCTGTAGGAAACAACACCAGAAAATGAGATTGTAGTACCATACAATAGCAAATAAGCTTCTCCAATACGACCTTCGATATGATTAGGGATTCGATTTTGGTCGATTTTCGGCCAAAAATCTAACCCCTAATCATATCGAAGATTTTATCTTTAGAAAATTTTTTCAGGTTGTAGAGACCACTTTTACCTAATTTTAAGGCACTAGTTTTCGATACGTTACTGTTTTTTTAGAGTTTCCAAAGGCGACGGTTCTATTCAAAGGATTAACTTATATAACGGAAATAGTTTTCTCATGACCGAAGGAAAAAGCTTTGAACATTAAGAACTTAAGTTGTTATGCATCGACCTTCTATGTGATTAAGCATCGACCTTCTATGAGATCAGCGAGGTTCACTTTTTGAGGCACTTTTTTGACAAATAGGAAAAATCGATACCCCACATTCACATCATATGAAAGATTGCTTTAGAAATCTATGATTTCTTCGGTGTATACCAAGCAAAACTTGAGCCTAATTGAGGCAGTTTTTTCAGGTGTTTGCATATGTTGTCGGCTTTAGGTAAAAATAATTTTGTTTTTATGAACAACGAAAATTTTGTAGACAATTTTTAAGTCATATCTAAGTTTATTTTTTAGTGGGTTAAGAGCAGTTCAAAAACCATTTGTAAGGTTAGCACTTGAATCATTCCTAGTAATTAACACTTGATATTATATAGAGTACAATTTCGTAAGCAGATGTCGTTCGTTTAAGTAGAAAAATGTATCGTGTCCATAACATCGTGGTGGAAATGGCGGAAACTGAAGCGCTACAAAATGATTTAAAAACTGCCGAAATTTGAAAAATTGAATTCATTGAAGTATTGGAGAAACTACGAAAAAATACGATAAACTCTGCCGGAACGAAGAGAGAGGGCGACCCCCCCCCACCCAGCAAAATGACGATATCACAACACGACCCCTTTGATTCTGAAACCTTAGGCCTGGCCCTTTGTTGCGTTATGTGAATTATGAGAAGAGAGATTGTATGTACAAAGGACGCGCTTGGTGGAGCTGGTCAAGCCACTGCAATTACGGCAACAATCTGGACTCTAGTACTGAACCTGTCTCAAGGAAGTGAGGGAAAGGTCGAGTAAAAAATCTTCGAAAAATATTGCAAATATGTTTTTTGCTGAATGACAGAAACTGTTCTGCGAATTCTAGACAAACGTCGGGATTGAGTCTCAAGGTCGAACTAGAAGAAAACACCATTTTTCATGCTGAAGCCTCACGACGAGAGCTGCCAGCTCCATCATTTTTGTGAATCAGCATCTTTACACGATTTCCTTCAGCACCACGTACACGGCCTGGCTCCATACCGACCCGGCTTGTAAAAATATAGATCTACGCGTGTGGAGTAGCCTCTACAGGACGTGTCTCCTGGAAACCTCGATTAACTGCCAATTTAGTGGCTGAGCTGCTTGCTTTTGATTAAAGGGAACCCAAATTTAATATTTGTAATCCACACTTATAATCAAAAACATGACCAAAAACCAGCTATCGAACAAAAGTGGTACGGTCGTGAATAATTAGTGAAAATAGAAAAAAATCGACAGTTGAGAATGCATACAGTGTATGGAGCCATACTAGGCAAATTTGATATCAAATAAATCAACGTGATGAGGCAAAATCTAAAATTGACACGGAATACATTTTTGACAGCGTTTAATGCTTTTACAATTTTACTGGGCAGATCCATTCCAGCCAGGGACATAATTAGACGAGATTAAGGAGAGAATGGGGTCAGGTCAAGATATTTACGGGTGATGTTACACCATTGGGTAGATCATGTTTTTCTGAATTTAGCAATGTGCATTTCATTGGATATAATCGACTCTGACGGGAGTTATGGCGAAACGGCGCAAACGGCGGATTAATTAACCACCGGCCGCATTTTGGCGAATGTTTAAAGACGGTACTGTATGCGTCAAAAAGCGGGTTCTAAAAATAACAACTTCCCTACGATTAAGATCCTCTTCATGACTACACCCCGGTCGATATCTCTTGGCAAGCGATGCAAAATTGGGACGCCTGATTATACAGAAGATCATTTCAGAAAAACACGGTTTTATGATTGTGTCAAATATGGATTCAGTTATTCTAGAGTACAATCTCACTTTCTGATGGGATCCTGCAGAAGAGAGAAAATTAACCCCGTGACAAGTCCATCCTTCAGTTGCTGTTCCGTCATCGAATCGAAGAGTACTTCAAAAATCTTGCAGGGAATGCACTTAATTAATGCTAAATAATCAAAACTTACAAATTTCATGGAGTGGAATTTCGTGCGTAGATGTCGCTTCTTTAGATAGAAAACTCTCGTGTCTATGACATCCTGGAAAAATCTGATTAAAAGTTGAAAACCTCTCAACATCCCAAAATCTGCCAGCAGAAAATCTTTATTTTTAACTGTGGAATAGTCATCATTTGAAACCTTTTTACTATTTTGTTCCATACTTTTAACTTCAGGAAACGAAGGTGAGTCTCCACACTGATGTAGGCGCACCGGAGATAACAAATTGTTAAGGGGTACAAACATCATCTAAAAACTTGAAAATATATAAAATATCCTCCGCCAAAACCGAGAGAGTACAACCCCCCCCCAAAAAAAAAAACGACGTTACAATACGACCCCCCCCCCACCTTTGATTCTCGAACCTCAAGCTTGAGCCTGCGCATTACGCTGGTGGCCCACCCAATTTTCCACTACTTGTCCCATGCAACAACGTCTCTCATGTCTGAAACCGCAGCTTATCTCCATACATTAAACTACAATGATACCTTTCTGATGTGCTGCTAACGTAAAACACCATGCGACAGTAGCATCCTCCTAGATCTGGCGCATATGATTCACCCTCTGTTGTTGTGCTTTCGAAGGAAAACATTAACAATTATTGTGACTTCATATCGATGTTGTCTTCTTGGGTCAATATAATGGTCAAACTTATTTGTCTCGGCTGGAGCTTCAGCGACCTCGCGTTCGTCAAAGCCAGAAGAAGTTGAACCCTCCTTACGAAGATCTCTCCTTAGAATTACTTCTCAGTGGGGTGAAATGGTGTTTGAGATGATAGCTTTTCATGTTATTTCGCGTTTAGTTCTGATGAAGACAAGGTCGCCCGAACGTTTGCTACGCTAAATAAGCTTGAAGCGACTTTATCTACTAGCTGAACGACTCAACATCGATCTGCATCCCACATAACATGGTTTATTGAAGGTTGAACTTCGACAATAAGTATTTTGAATTCCTAATACTGGTGTGCTATATCTGAGATAACATATGAACCCAACGTTCTTTAACTTACCTTCAGCTTGCGGTCACGGGGAAGTTAATTTTAAGCAGCCCTTAGTGGAAGCTCATCCGGAAGCACCATATGTTTTGACTTCTTCTTGTATATATGCTGCATTACTAGTGCTTGAGAAACAATTGGCCGAAGTGCAACTACCAATAGGCAAAGCCACCAATAGGCAAAAGAAAGTGTCGCCCGTGAAAAGTGCAAAAACGATGGAGAGGAATGAGCGTGAACACATAAGAACCACACTGCTTCATTACTCGGTTGTGATGCCACTACAATCACTTGTTGAGCGATTCCGAAGTTACCACAGCTTATCCTCGGATGAATAGAGACCGATACCGTCAGACCGTCAAAATTGTTTCTTAGGAATGGATCAAATTATTTGTAGGTTCTCCTATAATAAGGTGTAAGTTCTCAAATAAGGACAAGGTATTTAAACAAGGTTGTTCACAAGTAAACGTTGGCTTCTTTAAGGGACTGTTTGCTGAAACTCTAACGACATACTGTTTGGTGCAGACTGTGTTATTGACTGCTGTAGATTCGACCACCATACTTGCTCCTCTTGCAATTGGTTTTTCAATCATCATGGATATTTTTGCAGCGTTAGTTTTTTTGCTTTCTATTTGTGTTTTTCACGCTAGTTTATGTTCCTTACAATTATATTAAGCGGTCGCATACAGATGTATGCATATTTGATGGAGAATTCTAGTCATGGCGAAACATGCCCGCAAACTATACACGCTTCACCTTGTAGCTGTCGTATTCAAAACCCTATGCTTGCGTTACCCCAGAGCATGAGCCAGAATAGATGCATTAAGTGTCTCATAAACACTCTACTCGTTGCTATAAAACACGACCTTTCTGCCGTTCATAGTTGAGTGAGAATGGGTCCCTCTTTCTTCTGAGAATTTTATTTTCGCTGGAGAAATAAGCCTCCGTTCAGTGGTGCCATTTCTGGAGCATCTATGAATCCTGGCCGTTCATTTGGTCCCAATGTTGTAGCATCGATATTCATAAGGGATCAGTTTCAAGATCATTTCTGGACTTTCCATTGGATCTACTATATTGGACCCGTCGTTGGCGCATTATTCGCTGCTGCTCTATACAGGTGAGTAAGTATGTCTAGTAGACTATTATCAGAAATTCAGCCTTAAACATTAATTTGATGAATGGCTATGATGAATAATCGCTCAATAATTTCCAAGTTCGACGCTCTTGAAACCTGGGCATCTTAGACGTTAGTTTTTAAAAATCCTTTTTGCTTTCCAGGTTTGGCATAAAATCTTTATTTCAACCGACATTTCGACGAACTCGTCTTTCTCAAGCCCTGAAAGAGGCTCGAAATGTTTTTGACTCTGAAATTCACTGGACCAAAAACATCGCGTCCATCTCTTTACTAGGAACAACATGCTCCAAGGAGTGCTAAGAAGCGTTACCTCACCGATCCCTCCAAGGCAAAGAAACCGGACCAACTGGCCACCATGGAGCAAATGAGACCTACTGGTATGGTCAAATACACTGAATGGCCAATATGTGCACAAATCAGTATACGCGATCTCACAGCTCGCATAAACGGAAAAGAAGCAAGAATTACTGGTAACGAGACGCATTCTTTCTGTTGTTTATGGCTGGATCTCCTTCGTGATTCCAGAAGGCCTCGAGAGCCTTTCTGGTCCCTATTTCGTTTTCATGATACAACAACGTGCATTTTACATTGAAGTTGTCCTCAGAGTGAGCTTCCCTTCGGCGCCTACCAAGCGGCGTTAGTAAGCTTTGCCTTCTTTTACCAGCAAGGTGTTCCTTAACGCAAGTGCCTAGCTCTCTACCAGTTTCCCCAATGTATAGATCGCCGCAGGTTAAATACTCCAAGTGATAGATGACGCCTTTTTGTGCGCGCTTGAAACGCACAAATTGTCTGATGAAGACAAGCGCTCATTGACTGCAGGAACGTACAAAATTCGGCCTATAATAAGTTGCGTAGACGGACCAATAGACTGGATATCTTGGTTCCTCATCAAGATCGTCGGACAACTTCTCAACTTTGTACCTTCACACTTAGAAAACACGGGAAAATTACTGGAACGTTTGGAAGCTTGCAGATTTCAATCGAGTTGCATAATTGAATCATTTGATGTGACTGCCCTATAAAACAACGTCGATAAAACTGTTGCTCTACAAACACTCTCCGAAATGCTTGATGAGTACGGAAGTAATATTACCACGTTTGGTTTGTGAAAGTCGCACGTAATGGTGCATGTCAAGGAATGCCTGGACCGTATCATTTTCAAATGGTCCGGTAATTACTTCTCTCAACTAAGAGGACTTGCCATGAGACAGCGTTTAGCACCGGCTCTAGCAATTTGATTCATGGGCAAAATTGAACGACTGGTGCTAGAACGTCAACTATAATGTACTGTCGATACAAATCAGGGTTTCTAATGGCCAATACAGTGTGAAATGGTACCTCATGGGCAGCTCCAAAAATATCATCATTCAAATTAGTTCATCGTTCTGCTATGAAACGTGCTGTGCTTCGCAACATGTTTAGAACAGCAATAGAGATGTGTACGGGTGACGAGGAGCGGGAAAAGTCACGTACGTTGGTCTGCAAAATTGCTAAGCTCAATGGTATGGAGTGCGACAAAGCAGAACACGACGCGGGCCCAATATGAACGCGTTCAGCAACGAAATCTGTCTCTCACTGCCTTTCATATCGGACCGTGTCACTGCAGCTGTTCGCCAATGTCTAATGCGAGCAGGATTGGATATGAATGTTGTACTGGTAAATATACCAAAAGGCGACATTAAACGGCAGCTTGTTCGCAGTTATATGAAAGTGTCTGCATAGTGCAAGACTGCGTGATTTGCCCGTATGGAAGGACAGGAGATCGTACACAGAAAGGCGTCATCTACCAGTTGGAGTGTCTGACCTGCGGTGATCTATACATTGGCGATATTAGGAGGGTGCTAGGCACTCGCGTTAAGGAACACCTTGCTGGTAAGAGAAGGCAAAGCTTACTAACGCCGCTTGGTAAGCACCGAAGGGAAGCTCACTCTGGAAACTTCAATGTAAAATGCACGGTGTTGTATCATGAACACGAAATAGAGACAAGAAAGGCTCTCGAGGCCTTCTGGATTCACGAACGAAATCTAGCCATGAACAACAGAAACGAATGCATCTCCATTAGAAGTGAATTCTTGCCTTTTATCTGTTTGTGCGAGCTATGAGACCGCGTATACTTATTTGTGCACATTTTCGCCATTCCGGCACTAAGGAGTCGTTTAGTGTGCGCGCGACGCGCGACAAGATGCATCTGTAGTGGCCAAATTGATCGAGCGACGCGATTGATCAATTCGGCCACTGCACATGGCATCGCGTCGCGCGCCGCGCGCACACTAAACGACCCCTAAGAGCAGTATATTTGTGCGTTCCAGTAGGTCTCACT
The DNA here is from genome assembly GCA_947396885.1 of Heligmosomoides polygyrus polygyrus. NCBI lineage: Eukaryota > Metazoa > Nematoda > Chromadorea > Rhabditida > Heligmosomidae > Heligmosomoides > Heligmosomoides polygyrus. Next base: position 26,415,715 of record OX377204.1, on the reverse strand, counting down.
TGCTCCATGGTGACCAGCTGATCCGGTTTCTTTGCGCTGGAGGGATCGGAAAGTAAGAACGCACAGATGATAATGTTTCTTGCACTCCTGGGGGATTCATCAAAGTTACTGCAGCAACGTTAACGGAGAATTGTAATCAGAAAGCTCAGATAACGTGGCTTATCAAGAGATATGGCTTTTCGCTTACGATTCTCCGTCAGAGTTACTGCAGTAACTTTGATGAATCCGGCCCCTGGGAGCATGTTGTTCCTGGTAAAGAGATGGACGCGGTGTTTTTGATCCAGTGAATTTCACAGAGTCAAAAACATTTCGAGCTTCCTTCAGGCCTTGAGAAAGACGAATTCGTCAAAACGTCGCCCGAAAAAAGGTTTTATACCAAACCTGGAAGGCAATAGGATTTTTAAAAGCTATGATGATTATTATTAACGGCGCTAGACTACCCATCACGAGGCAGTTTTGTGTTCGATTCTCAATCAAACTACCCACACCTCAAGAGTTTATTAGGTTAGACTAGAATTAGACGTTGTCGTGCCGCAAGGGGACCTCCGCCCGTATATCGTTGGAGGCCGAGGTCCCCTCTACGGCACGAGCTGTGGCATGTTGGATCCGCGGCTCGCGACCAGTGGGCTTGCGCTGCCACGCGGTTATTCCTACCCGATAGGCCCTTAGCGGGTCTTGATTGTGCCCTTTTTAACCCATTGACGACCGCGCGGCAAATCGCGGGTCTGGCGCGTGGGACCGCGCGCTGGGACCGCCTTGAGGCTCGAATCTCGTGCACTCACTACTTCACGGTATTCCAAATGAAGCTCCCTCTCCAATGGGTGAGCCACATATTGGAAAAGGCCGGAACAGGTTCGAAGCAAAACGTAGAAGATGTATTTGCTGCTATAAAAAGGTCAGCACAGAATAGGGCGCACGTTCGTCACGAATCGTGCAAATAAGATGTCTACACGATGTAGCAAGTGTTTGAAATATTTTTTCCAAATTGGGTTCAAGTTTTTCGCAAGAAATTTGACTAGATGTCTTAACCATGACCATTTTTGTAAGATATACGTAGCTGTTCGTGAGTAGTATCTATTTATTGGAGGTTTGAATAGTGTGTTGTGCTGATTTTTTTATCAAAGCTTTCGTTAGAAGTAAATGATTCTCGGACCACTGTGCAGGTAGCATTGATAGGATCCAACGAATCTAATGAATACTAGTAAACTATGAAAAATCGAGGAAGTGCGCCGCAGCGAACATTTTTTAAACCGCGGGCTAAAATTGGGCCGCGCGGTCCCACGCGACACAAAAACTGCGGGCCGAAATTGGGCCGCGCGGTCGTCAATGGGTTAATGCGACCTTACATTCCCACATGATAAGGTCTCTTTGTATGTAGACTTCCTCCGGAGAAATCCCCGTTGGTCGAAGCGTTCCCCGACCCCCGACGATCCCTCCATTTGGGACGCTGATATGACCTTTGACTAGACCCTGATAACTTGGCTGACCTCCTCACGAGTTTAGATATTAGGCCTTTTGAATTATAAGTTTACTAGCCCCGCTTACACTGGTCCCCCCCTCCTTCAGTGGTCCCACCTTCACTGGTCCTCTTATTGGTTTCCTCTTCACACCCCCCCCCCTCCATTACTGGTCCCACCTTTACTGGTCTTCATTTTACAGGTCCTCTTTCACCGGACCGCCCCCCCCGTTCACTTTTCTTCCATGCTTCCACTTTCACTGGTCCTGCCTTTACTGATCCTCCAGTACTGATTCCGCCTTCACCTTTCTTTTACTGGACCCCCTGACTGGTCCCCTCTTCACTGGTCCCCTTCCCTTTGCTGCTCCCTCCCTTCAGTGTTCCCACTTTCAATGGTCCCCCATTACTGGTCACCTATTACAGGTCCCCTCTTCACGGTTACCCCTTTACCGCTCTCCCTTTACTGGATCCCTTTTCACGGTCGCCCTTTAGAGGTCTCCCTTTCCACTGGACCCTCCCCTTTCACTTGCCCCCATTAGCGCTCCGATCTTCACTGCTCCTCCTTTTACTGGTCCCCTCTTCACTGGTCACCGATCGGTGTCACATCGTCTGAACCGGACACCCTTTGCGCGACATCGGTGACACTTCTTCTGAACCCGGACGCCTGTCGAACGCCGTCGGTGAGATGTCTTCTCAACTCGGACCGGCGCCTCTAACATGTGTTAACACCTCGATTGGGAGTATCGTGTCTGACCAGGGTTCACCGTTCAAATCGCGAATCGGGAAATATGTTGATCAATCGACGTGTTTTACAAGAAGCAAGCCAGATTAATCGAGCAGTTATTTTCAATCGATTGTGTGGAGCTCCATGACAAGTTAAACAGTGTTTTTCGGCTTGCGGGGGATATCCAGCCAACGATCACGTGGATTGTCAATTATGTAGTTACGCATGTTTTCAATACAGATCCTTAGAAATTTAAATGTCAAATTTGTATTCTATAAACGATGTTTTTAGGATATTTTTCGCAAAGGAGGGACGGACTCTACTATCCGAATCCATGTCAGGAAAATCATCGAAATCATGTTGAACTAACTGTCTTCATTCACTCGAAACATGAACCTGTCAAACGGCATTTTTGTTATGACGTATTTCGCACGGCCCGAGCAAGAGCCTACGTGTTGCTTCTCTGGTCCCGAAGTTGGCAATCTGGCTTATTACCCCGCTTCTTATATTTCACTGATACTTGTGTTACACATTAGGAACCAGATGTTAAGCGGCTTAACGTCTGGTTGGCGGCATCGCCCCCAAATTCCAACAATAGAGCCCCTCCTCCTCTTTATACAATCTTACTTTCACTACAGTAAAAAAAAACTCTTCACTACATGGAGAAGTATAGCAGGACAGTAGGGCAGAATCTTCGAAACTGCTCCTATAGGGCTTAGCCACCCCTATCGTACCTAGGCAATTTATTCTTTGAAATACACGTTCTCTACGTGGCGAAAAACAGATTGTCAGAGTCTCAATAAGAAGTGGTTAATCTGCGGAAACATAAATGAAATTAATCGGTATTGGTAGACCGCTTTATACCGTTAACTGTTCGACGGGAATAATATTTCCCTTATTGCTTTCCGAACGCATGTAGCATAACGTCTGTGACACATTCGCCGAGTCTAAGCGCACGTGTAACGATGCTGCCACGACGTCTACGACACAACTTCTGCACCCCGACGCACGTGGCACCAGGTCATTAGCATGTCTTCTTAAGCCCGATAGTTGGACGATATTGGGAAAAGTCCTGGTCCGCCCTTACTGGTCTCCTTCACTGGTCCCCTTTTACTAATCCCTATCACACCCACTCCCCCCCCCCTCCCCTCCCCTTTACTGGTCCTCTTACTGGACCCCTTACTGGTCTCGGCTCCACTGGTCCCCTTTACTTCTTCCCTCTTCCCTCTTCACTAGTCCCCTCTTCTCTGGTCCCCGTTACTGGTCACCTCTTCACTGGTACCCTTCACTGGTACCACTTTCCTGGTCCCCCACCTTACTGGTCTTCCCTTTACTGGTCCCTCTTTAGTGATCAACTTCACTGGTACCCTTTCCTGTTCCCCTCCACCCACCATACCGGTCTCCCTTCACTGGGCCCAGTTAATGGTCCCACCATTACTAGTCCCCTTCACTGTTCTCCTTCATTGGTATCCCCATCTTATTGGTTCCCCTTCACTGATCAACTTCAATAGAATCCCTTCTTGTCTTCCCCCCCCCCCTCCTTACTGGTCTCCCTTCACTGGACCCCCTCCCCCTTCACTTCAATTAATGGTCCCACCTTTACTGGTGCCCCTTCACTGTTCCCCTTGGTACCCCCCCACCACCTTACTGGCTTTCCCGCTACTGGTCCCGCTTTCACGGTTCTCCCATTACTGGTCCTACTTTTACTGGTCGTCCCTTTAATGGCCCCTTTTACTGGATTCCCTTCACTGGTACCTCCTCCCGTCCTCCCTAACCTTGCTCGCCTCCTTTATTGGTCTTCCCTTTACTAGTCCCCGATCAACGGTTCCATCTTTACAGGCCTTCCCCCCTACCGGCCTCCCTCTTAACTCGGCTCCCTTTACTGGTCCCACCTTCCCTGGTCCCTTCACTGGTACCCCCTTCAGGGACCCCTCACACTTTAATGGTCCTCCTTTTGCTGTACCTTCTTTACTGGTCCCTATTACTGGACCTCCCTTAACTGGTCTCCCATTAGTTATCCTCTGTTCACTTGACCGCCTTTACCGGTCTTTCTTCACTAGACCGCATTACTGTTCCAACCTTCTCTCTCCCCTTTACTGGTCCCTCCTTACTGGACGCCTTCTAACTGGTCCCCCTCACTGGTACCCCCCCCCCACCTTAGTGGTTCCCCTTTATTGGTTTCCTTCACTGGATCCCCGGATCCCCTCCTTTTCAGTAGTCCTCTATTAAAGGTCCCACCTTTGTTGGTCCTCCTTCACTGTTCCCTTCATTACTCTCCCCCTCCCCTCCCCCCCCCACCACCTTACTGGTCTTCTCTTTACTGGTCCCCCTTTCACTGTTCCCCATTACTGGTTCCATTTCTTCTGGTCTTCCTTCAATGATCTCCCTTTACTGGACCCTCTTCACTGCTACCTCTTTCCTGTCTCCCTCTCCCCCCCCCCCTTTACTGGTTCACCGCCTACTAGTATCCCCTTTAGTGGTCCCCTTTGCACATGTTGCACATGTTCGAGATCCGTGCCAGGGGTGCATACAAGTTTCTGTGCGTTAAATTTTTTAACGGAAAGTTTTCGTTAAATTTCATTTAATTTTAAATTTTAAATTTTAAAAAGTTTTCGTTAAATTTCGTTAAAAAATACAATTAGCTGCAAAACATTATTTTAAGTGAAAGATCAAGAAAAACATTATGCGTTCCAACTTCATCAGGTCAAGAGCTAAGGTTCAAGAAATGGAATGTAACTGCAATGCAAACTAAAGGGCTCCGCACAGTTCTGCGGCGTTGCCGCAGCCGGCAGCCGGCAAAAGTGGAGCGGAGCCTTTAAGTTGCGGCGCTCCTCCCCACTGTGACGACCCGTTCTCTGGCGTTGCCGCAGCACGGCGCCGTCGCAGCGAACTCCAGTCGGGACCTACTCGCATAGAAGGAAAGCGCGCTCCGATGAGAGACGCGCGCCCGAATGAAGAACTCAGCTGAGAATCTCCATCGTCAACAGCTCTCCGGCAACGTCAGCTCTCCCCAAGGAAACTAAACTTAGAAAAAGGAAACTAAACAAGCGAAACAGCTAAATCCAACACAAGAACGAAAGAAATCAACCCAGACGTCGCCCGGATCCTCGAGAAATAATCAGCTGATAGCCATAATCGATCTCCTAATTTAAAGGACGCATGTGTTTCCACTTCCTGTTCCCCGTCGCGATCGGCTAGAGCGCAGAGTCTCTGCCTGTGGCATTGCCGCACCGACGGCAACAATGATTTCAATCATTGTTGCCGTCGATGAGGCAATGCCGGAAAAGTGTGCTGGTGCGGGACGGTGCCGGCTGCCGTTGCCGGCGGCCTCTGCGTCCTTGCCCCATGTTGAAAGATAGGGCTGCGGCAACGCCGCAGAAGTGTGCGGAGCCCTTAAGCAATTCAATATCAACACAGAGTTGGCGGCAAAATATGCAAGCCTTCAACAACAAGTATCTTGAGGGTGTGGAATAAAAGCAGGCACGGAATTATCATTCAACATAACGGTACTTAATGGGGTGGAGCTCACATCATACCAGCAGCACGGCATCTTAAAATGTGCAATCAGGCAGACCCCGGAGTTCCCCTTTACTAGTTCTTTGTGCGAAACCATATTTTGTGACTGTTCTGCGAGCATATGCAATCTCGATGCGGGCAGCAGTCCACTAACTACTGAAATAGTTAACAAAAATGCAATCAAAGCCTATCAGTGGAATGTTAACACGTCGTGCGCACGATTTCCACGTGCCTGGTGTGTGGGACCAATCCATCTTTTGCAACGTAGGCACCGTGACTCGACATCGTGTCACACGGTCCCACACTGCCGAAAGGATGTGACACATCGTCAACGTGATAACGTTCAGGAGAAGTAAAAGAGTTCCGAATTTTTGGTATTAGCGCTTTTCTAAATCGTTCAAAGTACGTCCAGCGACCGAACACATTTTCTCCATCTCGGTTGTTCCAGGTGGCGAGCAAAAGTATTCTGGAATGAGCAGCGCCAAGTGAGCTTGGGCACATCTTACGAGGGGGTTGGACCTTTACTGGATTCGTTGACGTGCTTGGTGGCTCGGCGAGGAACTTTTCTATTTTCAAAATGCGCTGTTTCCAAAAATTCACAAGCGCCATGGAGGATATGAGAATATCGTGAAAACACTGTAATATTCCTGCTGATTTCAATAGATTTTCAGGAACAGCCCCAATCGGGAGGATGAGGCCTGCAGCATTATGTAGTTGTTAAGACTAAGGGTAAAAGCGACGAACTTATTGAGAGAAAAGTCCATTACAAATTCCGTTAAATCTCTAACAATTTCAGCTAAGTCGTTAAGTCAGATTTTAACGAAAATGCCGGTAATTCGGTAAATTCGTTGAATCCTTAACAGTTAAATGCGCACCCTGATCGGTACACCTCTTGCACGACATCGATGATACGTCGTTTGAATCCGAACGCTCCTTGTATGATATAGGTGACATTGGTGTCGCGCAACGTGTCATCTGAACCCAGACACACATTGAAGCACATCGGTAGCACACCCTTTAAACCCGGACGCCAGTTGAGCGATGTCGGTGACATATTCCCTCAACGCAAACGTCCTCTGTGCGATATCGCACACACGTCCTCTGATGCTCGCGACACGACGTGGATGACACCTCGTCCCCAAACGCCACTCGAACGCCTTTTACTAGACTTCAATGAATTCCAGATGGGGAGACGGGCGGACAGACGACAGAACAGACACTACCGCTAGCTCTTTTATATATCCTACTATATATAATCGGCTAATGTCACGTGTCCGCCACGGGGAGGGGGACTGAACCCAAGAGATGCCTACAACAGTCCAGCGTATGCCGGCCGGTTTTTCTTTCAGCTACCATGAGCGATTGCTGGCGAACTATATCCTTGGCGCCGGATCGTCAAAGTTTGTGATATTTTGAGCGGGCAACGCGTCAGGGTATGTATGAGGATCAAGTGCCCAGCATCGGGAATGAAAAAACCTGCCGTAGACGTCGTCCAACGTGCGTCAGGATTCTGAAGACGTGCCGCAAATGTCGTCCAACGTGTACAGCGATTCAGAAGACGTCCCTGAATGTCGTCCAACGTGCCTAGGGATTCCAAGTAGGGATACCAGTAGGAGGGGGCCAGTGAAGAGAGGGTCAGCAAAGGAGACCAGTATTTTCCCTCAGCATCGTCCAATGTGCGTCGGATTTCTGAAGTCGTGAAACGTGTGTCAGGGTGCAGGAGTGTGATAGACGTCGTGGCAACGTTGTGACACGTGAGTCGGAACACAGTGTCCCATGTGAGTGCTTGACTAACATCACTCTCGCCAGCGCATAGGTAAGGAAGTACTAGAGGGCCAGGGAAGGGGGGGGGGGGGAGGGGAGGGAAGGAAGTAGGGAGGATGACTATGGGAATCGGAGAGTATTATTGCCGTCGGACTATAAAAGTTGTTGACCTGTCGGCCAGAACTGATTAATTTTAATCATTTTCCTGCAGACTAAGCACTTGGGATGGGGACTGCCATGATCTGTTTCTCGCCACGTAGAGAACGGGCACTTCGAAGAATAAATCGCGTGTATGCGATAGAGGGTGGATGGGCTACATAGGAGCAGTAAAGATTCTGCCCTACCATATCCCGCTGCACTAATCTATACAGTGAAACCGGTTTTCTACTTAATAGGAGTAAGAAGGCCTAAAGGAAAATGGAGGAAGATTGGGTTGTTCTATTCTCGGAGTTTGGGGGCAAAGCCCCAACCAGACGTTTGGCGGCCGCTAGGCCGCTGAATAATCAGATGTTATCTCACCGGTAACTACACCCATTAACAAGCAGATAACACAGCAGATCGTTGGAAAAAAACGTCGTAGATTCTGCTTTGAATCTCCTGTGCATAAAATGGGATATTTCCAGGAACCAAATTCGCACTATACTATGACACTCAAACATGAGCATTTTCTGTAAACCTGATAGCCTCAATAGCTTGAGTAATCGTTGAATTGTACTGTTCTTGCACTTAAGTCCGTTTATGCGAAAACGAGATAGTGTAGGAACCTCACAAGACGCAGCGGATGGCATGGAAAACCTAAAGCCCCTAAGAAAGTACGAAGCCTTCTGGAAGCTGAAATTGCTTCATGCACTTTTCCAACCTTGCCTTGCAGGTGGAGCATGTGATTGTCTGCGCTAAGGGTCTCGCTGAGGGTTCATTTTACGCAGCTGTTTTGAGTATTCTATTATTAGGCATAAATTTTCGAGCCAGAAATATTGCTCTAATGTGTACCCAGAATCTAATTATCCTTGTTCTCTAGGTCGAAAAAATCTCGCGCCTATAGCCTTAACATAATTATGGGGCAGCGTGGCATCCCTATACTTAACCAGGATAAGGACGCAGAGGTTGCTGCTGTCGGCAAAACTCAATGTGCCGCAGACGCGCCGCACTTGCGGGGGGTGGGGGGAGGGAGGGGAACGTGCCATATCGGTGGACATTAGTGATCCACACTGCTATTTCCGCAAGCACGGCTGCGGTTAGAGTTCCGCCTGCGCTCTACCAACCACCGGTGTCTGAGCACGCACATGACGTCCCAGCTAGAAGACCTTGCCACCAAGCGTCTCGATTGTTTCCCCTCTGCCACCCAATGAATTGAGTGCGGCGCGGTAAAGATGGCGAGGAGAGCCACGCCAGGTCCCGATTTCCCCGGGCCTTGTGCGCCTTCCGCGAAAGTGTGCGGAGGCGTTAAGACAGCCTATAACGTTTTTTAATAGTTGAAGGCCCTGTATTACTGTCGCATGTAACCGCTACAAGGTGCCGTAACATCACAGAGTTGAAGCACGATTAAAGGAAATGCTTGAGCGTGCCACATACTGCGTGTTGATTCTGCCTCTCGTGAGATCTGCCGCCTTCTGTCCCCGTTAATGGATTGTGGAGAAGCTCCGATACAACTACTAAACGCGCGAATCCATCCGAGTCGGAATGACACCATAGGAAAAGCAAAACGCACGGCCCACTCACTGCGCCTTAGAAATTGCAAAGAAAAGACCTTTGTAAAGCATATCAATTAGTCCCCTTTGTGGGATGTTTACGTTTGATTTTACCGTTGTGGTTAAAAACGCTGAGCGAAGTGTCCTCTCCCCTAGTAGGATAGATCCCAATGAGTCACGCTTCCATTACGGAATACCACCCAACTTTTGCGACCTGCCGCTTACAGGCCTGCCGCAAAAGTATAGAGGCCATAATTGTAAAACCAACGCTTATTATCACTTATTTCCTCACCAACTTCTTCGGAAGTGTTTCTCATTTTCAGCAAGTCAACGGAGCTTCCCGCTTGCCAGACGTCGCTCTTGCACTATGGCTGATGACCTTGAAAGGGTATTTGTTCTTTTTTCGCTTAGGGTCACTTTTGGGTCCACGGAGAGAAGCAAGGCATAAGAAACAGAGAAAAACGAAAACTAAAAGCAAAAAGGGAAAAGGAAAGGAAATGTCATAGCTTGAAACATAGATTCCAACATACCGCTATTCGAATTTTGATGATGTATGAAATCTAAACTTCCCGTTGTCTTTTATGTTGCTGTTTTTTTTGTATCTGCAAGGAAGTACGGTTCTGGAGAGGGATGGGACGTGGCATTTAGGTTCTTCAAGTTACAGCTCCTTGCGAAGCCAATATCCTACTATATATAACCGAGAACGGTCGTTTGTCTGTGTGTGAGTGAGCGTGTGTGTGTGTGTGTGTGTGCGTTTGTTTGCCCAGAACATCTGAAGGAGTGTGTTGGGAGGAAGTATGGGGAAGGGGGGGGGGTGTTGTAGTTGTCAGCAGTTGTCAACTGTTGAAGTTGTCGATAGGCGTCCATGTTCAGACGGCATGTCACCGATGCTGCGCAAGGGAGATGCGGGTTGGGAAGAGATGTCCCCCACCTCCTTCAACAAGCGTCCGGGTTTAGAAGAGGTGTCAGCGAGGTGGGTCAACTGGTGTCTGGGTTCAGAAGACGTGTCACCGATGTCCCACCAAGGATGTTTGGGTTGACGAGAGGTGTCACCAATGTTGCGCGAGGGTTCCGGATTCAGACGACGTGTTACCAGTGAAGGTGGGACCAGCAATGGGGACCGGTGAAGGAGGTGGGAGGAGTTCAGTGAAGGGGGGACCGGGAAGGAGGGGGGAGGGGTCCAGTGAAGGGGGACCGATAGAAGGTTGACCAGTGAAAGAGGGAACCAGGTGAAGGGGGACCTGTTAGGAAGGTACCAGTAATGGGGAGCGGTGAATGGGGGGAAGGGGTCAGTGAAGGGGGACCGGAAAAGGGTTGATGAATAAAAGTGAGACCAGTAATGGGGATCGGTGAAGGATATGATGACCAGCGAAGAGGGGACCAGTAAAGGGAGGTCCAGTGAAGGTAGAAGCAGTAGTAGGGACCGACGAAGGGGAAGGGGGACCAGTGAAGGGTGAACCGGAAAAGGGCTGACAATAAAGGGGAACCAGTGATAAGGCACCAGTTAAGGGGGGGGGGGGTCCAGTGCAGGTGATGGACTTGTTTTGCCCAATTCCGCTATACCATTCTATATAACAAAAACAGTTTTTTGGGTGCAATCCTAGTTGGTGGTGGCCGCTCTTGAACGATTTCATGGGAACTGAATGTGTTCAGTATTGAACTATGTTAGGTTCACTCATTCCATAGGAAGTGACTACATTGAAGAATTCAAAATAAGTAACACAAGGGACATGAGATCATGAGCTTATATTCGTAAGCTAGGTCGGTACGTTCGCAAATGATTAGGACGTGAAGTACATTGTATTGTCTGTGTCCAAAAGTTTTAATTGATTAGTGGTGTCTTCACCTATTTTACTTTAATACATTAATACAATGATGTTTTATCTGCTAGAATATGATCCGTTCTCGACGCAAATGTAATAGTAATGGGGTGCAGTCTTACTAGATTTGCACCGAGAACAGTACTTTAAGATTCCCCTCCCGACTAGGAACTCGGAAACTGAGCCTACCTAGGCAACTAGGTTGGTATAGATTACCTAGTTCTATATGTTGTTGGCTATTTATTGGGTTTCGTTATGTGGAAAATCGTTTAGTAGCGGCCACCACCAACTAGGATTGCACCGTTTTTTTTTACTAAAGAGGAGAAGACGTTCGGGGTGTTCCATCCTCCGGGTTTGGGGCGAAGCCCCAACCAGACGTTTGGCGGCTGGCAGGCCCTTGAACGTCTGGTAATTAAATATCTAGCTGCCAACGCTATCATATCAAAGCCAAATGAGCACAATGAAAAATCGAAAAATTACATAAATTTTTTAAAAAATTTACAGAGGAGAATCGGCGCGAAGCGACGGGGTGGGTGGTCATTATGTCGCGCCGTGGCGCGCACCCATTGTGTGTCTCTGCTTAAGCGAATGTGGGCACACTCGGCAGCGAATTTAGTGCGTCAAAAACGGGGTGGTGCGTCGCTCTCAGACTCAGGACATGCGGGGGGCGGTCGTTCTTTCTTTCTCCGGGGCCGTATGCTCCTCTACCCCGTGTCTCCCCCAATGGGGGATTGGGGCGTGGTATGATATGTTGGTATTGATTGATTTTCCCCCAACGGGGGAGCACGAGCATACGGCCCCTGTAGCCGCATTCATGAACGTTCCCGGGATCTTCCCGCCATCCCACGGGAAGCGACCTAGGCGAGAGAGCGAGGCAGGTAAGAGAGGCGAGAGATGATATCGCTATGATATCGCTTATCTCCCGCTCCCGCCGCTTCATGAATAACGGTCCTGGTGTCGGCATTGGACCACTGCCAGCCATCGCTCAGCTGACCGGTTGGCTGGTTGGTTGAGGAAAAGGCTTTCCTATCTTACTTATCTTATCTCTTTCTCAGGAGCGATGGCGTCGGCTTCACGGAATGACCGAGCTCATTCCTTGAAGCTGACGCTGCAGCGCTGACGCTGGGCGTCAAAAAATTTTATTTCCGAATCGGGCAAGGGAGGAAACTCCAGGATGTAGGAGAGTTTGACACGGATGCATCATTTGAACCACATCTTGGAGTCCCTTCCCCTGCCCAAATCTGAGCACAACAGAGCCTACATTTCATGATCTTATGCGAAGACCCGGTTGCGGCGACTCGCTGTCGATAGCAAACAGTCATAACTTGAGCCACATCTTAAAGTCTTTCTCCTTTCCTAGCCCTGTCATGGGGTGCACAGTAGTACATGAAACAAAGCAGAATCTACATTTTAACTTTGCGAAACGATAAAATCTAGGGCAACAACATGTTAAATTTTTGGAGTGTAAAACCTTGCTAGGAGCGCGATCTCTTTAAAGCAAGCATTCAGTTAATGGACAGTGATGAGTCGTAAGAGAGAAGCACTGGGACACCGAGCTTATCCACATATCCATGGAGCAATAGGTTCTTGGCGCAATACGAGTTGAAAGACGTTCTTTTGACTATAACTTTCTTCCCTGAATACGCATGAAATTCCTCTTGGCTCCGCACAAAACGAGTTTCAGCGCTCCGTCAACTGCACAGCATACATATGAATTGGATGGTCTCCACATCACGTCGGTGGATTTCATTAGAGATGTTGGTTTCACGTACAGCAGCAAACTAGACTTTTTCGAACATGTCAATAACCGTTGCAGGATAGCGCTTCTGCGTATATACCACATATTTAAAACCCTTTCTACAAAGAACAGAGCTCTTTTAATAAGGGCTTACAATACCTATATATGCCCATTAGTTGAGACGTGTACTACAACATTCAACCCTAGTAGGATAAAAGATATCTCCAGAATTATGAAGATCCAAGATAATTTTACTAGGAAATTATTTACTTGCATGGCTTCTTATACTCCAACATCCCCATCGCAATGTTCAGAAATAGACCTTTGGATCTTCCATCCCTCGTATCACGACGAAAGGTATTTGATGTTTGTCTCGTTCATAAAATTCTGCACCAACCTAGTGTGTCTGTGATTTTGAAATTATGTAGTTTGATGCTTTCCCGAACTAGAGGTGGTATAATGAAAATAGCCTTGCCCTGTACAAGATCATCAGTTCGTGCTTGCCTCTTTACACATAGAGCAGGTAGCGCATAAATATAGATCACGAAAACCTGTCAAATGTTTACTCTATACCCCAGTTCAAGCGATGTGCATCAAAAATGTTGCTCAAGTTTGACGGACTCTAGTCATGGAGATCGACCACACCCAATTCTTGTTTGATTGTGCATTTTTCTGAAGTTTGTTTGTTTATTTGTACTGTTCTACTTCTATATCGCGTTTCCCGTTCGCGACGTAATAAACCTTAACATTAACCTTCCTTTTCTTCCTCACTACAATACCCACAAAAGGATTGGAAAAAGGGCGCGGTAGGCGCGTTTTCCGCGTTCTTTCTGTTCTTTCGCTGTAGCCCTCTTGATCTTCATCGTTTTTGAGAAACTCACATACCGTTGTGATCTCCTCGACGAAGTCTACCCAGTGCCGCAAAACCATTTTCGCTACTCCATTTTTTACCGCTATTTTTTCGAAAGCGCCAGGGGATACTCATAAGCGAAGGACGTCGTCACTAATTGTGCCCAAAGGACACTTAAGCGCGCGGATCTAATGCCAACGAGTCCACAGAAGCTCCTCCTTGGGGAAAATTCTGTATAAAGAAGTTAGTGCATGCCTGGCACACGAAGGACCAGTCGTAAGAAAATGTGCTCTAATTCCATTTTCGCGTTCGAAAGCAAAGTTCTAATTCGTTTCCTCCTAGCTATCATTTCAGTTTCCTACAACATCCAAACTACAGCTATGTGATTTGGATGTACCTGTTTGTTGCACGTTGCATTTTCATCAATTTTTCACTGCATATTTAGTACAGCGGACGTAGCGAGGCCCTCCTGAACCGCAAACTTCCCAACGGTAGCTCAACTGTTAAGCAGGGTCTGAACTGACGCGAAACGTTACGTTCTTGTGCAAGACTCAGCGTTCGTTACGGAATTTGTGGCAATAGAAATAGACTACACGAGTAATCCAAATCCATGTATCTTATACAAGATAAGGGTGCCGTTCTCACGGCAGTGACACCAACAACGGTATAGAACCTTGATAAAAGCGTTGATGCGATGATGCAGAAACACAGAAGACCCTCGATAACTTGCCTATCTATTGTATAACAAGCTAAAAAAAAAACAAGGAAAAAGTTGCATATGATTGCTGTTAAAAAGTGGTTGAACAAAGGACTGGATATCTTATTTATGGAATTTTGTATTGTCTGTACCTTACTGAGCAGAATTGGAAAACTTCACGCTGCTATTCTTTGAAGGGAGAATCAAATTTTGCATTTGGCGATTATTGCTTATTTTCAATTCTTCAATCGGTTTATCTGACAAACCGCGGTGGTCATCTTGGTCGCTCTTTCCTCAAAGCAACTGACGGCCTTTTTCTTTGATTGTTTGGTTACAAGGATGTTTTTAAGGTTTGTGTTGTCATATGTTCAATATTCTTATCTAATTTTTTCTTTTTGCACATATCTCCGCTGAGTGTCTCCTTAGTAGGCCATCGCCTGGGGTGCGTAGTTAGTTTAAAGAGGTTCTTGAGAGACAGAACACGCCCCGGAATGGCTATGCCAGTTGCGTGCCTACTAATCGTAAGTCGTAGCACTCATTGAGGAGCAATCTTATCATCGCATGTCATAAATATCGGCATACAGCTGTTCCCCAATTAAGATTTTTTACTACCCACTATACCGCTCGTTTTCTTTCATCGTACAATAATTTTTTTCTGCTTTCTGGGTAGTCTTTTAAGTAATCTAAGTGGAGCCGCAGTACAGACCTGTTCTCCCTAATGTATTTTTAGTGTAGTGGGACTGTTAATCAGAGTAGTAAATTTTTTTTGATCTTACGTTAGGTTTATGAGGTATTTTAGGATCAGCCCAATTCACAAAAGCATCAAACATTTCAGTTCATCACTTAGTTGTGTCTCGATTTGTTATTAATCCCTTATTGATCGTTCCTTTTTCTTTTTTTCTTCTTGATATCACGATGATGTTTTTCCCTGGGATTTTTACAGTTTTCGACTTGTGGCACACCTATGAGTGTATGAGGAAAATAAATAAATAAATATGTCTCAATTTTCCCATTTATCTGACTAGGAGAGGCTTCATGCAGCCCGCCTTCCCTTAACGGACATTATGCTTTTTGGTATTGGTGTCGCACTAAGTCTTGCTGAAGGGGAAGATCTGGGTTTCGCTACCGTCAAGGGTGCGCACAATCGGAGGATGGCGATTGCCCAATTTCTTGGTGCGGTTCGAGGGTTTGGACACTTGTTCCCCCCTGGCAACGGGAACAAGTGTTTTCTTCGAATACGTGCAGTCTATACATGCCGTCTGCCATGCCCACCCTTTAGCATGTCCAATTGTCCGGTTCATTACGAAATCCTCGGTCCAGAGCCGTTTTTTCCTGCGCTTCCGGCGCTAAACGAGGAGAACTCTAATTCGCAGCCTTCGTTTCCCATGTAACCCCTTCCCCACCTCCGTTGATATTTTTCTGGCCCCTTTTACATCACAGACCATCTATTGGGCTCTTCAACAAATTTTGGATGACGCACAAAATCCCAACACCTAGTCGTTTCGAACTATGGCCCCTGTTATACTCCCACGGGAGCTTCCGCGGGACGTCCGCGGACGGACGATGCACCACGGACGGTCGTCGTCGTCCCGGGGCGGCTAGTGCACCGCGGACGGCTGCCCTCCCGCGGGCGGGAAGTATAACACCCCTCTCGTCGTCTGTCGGTGGCGATCCGCGGACGGCGGGCGTGACGGGCCGCGACGAGTGGCCCTGCGCGGGGTCCCGACGCGATTTCCGCCCATCCGCGGGAGTATAACAGGGGCCTATCATGTGGGAGAATGCTGTACCACAGATGATGTGTTAAGCTGATATTTTAGCATGTCGCGAAGATTATGTGATTGCGCATGGAAATTGCAAACCTACCTCTACCATACCAAACCAAATCCCTTACCAATTCAAGGGAGACTTTATGTTCTAGACGAAGTACTCTTTCCCGCAGTTACTAACCTTACGATTAGATGAAAGTTTCTTCTCTGGCTCATATATCTTTCTTCTTCATTTTCCGACCTCGCGCTTTGCTCTTCTAGACCTACATTTTGAAACATGTCCCATCCTTTGTAGTTTTAAATCGTATAGCAAATAGTGAACTGCTACTGCTCTACCGCTGCTATAAGTGTTGTTCATCTACATGAGTGCGTACCGTAGTTAATAAATATGCGAAATTGTATGTTGGTTTCGTTTTTTTGATTTTGGCGATTTCTCAAAAACATGAAGGAAAAATCCGTTCATTTTTTGAAGTTTAAATAAATAGTTGCATGTCTTAATGTAACGGAGGGAGTAATGCTTATTCCAGACTCAAAGCTCGGAGCGTGAAGAAACGGATTTCACTTCACCTCACAATGGTCCTTATACTGTGATGTCAAAATGCGTTGCTGAATTCCTTTCATTAATGATATTCGTTCTTGTTGGTCGGCTCCTTTTTTATCATTTACTTTAAAAGCTTTACTGAAATTCTTATAAAGCCTGAAGCACAACGCCTCAATTCAAAAACGTCATCTGCAATAAATAACACTTCGCTTCCTGGTGGTAATGGATACTTGTGACCAAAAAGTCTTGAGATGTATCGTTGAATAGGCGGAGCTCCAAAATCGGAGTTCCACTCTGAATTTCCCCTATCTGCGAAGAATTGTTGGTAGCCATTCTTCTTCCGCCGTTACGCTGCGAGCGGTGTGCTTCGCGCCTACGTGGCAATCTTCAAAAACGACGGTAGGACGGTCTGTCGACATCGAAGACGGTTTCTGGTTTGTTGATGGGTGAAGCCGGCTCTTTTCTGCCGCTATTCGAAAGATGGACGGCATCCCGGGGTCCCTTTCCTTGACGTTAACCCGATTGCGCTTTCCCTACAAGCACTCTCAGCCTACCGATGTGAGCCGTTTTGGGGCAGCCTCCACAGCTCACTATTTCCATGGTGCAGCATAGTGGAAATATTAGTGCATCCTTTTACTGGACAAATGCCGAAAGGAGAAAAAGAAAACAGGTTGTGTTGGAATGACCACCAATTTTGAATCCGTTTAGATTCACGCGTGCAACGTACACAAGTAGCCGCAGTTCTCGGGCGCATTCTGCCGCATTTCAGTGCTCATTTTCATTCTGGGGATACATTCCGTTGCGACTTTACACAGAGTGCTCTGGCTGATTATGGTAGGTCTTCTTTAGGAAGTGCAGAAATTTGGCACAACTGTAGAGTCGAGTCACAAACCACTCCATTTCACCACGGCCTTCCTCTATCCAATCTTTACCACTGCTCAGCAACCGGTGCTGTTTTCAGCCGAACTTAGCTTGTCACAACTCCGTTCCCAGACGTATTTAACAGATATGGAGCACGCATTTGGAATCGCTGTTCGAAATCGCATCTAGTGATGTGCGCCTCACATCAAAGCGCCATGGTGACCTGTAGCCGGATTCATGAACGTTCTAGGGACGTTCCCGGCTCCCCACGGGAAGCGACCAGGTGAGAGAGCAAGGTGGGAGAGAGAGGCGAGAGATGATAGATGAGGTGAGAGAGCGAGGCGGGAGAGAGAGATGAGAAATGATAGCGCATATCTCCACTGTAACCGCTTCATGAATCCGGCTACTGGTATCTACCCTTCCCTTCTAACCAGGGAAAAGTTTCGACCTTCCATGGAAGTTCAGGTTGAGATAAGGATCAAAAGAAAGAGCTCGGAATGCTGATTACGAATATGGGTGTCAAAATTGCAAAATGAAATTCCTGAGCGAGTTATGGCCTGCCGAAGTCGGGTGGCCTCACCACATATTGGTCGTACGAAGGAGCTGGCGTTGGAGTGGTGAGTCATCGGGGCTTCGTATGGCCTTGTTTAGTGTGCACCAGGGGTGTGCGCAAATGAAATCCGAAATTTCGTAAATCGTAAATCGTAATTACGAAAAAATCGTCGTAAATCGTAAATCGTAGGAGACGCCTGGCTTACAATGCATCCAATTTCCTTGTTTTTTTTATTATTTTAAAGCTAATCGAAGCTAGCTATGTTTTATTGAGATATTTTCAGCTTGAGCTAGACACCTTTCTAATTAAGATGGAAGCCATTAAAATCAACTAGCACCTTTCAAAGCCGGACAAGTTTTTGAAGAACCAAAATAAAGTGCTTGTTCAACAGTGCTATCTTAAAAGGCGCCTATACAGTGTGCCCAAATAAAAAGCCTACACTGCTTGGACGACCAAAAATGTTTATCATTCTACTAGCCATTGGCCTGCATACAAAACTATGACTTTGTAGAAACAACCACAATAACTCCGAATAAAGCAACAAAAACCGTTCCATCCAAAACCGATAAAAAACTGATCGCTGGCCAACTCGACGTATTTAGTAAATAGTACCAGACGTTCAGCGGCCTAACGGCCGCCAAACGTCTGGTTGGGGGCTTAACCCCCTAAACCCCGAGAATGGAACACCCCGTCTAGGCCTTCTTACTCGCATTACAGTGAAAAACTGGTTCTAGAGGAAAACGGGACAGTAGGGCGCAATCTCGAGAACTGCTTCTATGAAGCTTATCCATCCTCTATCGCTTATCCGCTTATTGTTCGGAATCCGGACACCGCTTGCGCGACATAGGTGACACCTCTTCTGAACCCAGACACCACTTGCATGACATCGGTGGCATGTCTTCTGACCCCAGTCACCCATTAGCGGCATCGTTGACACCTCTTCTGAACCCAAACACCCAATGCGCGAAATAGCTGACATGCTTTTTGAATCCAAGCGCCTGTTGCGGGACGTCGGTGACACATCTTCTAAATCCGAACGCCTGTTGAGCAACGTTGCTGGCATGTCTTTTGAACTCGAACGCCCTTTGTGCGACATCGGTGGCACTTCTTCTGACAGCCTCGACACAGCGTGTGTGGCAAACCGTTTGAACACGGACGCCTGCTACTCGACTTCTAAGAAAGGCCAGACCGATGAGCAGACGGACGGACGGACAACCGCTAACTCCTTTATATTTAGTAGGATGACACACCTAAAGTTCTAAGCCTTCACACATTTTGAATTGTACCTAAGAGCATTTTTGTAGCAGACGGGAAGGAATTGTGTGACGATTGAAGGAGTATGATCACGTTTTTGGACACTCATCACAGTCGGATTTTTAACTTAAAATTATAAAAGAAGATATTTTTCTGGGATTCTTTAGAAGTAAAGTGGAGAAGCAAGATGCAGCTTGTATTGAAAGTGGTTTAACTGACTCGTACAAGATGCATTTTAAACATATAGGCGAAACCCATTGTAGAGAAGTCGGAGGAGGATGGCTGTCGCGGGCCCCAGAATAGTTCTTGATTAGGATCCTACCACGAGCAATCAAGTCTTCCATACCTGCTGAGTTGTGAATTGCTACCTGATTTGTCTGGAAAGGATAAAGCACTGACCTCTACATCGGCGGCAACCGGAATTCATTCTATAAGGCAAACCCACACTCAAATGACCTCTACGATATCCCACAGAGGTAGAAAGCATGGCGCATCTCAAACAGGGACCGGCTAACGTCATGCTTTGTCCTTTATCATTTTTGAAGGCAACCGCGAACTCTGGAATGAAAGAACTGCGTTCGACGATACCAGCCAAGTATGTTCGGCATTTACTTCGCTCGCAGGTTTGCTTGCACGTGCTAAATTTCGCAAACTCCAAAATATTGCACTTATAAGTAATGACTGTTTGCATTCGCCAGTCCTGCTCTCCACTACCTTTGTAACAAACGCCATCGTATCTTTTGCCCAGCCTTTAGGATTCTGAACGGATTGCATAGGGCAAACGCAACAACCTCAATCAGACCACTGAAAACAAGACCAAAAGTGACCAAGAGACCAAAGACCAAACTTTTTCACTTTCATCATAAACGTCAGACGCTCTGCTTAAGGCGCACCTCATACGTAAATAGACTCCGCGCTATGACGTGCAGTGATAATCAGATTGAAACATGACTGTTTTACTCTTCCCAACAGTTTAGATGTTATTCCACAGCCCCCAATCAAGTCCAATATTCCTTGATGGCTTTGTACGAGTTCTACTCTTGTATTAGGTTGTCCCATAAGTCCCCGCCGTTTTTTCTTAACGATTCACTGCAGATTTCGCCGGCGGTCTCTTGCATAGCTCTGCATAACCTCCAGAAAGGGAACGATTTGCTCTATCAGAATATGTAGTGCATTTCTTCTTTTATCATGAATTTTGTCAATTTTTAGGTCGTTGAAGTGAAAAGTAAAAACGTGAAAAAGTAGTCATTTGCGCACTTGTTCTCTCCGTTTAGGTTTGTAAATTTTTGCGCAGATTTTTATAGCATTTCGAAGAAAATGTTTTGTACTATAGGAAAATGTGTTAGCGCTATTTGCTCATTTGTTCTTTATTTAGTTTTAGGTCATCAAATTGGGACGCGCGGAGGATTGTTATTATTGCCGATAGCTCCTGCTCTGTGGTTAGATTTTTTGGGTTGGTGTTATATGTCATTCAAAAGAAAATGTCTTGTTCTATAAGAATATGTGTCGCGTTTATTGATATCTATTGAATATCAACAAAATGCCAAAAAGAGAAAAATCGTCTTCACCAACGACTCCTTCTCCTTCTTCAGTTGTTGATATTCGACAGAAATCAGCGTGAGCCAGTAAACGCGACACAAATTCTTACTGAGCAAGACATCTTCTTCCAAACGACATATGACATCAAGCAGAAAAGTTCAACCACAGAACCGGAGTTTTGGTAAAAATTCGGACGGGAAAGTCGGAATTCCCAATTTGATGGCCTAAAAATCAATAAAGGGCAAGTGAGAAAATAGCACTAACACATATTTTTATAGTACAAAATATTGTCTTCCAAATGCTATTAAAAAACTGCGCAAAAGTTACAAACCTAAGCGGAGAGAACAAGTGCGCAAATGGCTACTTTTTCACTTTTTCACTTTTCACTTCAACGACCTAAAAATTGACAAAATTTATGATGAAGAAAGAAATGCAGTACAGGTTCTGATAGAGCAAGTCATTCTCTCTCGAAAGCTGTGCAGCGCTATGCAAGAGACCGCCGGCGAAATCTGCAGTGAATTGTTGAGTAAAACGGCGAAGACTTGTGGGACAACCTAATACATTGGAAAGAGTCGTCTATGTGGAGAACAAGTGGTGAAAAGTCACAAGTTGACTAGGTGCTGGTTGCAGCATGGAATGTGGTTCAGCAGGTGATCATCTTCATTGCAGTGCAAGGAGAATCTTCATGTCTTTCTGTAAACTGGAACGGAACTCAGGCCGCTCGAATGTGAGAGTGTGGCCAAAAAAAAGGCTACCTCAGTTTCATTGCCAGGAATTAACTCGACCGGCCTATCCACAAAGCTGCGTTGTTCTGTCACAGCCCACAGCAGAACATAAAAAAGTAAATTGGAAATAGCAATGAGCTATGAGGGAAGTCTTTAAAAGTGGGTACATCGCCATAATCCGAATTGTATCATGTTATGTGGCGATTGTCATCTGTGGGCCTAAGATAACATTTACAAAGTTTACGATTCACGACCCAAAATGCCTTAAATCGTAAATCGTAAAAAATTTGCCAAAAATTACCGTAAATCGTAAAATCGTAAATCGTAAATCGTAATTACGCACACCCCTGGTGTGCACGCGACGCTCGACGCGATGCATGGTAGTGGACAAATTCATCGAGCGACGCGATTGATCAATTCGGCCACTGTACATGGCATCGCGTCGCCCGCACACTAAACAAGGCCAAGAAACAAGAAAGACCCTCAATGTGACACAGGAGTAGTGCCCCTGCTCGTCAGGTGCGACGTCGTTGGATTGGTACCCGTTGCTGCCGGTTCCTTGCAAATCATAATTCACCTTCGAAATGACCTTTTATTCTGAATTATGACACGTGTGTCATTAATTAGCCGGAAAAACTACCATACACATTTGTAAAAATGCTTGAAGGCAAAAAACTGCTGGTGTGACATTTTTATTTAGTATTTTGCACAAATAGAGTCCAAATATATATTGAACAACTAGAGGTGTTTCTAACAACCTTGGCATTTGTGGAATAAAGCAAAAAATGTGTGAAGCAGACATTTTGCTCACACACACAGCGCATTCTATACATGTAGCCCCTCTACAATCAGCAACAAAACAGTCAATTGTAGCAAGATCAAACACATATTCAACAGGATTAACAAACACATCGGGATGATCATCAACGTAATCCGCCTTATGCCATGAGTATTTCAGAAAGTTTGAAAACCTAGGGGCACGAAACATACAGCAAATCTGCGAAAGAACTTTCAGTAGGCTGCCCATCTGGGTCAACTCCACGCTATTTGCCACAGCAAACAACCTGACACTTTTTATCGGGCCGAAGGAAAAAAACATCTAGAGGTCGTATAAGCCATGCAGCCCTGGCAGGAATACTGCCCACAGTGATTTGGCTGTCATAATTCAGAATAAAATGTCATTTGGAAGAAAGTTATGATGTGCCTGGAACAGGCAGCAACGGGAACCGATCCAACGACGTCGCACCTGACGAACAGGAGCACTACCCCCGCGCCACCACTGCACCTGACGGGTCTTTCCTACGGAACCCCGATGACTCACCATCTAACGCCAGTTCTTCGTGCAACAAGTATGTGGTGAGGCCACCCGACTTCGGCAGGCCATAACTCGCTCAATAATTTCATTTTGCAATTTTGTCATGCATATTCGTAATCAGCATTCGAGTGCCTTCTAATGATCCTGGTCTCACCGCGAAGTTTCATGGAAGGTCGAAACCCTTTCCTAATATGAAGGAAAGTTTTCGCCCTCTATCCTCAAGATATGTGAGAGCGGCCGCTGTATTGGGATAAAGACAGTTTTTACAAATATTGCTTCCCGTCCCTCACGAGTTTAGCGTGCCCATGGTCACGTTTCGGAGGTTTCCCGCAGTCTAGAGCATGCTAAATATGAGACAGTTAAACACCTGAAAGCAAGCAAATGTGTACCTACAATGACCGCACGCGGAGGCGGAGCTTACCACGCCTGCGCAAGGAACTGCATCATGATCGTGGCGTCGAGGGTTCGGTTCCCCGATCGCGTTTTTGCACTTTTACCGTAGTGTCGCATTTCCATAGAGATTTCCATATCTCAACCTTCTTTGGAGTTTGCTGATGTTTTTACTTCTTATTCCTTGGCGACACCTCGTGATGCTTCAGCAATGTCCCAAATATGTAAAATACGATGATATATGAAACATTTGTGAAAACTTTCAACACCAATTATACACAGTCACAAACTGCAAAAAAACAACAGAAAAACCGATAACAGTATGGGCAGCGTAAGAAGGCTGTAGTTTATTCACGTCCTGGCTCATCACATTGGTCTAGCTCTTACGGGATCGCGATACAGTCCCATTTCCATGGTTGTCAACCTTCCGTAAAATAACTGTTCCAGTATAGTCAGAATCTTTTCCTCCGGAACGGTCCGTCTTCCTGAAAACGTGATTGTGCCTTCAATGGTTATTGGCGTCGTAACTTCGGCGCAATCCTCTTCTGGTTGGGACTTGTGGTCCTTTTCTTCCACTACCTCCAACTTCCACACTTCGTCAATTTCCAGATGTAAAAGTTCGAAATCTAGAAGGATACTCGCTAATCCTTTCGCCAGCTTCATCTCGAAGGAAC
Source organism: Heligmosomoides polygyrus polygyrus (assembly GCA_947396885.1). Taxonomy (NCBI): domain Eukaryota; kingdom Metazoa; phylum Nematoda; class Chromadorea; order Rhabditida; family Heligmosomidae; genus Heligmosomoides; species Heligmosomoides polygyrus. Next base: position 26,391,844 of record OX377204.1, on the reverse strand, counting down.
AGCAGCGGAGATCCACACTTCAGTAGGTGAATAACCAATAATCAGGATCAGCAGGCATTGTAGAGGCGATGCATTGTAGAGACATTGTGTTAGCAGCAGCTTATTATGACCGCGCGAATTCGTAAGCATAATAGAGACGTCAATATTGATGGAGGTGGTGGGTCAAGTTGGAGATCATGAAGTCCCTCATACATTGTGTGTACACTGCGGTGGCACTCACCCCACCGACACCAATACATTGCAGTTGTCTAGCTTCCCACCGCCGTTTCATGTTGAACCCACGTCAAAATTTTCGTACTGTGAGAACAAGAACCATTAATCGGAGTGAAAGCTTCATATGTCATCGTATTTGGCATATTTCGGGCATTGCTGTTGCATCACGAAATGTCGACAAGGAATAAATACTGAAAACGTCTCACTGCAGCGAACTCCACGAAAGTTCAGATATGGAAATCCCTATGGAAATGCGCTACTATGGTAAAGATGCAAAAACGCGACGTGGATGGGGGAACCAAACCCTCGACGCCACGATCACGAGGCAGCCCCTCTACCATTGCGCCACCCAGGCCACGGCGCAGGTTCCTTGCGCAGGCATGGTAATCTCGACGCTGCGGACCCTTAACCATTACAACCTCTTTCTCGTTTGCCTCAAGGAATCGGCAAAAACAAAACATGTGCTGTTACTATTTGGAGGACGACGACTCTTCCCATAGTATTTGTTCGTGCCGTTCCAGCGTACCGCTGAGACTGTTCCTTTGTAAAGAAGGTCTAGTACAGGGCGGGTGAGGTGAAAGCTCCCAGTGCTCTTTCTATCGCTTGTTGCATAATTTTTGGACATGCGGTCCAGTGCTGTTCTGGAGCTGGAATTTCTTCCTCTTGTTCTATTCCTTAGGCAGGCGGAGTTTCGTTTACTGGGCGGTGTTTTTTATCTAGAGGCCAGTATTAGAAGTCCGTATACGTTGGGACATCTCAATGTATACGGGGCCTATTGCGGTGTATCGCATGTAATAGAACTGTTCCTGTATGAGCATTAGACTAGGCGTGCTTCTTAGCTGCTCACCAACGTCTACACGTCGTTGCTGCGGGCGCTATCGTACGATCCACATCTCATACGATGTCACAATGAAATAGAAGAAATTGCTTTTCTTGCCTCGGGAAGGATTACTTTGACATGGTGAACCTTTCTGCTTTGTAGTTGTCGGAATAAACTTTCTGACGACGTGTAAACGGTTCGCTATACCGAAGTTGCTGCACTGCAACATCTTAGAAAGCCGGTTTGCCTTGCATAGGTTTTATTCGATTGTTTTCCAGAGTTCTTCCTTGTCCACGGCTTGGCGACTGTTTTCACGTTCTCCGTCTTCCAGGGTTTTCTTGCCTACATACTTACTCCCGATTAGTGGGCGTCAGGTTTGAGGCGTCCTCGAAGCCAGTGTCGTTGGGGGTGCCATGGAGTGACGAGAGTTATGACAATGTTCTGTCGTGCCAGACAATCCAGAGCCATTTCTTTCGCAAGCTATTAATAAAATTCTCGTTTACTCAAGTCGGGTTGTACTTGGTTCATCCATGTCTTTTACGAGGCAACTCGCTGGACTTTCCTACCGCTCGGTCTAGTCCTCCACAACAATTTGTTGGTTCATAAGTTTTGCACGTTTTCGTTGGTCGCTGAAATCGAGGCACTCTTGTGAAATACAAGGCTGTGTGCTAATAATCGGATTTCGTCTACACCGCACTTCTCTGCAAGTGGAGCAAAGCGATTCGCTAGTTTTATTGGGATTGTAGACGGGAGGATCGACCAGTTCCGACGAATGGCAAGCGAAGTGATTTCTTTTCTCTCCTGCAGTCTAAGCAGTACTTTAGCACAGAATGGAGATCGGATCCGCAGTCCACGTCTTACTCGTACATCACTATTGTATGTTCAAAATCGCCTGTTGACAAGGGCATAAGTGTGCATGTGTGAGGGGGCAGAAGTGCGGATTCACTACCATTTTTTCCAGGGTTTAATCTCAATAGTAAGGAAAAAGTAAACCTTAGTTAAGTAATCCAATACAGTTCCATTAAAACTCACACACTTAGAAAAGCACGCCACCGCAACACACAAATTCTCGTTGTAGAGTATACAACAATAAATAACAAATCTGTTACAGCAGATATTTCTTTATTACACAACCTATAACTTTATTCCAGGTTCACTTCAAGCAGTCACTCCCTACGACGGTGTTCTCCACGCTGCATTGTGTCATGGAATAGCAATTTTTGTACTCGTAGCATGCTTTGCACATATTAGGTAAGTGCTCAGTGAAAGGGACCATGGTAACGACGTTTAAAGCTATGGCGACTGTCGCATTCGTCACCTATTTTTCCGTCACCTATGTTTTATAGTTCGAGTCGCGCCGAGGCCAACCAAACCTTCCACCCCTCCTGGGCCTGTGAAGATGTGTCTGGAAAACATAAGACACTCCTGTCCATAGGCTGGCTATCGAAATTCGTTGTAAACCTAAGCCTATTACGCTTTCAAGTTGGCTCAACGGTAGTCCCCAGAAGTAGAATGCGTAGTGTATCCCGCAAAAACTATTTGATCACACCGTACTTTATCCTTATCCTTTATTCATATCCATATCCATCGGCGAAAACCAATGGATTACAAAAACGGTTTTGCACTTTTCGATTAGTCAGATCCTATCCTACTATATATAAAGGAGTTGGCGGTTCTCCGTCCGTCTGTCCCGTCTGTCTGCTCATCCGCCTGGCCTTTCCTAGAAGTCGAGTAGCAGGCGTCCATGTTCAGACGAGGTGCAACCCACGCCATGTCGAGACCGTCAGAAGAAGTGTCACCGATGTCGCGCAAAGGGCTTTCGAGTTTAAAAGACATGCCTCCGACGTTGTTCAAGAGGCGTTCGGATTTAGAAGATGTGTCATCGACGTCGTGCAACAGGCGCTCGGATTCAAAAGGCATCTCAGTGATGTCGCGCATTGTGTGTTTGGGTTCAGAAGAGGTGTCAGCGATGTCGAGTGATGGATGTCTGTGGTCAGAAGACATGTCATCGATGTCATGCAAGGGGTGTGTGGGCTAAGAAGAAGTACTACGCATTTTAGGCAAGGGATGTCTCGGTTTAGAAGAGGTGTCACCGATGTCATGCAAGTGGTGTCTGGGTTCAGAAGAGGTGTCACCTATGTCGCGTAAGGAGTGTCCGGATACCGAACACGTGTAATGGGAAATCACATAAGAGGAGACCAGTAAGCGGGGGTCCAGTGACGGATGGGAGGACCAGCGAAGGGAGGAGGTGGGGTGGGGTACCAGTAAGAGTAGAATCTTTAATGGGAGCCAGTGAAGGGGGACCAATAAAGAGAACCACTAAGATGAGGGTTGGAGGCGGTATTAAGGGGGGGGGGAGAGGGAGAGGATCCAATGAAGTGGGGAATGTTCTGCGAAGGGGAACCGGTAAAGGGGGAATCATTAAAGGAGGACCAGTGAAGAGGGGACTAGTGAAGGTAGGACCAGTAATGGCGGCCAGTGAAGGGGAGGAAACCAGTAAAAGGGATAAGTGAAGGTGAGACCAGTAATGGGGGAGCTATGGAGGGGGGTGGGGGCAGTAAAGGCGGGACCTATAATGGGGGCCAGTAAAAAGGACCAATAAAGGGTACCACTTAGGTGAGGAGAGGCAGTAAGAGGGAGCAAAACGGTAAGAGGGAGCAAAACGGGGAGAATGGGAACCAGTGAAGTGGGAGAGTCATGTGAAGGGGAGGGGACCGGTAAAGGGAGAACCAGTGAAGGTGGAGCAGTAAGAGGAAGTGGGTCAGTGGAAGGAACCTGTAAGGGCGGACTAGTACTTCTTCTCACTATCATCCAACGTGTGTGTGACAGGAACGTCGTATAACGTTGTCTAGATGAAGAGATGTGCTTCAGATCAAACATTGCGAAGCATGCGTTGGATTTTCAAAAGACCTTTGAAAGGCAGCGAGCGTGTGCGTGTACATGCCTCTCACTATCACTACTGACTGATTCTCACTACATTTTTCTTCCTGTCTCTGGCTGCACATGGGTAAGGGGGTATTGGGTTTTGTCGGGGGGGGGGGGGAGTGGTGGTAGGGAGAATTACTTCGGGAATCGGCGGATTATTATTGCCGTCGGATATTTAGCGGCATACAGCTCTCACAAGATTATCACAATCTGTTCCTCACCACGTAGAGAATGTGTACTTCGGAAAATAAATCGGCGTAAGTGCGATAGAGGATGGATAAGCTTCATAGGAGCAGTTCTCGAGATTGCGCCCTACTGTCCCGCTTTCCTCTAGAACCAGTTTTTCACTGTAATGCGAGTAAGAAGGCCTAGACGGGGTGTTCTATTCTCGGGGTTTGGGGGTGAAGCCCCAACCAGAAGTTTGTCGGCCGTTAGGGCGCTGAACGTCTGGTGACGAATAATCGAATAACCGAATTTCGAACATTCATTCGGACTTGTTCGTATTGGACAAATCGTTTCTACACAGCTAGATATGTTGAAGCCTAATAACCATTTGTCTTTTCATTTCGATAAAATATTCGTTTCTGTTTCTTAACGTTGGTCATTGACAAAGACTGTAACATATATTTATTGATTTATTTACTTACTACGTCTTTGTTAGCTCTCTTTAAAAACATTGGCAAAATCGTGAGCGGGACATATCGTTTTACTACAAACTGCGATTAGGTAGGATAATGGTATTTTCCAGCCATAAGTTGAGCATAATAAAATGTCAAATTGCTTGAAATGTGGTTTGGGTCTTTACGCTTCCTCTCAACAACGCTTCCATTGGAGCAGAATTTCGCTAAACCGTATTTATAGGCGTAATATAACTTAATATAACTCGGACAATTATGCATATGGAATAAGAAGCTTGGAGCTAGACAACAACTTGAAGCACAAAACGGCAAACATACCGATTTTAGTGAGCACTGCTAGGAAAAAGGAGACGGTATGGCCGTTTGAGGTACTAACTACCAAGCTGTCCAATAATTCTTGGCCGAAAATTTCACCATTTTTAATTTTTTCAACTTTATTGAAAAACAAGTCTAATCAACAATATAATCACCACAGTTATCCACAACAGTGGCCCATCGATTGGGCAGGTCGCCGATGCCCTTCGCCCAGAGCTCCGGGGGCTGCGACTCGAACAAGTCCGTGATGTCGGATTTGAGGTTGTCGTAGTTGGTGAATTTTCTTCCGGTCAAATGGTGCTACAGCGGGCGGAAAAAGTGGTAGTCGGAGGGGGCGAGGTCCGGGGAATACGGCGGATGGGCACCGTCTCCCAGCCGAGCGTCGCCAACTTCTGCTGGGTCTCCTTCGCCACGTGGGGGTGCGCGTTGTCGTGCAGCAGGTGGACCGAGGCCCGTCGGGGACGCTTTTCTCTGATGTAAGCGGCTAGTTTCTCGAGCTGATCGGTGTAGATGGAGGCGGTGACCGTCCTGCCTTGCGGGAGCAGCTCGAAGTACAGCATGCCCTTGGCGTCCCACCAGCAGCAGAGCATGATCTTCAGCGGGTTTTCCCTGTCCTCGAGGCTCGTATCGCCGCTCTCGAAACGAATGAACCAGCGCCTGACTGTGCGTTGGTACACTGCATCCTCCTTGCACGCTCTGCAGATGTTGGCGACCGCGGTGCCTGTGTGATTGCCCAGCAGCCACTCGTAGTACACGAACGTACGAATTCGACCTTGGTCCATTTTAGCTTGTACTGGTAGCTAGACGCGGCGACTGCGCCTTATATACCCCTAGCGTGGAACACTGGAGAACCTTCTAGAAGGTTTTTACACTTGCCTGATATTATAACACTTCTGAGGAAAATTGTAGAATTTTGAAAATTTTCGGACACGAATTATTGGACAGCCTGGTAACAGTAGCGGACAAAGACGGGATTACTGTGTGTGACGCAGCGTAAATTATGATAAAATGGTGGACTTGATCATGCGCTTGCTGATCAGCTACTGTAAGTGTAGAATTCATAGAATTAAATGCAAGTTCTGGATGAGACCAATCTTTATAAAGCTTTAATTGCTCTGCCCCATTCTGGAGCTTCTCCTTCGTTCAATGGCGTGCTCTTTTGTGCGTCATAGCTGGAGTGCAGAGCACCCGTTTAAGGCACTGCTTGTATGTTGTTGTTGGTAAATGACATATTTAGTTAACGTATCGTTTGCCCAAGCTTCTTGAGGAATTGCAATTTTGCGGCGTATCTCTCACACTGTATTATAGTGTAAAAACGGCTTGTAAGTAGCAACGTAGCAACATACCAAAGACGATAGTGGGGTGACAGAAATGATGCATTTCAGTTGTAGGTTGGAATCGAATAAATGAAATAATTAAGTTAATTAATTAAATCCTTTAGAGTTATTCAGTCATCTAACACAGAATATTACACAACCAGACGCTCAGCGGCCTAGCGGCCGCCAAACGTCTGGTTGGGGGCTTCGCCCCCAAACCCTGAAATTGGAACTTCTAATATAGTAATTAGAAAAATCAATGATCTAGTACGTTGGCTGACTGTGTGTGTTGACGCATACCATGCTGATTCGGTTTGCTCATGTCCGAAACCTTCTGCGATTGTGATACAGCTGTTTCATATAACTGCTCTCTTGAAATGAAGTTCCCAATAAAGTCACTGTTAGAAGATGGAAAGAATCACACAGATATCATCCATTGAGGAGATAACCTCTCTCCTATGTTTTAGAAAAATGTTTTCCTCAAAACTGTCAATAATAAGAGATACTAAACGGATAAGCGAACGCGCCTGCCTCTGTACGTCGGTGACATGTCTTGCAATCCCAAGCGGCCTTTGACCGACATCGGAGACACGTCTTCTGAACGCGGAAGCCCGTTGCCCCACAACACTGACACATCTTTTGAATCCGGACGCCACCCCCCCCCCCCCCTCCCCACCCCACCTTACTGGTTCTCTCGAACAGGTCATCCTTTAGTGGTCCCCTCTTGCCCGCTTCAGCTGCTGGACCCCTTCTTTTTGATTGCCCTTATTGGTAACCATCCTTAATTAACTCCTCCTTTCTTATTCCCTTATTGGTAACCGTCTACTGAACACCATTATTGGTTTCCCCATTCCCTTGGTCCCGTCTACTGACCCCATTTAGAGATCCCGTATTACTGGTTCCCCGTCTCCGTGTCACCTCCAGCCCCCTCCCCCTTCCAGGTCACTTTCACGAATTTCAAGAATTTCACTTTTCAAGATATTCCCCCCCCCCCCCAAACTTGTCCTCCCACGCTCACGGCGTGACATCGGTGACATGCCTTCTGAACCCGGACATCGTTTAATCGACATCGTTGACTCGTATTCTAAAGCCGGACGTCTTTTGAAGGACATCGCTGACATGTCTTCTGTACCTGCCCCCCCCCCCTTCCCCCTTTGCGCGACGTCGGCGACAGCTCTTCCGAACCCGTTCGCCTGTTGCACGACGTCGGTGGCACCTCTTATGAACCCGGACGTCTGTTGAACGACGTCGGTGACACCTTTTCTGAATTCGGACGCCTGTAGAACGACGTCGGTGACATGTCTTCTGATGGTGAGTACGAAAGCCCTTTGCGCGACATCGGTGACACGCCTTCTGACCCTCTCGACCTGACATGGGTGACACATGGTCTGAACCCGGACGCCTGTTACTCGACGTCTAGGATAGGAAAGGCCACACGGATAGGCAGACGGACGGACAGACGGACGGACAACCGCTTACTCTTTTATATATAGTAGGATACAACAGCGTATGCGTCCCCCTTTTCTTTAATCTTTGCTTGCTTCTTTTCTTTCTACTAAAATGGCGGGCCGCTTCCCAACTGTTGCCATTAATTGAATAGATTTTTAGTGGAGGGCACGTTAATCCTGCTGTAACAATAGGATTAACGGCCGCTGGAAAAACACCAATATTCGATGCTGTGCTCTACATTGTATCTCAGTTACTTGGTGGAGTTGTGGGCGCACTTATAACGAGAGTGAGAAATCAATCACCCTTAAAAACAGAGTCCTAATTTTTTTACGTTATTGCGAATGTGATTTCTTGGTTGGAAAATCGATAGTTTATAGGGATTGTTAGCATATGACCAGTACGTTAATATCCAGGGAGGAGCAACGCTATGCGCAGACAACACCGAGTGGTATGAGGTAAGGGGAAAGTTCATGCTGCACCACTTTTGGTTCATCGAAGTGAGGTAGGACAAGTGAGAGTTCAGCGTTGATTAGAAGTTGTTTTAAGGGCCTCATCGCCGAGATACTGACTACGTACTTGTTGGTGCAGACTGTACTACTGACCGCCGTCGACTCGACAACCGATCTCGCTCCACTTGCAATTGGTTTCATAATCATAGTAGATATTCTGGCAGTGTAAGTTAATATAGGGATTCTGCCCGTCATGAAAATGGACATACAAACTTCCGAACACTACTCCGATATCCACTATTTTTTGCTACCATGAGCATTTGATTCTCAAGCGAATTGTAGCCGAAGGAGGCCCCGGCTGTCGTCTGCACCTGATTCGAGGTCCTTGGTTCGAGTTTCCTACCTATGTCAGTCAAGCCTTCCTTCGGGGTCAATGAGCTGCTACCAGACTTTTCTGGAAGAATACATCACTGACCCGTCCACCGTAGAAGGCATTCAAGCTGCGTCCAATGCTTACTTGGCCATACAATGACTTGCGGTGGCCAGCCGATGAACAAGTCAGCGCTCTATCCTTGCCAGACAAGTGTGGTACCAATTCACCGACCCCGGAGGCTTGGTTGGCTTGGGCGTGAAATTCGAACCAGGAACCTGGTATCGGACGCAGGCGACGGCCGGCGCCTGCGTCCGATACCAGGTTCAGGACTTGTGGGACAACCTAATAAATACCATAACAGCCCTGTTATACCCCATAAATGGCAAAAGTACCTCCGCTGCGAGATTATCAGTGCCCATTGCGTGGCCCATGTGACGAGCTGACCTCCCCGAAGCCTTCTGGAGAATAGGACCAAAACCTAACACGCAAATAACCATAGATTGACGAAATGGTTGACCAGCAGGATTACTTTGTGATGACGAAGTGTACAGTGAGACACCGCACCCTTTAAAATATCGTAGTGAGGATGAAAGAAACGTTGCATACGGTAACTCATGAGTTATGCTTACAAGGAAACTTGATTAATCTAGGGTCAGTATCGCGAACATTGCCGATTGTTTCAAACCATCTACTGTGTGACTCTCATCGTTGTCCTCTAAGCTCTTCTTTTTAGGGGAAACATTTCTGGTGCGTCGATGAATCCCGGACGTTCGTTTGGACCAAATATAGTAGCGACAGTGTTCATGCACGATAAACTCAAACCAACGTTCTGGTCGTTTCATTGGATCTATTACCTTGGACCGATTCTTGGTGCACTTATTGCTGCTGGGCTCTATAGGTAAATAATTTCCTTGCAGGAGTAATTTTTTATAGCGACGCTTCTGCGAGCATATCTTAGGGGAAATTAAATTCAATTAGTTCCTTCTATCTTCAAGCCCTGAACTGATCCTCGAAAAACGCTTGTAATAGAATATGTAGTGTTCAGCATGAGAATCACTACTCCTTCAGAAGCTCGTAGTTGTAGGCTGAGGTGGGCTACGAACAGTACTCCTTGGTAATAGCATATGCGTTTCGTACATAACATGCCACATTCGTGGTGGGATATGCTTTCCGTGCCCCCGGTGTTTTGTGCAACGATTGAACTTTTTAGACGGAAGCCTTTTCTGACGTGCTAAAAGGGCAATTTAAAAAATCAGCTTCATCAGCTCCTAATTTGATTATAAACTGAATCAAAGCATTAAACTGACATGCACTCGTTCATATAGCCCCTCTGTGCTGTGGGCATAGTCAAGAAGTCCACTTTTTACTACTGACAAAACTGTTGCTTCCGATTCCTGACTGATTTTTAGGTTGATATTCGCTAAAAGCAACCGTATGCTATAGACTGGCAGAATTGAAACAAGAAGCTTGGATATCTTTCATTACTATCCTATTCAAAGGCAACTCACAATACTTGTAGCTAACACATTCGCGCGTGAAACTCAGCGATTGCTTCTTGTATGAGACCAATTTTACTGTATTTCTTAAAGAAATTGTGCTGTACGTATCCTTTTTATGTGCTCTCATTGCCGAACTGTGGCTAATAAACATCCATTTAACGGCATGGATTGTTTCGTAGTGAACACTGCTCTAGTTTGGGCCCTAAAGATTCTGGTTGTCCATTAGAGTCCTTTCGAAATATGTTTTTGCTTTCTTGTATTCAACAATGCGTCTCGATATGCATTGCTCGTTGTTTGGCAACAATTGCATGTACTAACTATTCACCAGAAAATTAAAAGTAATGCTTTGGTCAATGGCTAAAAACAGGTTCATTGTTTACTACTCTGTGATTATGCTCAGTAAATGATCATTTATTTAAACCTCTCAACCACATTTTAAAGAATAGCTTTTGAAAGTTCTGGAAAAACTCAAAAGAGAGGTAGGTCGTTCTCCAATGCATTTTTTGGGCTTCTTTAGCTTCAAGAAATTTATAAAACATTACAAAGCTTTACATAAAACTATGACCAAATAAATTTTTAGAGCTGATTAGGTGGCAAGCACCTACAGGGTGCGTAAAAAGTATTGACGCACTAAACGTAAACGTTAAAAGTAACAACACGTCATAAAATTTATCGTGTTTATATACAAAATGTCAACTTCTTTGCTGCGAATGCAGGGGCGAAGACGCCGAGGAAAGGCATCGACGGTACGCCGCAAGTAGTCCGCGTCGATTTCGTTCCATGCTTTGACCAGATCATCCTTTACTGATATTTTGGGAAGCAGCGGAAGCCTTGTTCTCCAAAACCTCTCATATAGAAAGATTCAGCGGGTTTAAAACCGTTCTATACCAGAGGTCATTCCTCTGCCGAAATGAAGTCCTCCAAGTTGGCGCGGCACCACAGCCCTGAACAATCCTCGACTCTGCGCAGGAGTCTAATCCTGCTGGGAGATACACGGCTTACTGTCGAGATGGGATTCGAGCCAAGGAACCAGTCGCTTTTTTAGGATATCAATACAGATAGTTCTACTGATTTATTTTCACTCCTGTATCCACGCGAACGAGAGACGCTTGTGATGAATGCACAAACCATGATACTGGCCGGATGCGCCTTCCTTGCAGTGGGGTTCCCGTCAGAATTAGCACTTTGGAGCACTTCTTGAAGAGTATGTAACTCATCTACAAGTTGAATGCACAAAGGTATCAATTCACTGAAAGTCAAAGCATAGAACGAAATCGACGCGGAGCACCGTCGATGCCTTTGGTCGTCGTCTTCGCTCAAACTCGCAGCAAAGAAGTCCATATATAATACAGGCGACGCTATTCTGTTCGCTAGATCATTGTTGACATTTTGTATATAAAAATGTTATATTTTATTATGTGTTGTTATTTCTAACGTTTTCTATGTGCTGGAATGTTAGAAACTTCACCATTTCTTGAGAAAGCACGTCCGGCATTGAATACCTATATCTGTAGGGCAAATTGCTTGTCCCTTTGGTATGAAGTGCGCCTTTTTACTTGCTCACGCAGAAGAGGAATTCAGTGTTGTTGTCGTCGAACAACGGTGGGCCCTGGTCTGCGATGGAATTCTTAGCACAATGAGTAGGCCAAGTTCTGGGATTGGAGCATCTTTTATAGAATAGGGTATTGGAGAATGTTTCCCATAACCTAATTGTTAAGTCTCTCAAAAAGTCTTCATGGCCTTTCTTCAGGTTTAGAGCTTTAGACAATACCTTCTTCTACTGAGACAGCTCTCCTTTTCTTGTAGCATAAAGGACCTCTAAACTTATGATCTATGCGGGATACTCACATAATCAGCGTTAACTGAGTATTGTGGATATTTTGTGGTTTATTGGTGGAATGATCGCCCGCGACGTGGGTTTGGTTCTCAGGCGACACCATGATATTAGGTTGGAAAAAAAGTCTTTTCATTTTTTTCAAAGATTTATTACTTCACAACTACAAAGTCAAATCAATTGAGATAAACTCTATTTTGTTCTACTACACTTCTCCAAAGACTGGGTGATTTTCCAATTCCTCTCGCTTAAAATACTGCAGTTCTGGAGTCGAACCATTGATAAATCCAATTTTTGAGGTCTTCATCCGTTCCAAAATATTTCTCTCCAATTTCTTGCTTGAGAGCACGGAAGAGATGGTAGTCGGTAGGGGCGAGATCAGGGCTATACGGTGGATGTGGCATTACCTCCCAGCCCATCCCCTTTATTGTTTCTCTTGTGAGTCTTGCAACATGTCACTTTGCGTTGTCATGCAGAATCATCACCTTCGACTTCTCCGGCCCGTTTTCTTGGAGAGTTGCGACGACTTTGTGGAGTTGGCCGCAGTATGTGACAGCAGTAAGTGTCTCTCCACTTCTGAGAGTTTGCCGATAAATCACTCCTCTGATATCCACCAAACACTCAAGAGAATCTTCCGTTCGTGAACATTGGGCTTGAGATCAGACTTAGGGCTCTCTCCCTTTTGTACCCATTGCCTTTTCCTCGGAAGTTGGCACACAGAACCCAGGACTCTTCGCCTGTCACAATCCGCGGAAGAAACGATTTTCTTCCTTATCTGGACAGAAGAGAAGCAGCGATGGAGAGCCGTCGACCTTTCTGAGTGTCTGACAGGGCATGTGGAATCCAAGCTCCAAATTTCCATGAAAGCCAAGATTCTTCAGATGGATCCCCACTATCCTATGAGACACTTCGAGCTTCTCTGCCAGCTGACGTGTCGTCTGCCAACTATCGGTACGAAGAAGATGGTGTAGTTCACTGTCGTCCAATCCAGTTGGCCTTCCTGACCATGCTTTGCCCTCAGTGAATAATTTCCCTTTAAAGGCTTTCCGAACCACTCATAACAGGCGCGATGAGTAGTAGATCCCAGGCCATATATGTGGTTAATTTGGTCTGCTGCCTGACGTGCTGTGGATTCTTTAATGAATTCTTGAAGAATGCCGTGCTGAAAACGGCCATGAGGTAGATCTGGCATTGAATTCGGAAGATTGGATGGATAACGAATTACAAGAAGAGTCTTAACCTGTGTCTGCGGTCGAACGGTAGACAAGTGTGATAGGATTACGAAATCAGCAATCAACATTGGCTAGTGCGTTTACAAGGGGAAGGGTAAAAAAAATTTCGAAGTGTGAAGAGACTTTTTTCCAACCTAATACATAGTTGGTGGTCCAATGGGTATTAAATACCTCAAACTTGGGCAACCAAGCATTATTGTGATAGAAAATAACTTTAATCGTACCGACGCAATATCGTCAAGAATTTAATCGATCATTCAGTATTACGGTGTCAAAAAAAGCTAAGTGCTCAAGTACCGATTTTCACTCTGGGACCAGATTCATCAACCGCTTACCACCCTCTAGCGGTGAAAATACCGCCAAACCTGATGCTAAGTAAATGTCGTATCAGAGGTTTGGCGGTATCTGCACCGTTAAACGGCGATAAGCGGTTGATGAATCCAGCACCAGATGTGTATAACAAGACTGATGTTTTTAACCTGATCTAGGAGATAAGAAAGCTTTCCATTCTATCTTGGAGAATTTGGAAGAGTAACGGATGCATTATAAATTTTTAATCCGATTTCTCGTCTTTTTCTCGATTTCTCGTTATTCTATTAGTTGAAACGTGCACATGGGCTCCTGTTCTTATGGATTTCCGGGTCATACTGTCCGAACAATAAATAGAGATTTATTCCTGAATTCAAGTGGAATCGATGTAGGCGAAAATGATATGAAAGTAACAGAAGGAAAGACTGTAGGTCAATCATCTGAGCAATCGGTCCTCTCGCGCTTCGAATAGTCTGAAGATGATACATTGGATATCTCACTGCATGCTGTCCGCTATTTCGTATTTTCAATGACAAACTCACTTGTAAAGAACGGCGGCGACGGTTGCGCCCATAAATGGACCGGCCCAGTAGATGTAGTGGTAGCTCCAGAAATGTGCTGGGATCGCATTCGGATCGAGGAAGATCTGGCCGACGATGTTGGGTCCCAGCGATCGAGCTGGATTCATCGAAGCTCCCGTAATTGCTCCACTAAAGCTGATCAATGTGCCAACAAATCGATTCGGTCCATTATGGATCGGCTCACGTTGAGAAAATGTCGATGCTGAGTGTCAGACCGATAGCCAGCGGAGCGAGTATGTTCTTGTTGGTGTCGACAGCGGTTAGCAGAATCGTATGAACGAGGAAGTAGGTGACGACAGCCTCACTCATCATGCCCTGATATTCGAAGACATTGGGGATATTTTCACAGAAAAGTGCTTAGGCACGATTTCTCGTCACCGCTAGGCTTTTCTCGTTTGTTCCCGTGCATGCTCCTTCACTATGTAGGTACTACTTTATTTTGCCCTTTCCGAGAACAAGGAGATTCACTACTTTTCCGAGGCGCAGAGTCTGGATAAACGTGAAAGTTCATCAATTGACGATTTACACGTCAAATTCATCATGCCAGAAGTAAAGGAGTAGAGTCTCAAAAAACTGCTTGAGTGGTCATGAAATTCTCACATTTTCAGCTGCAGTAAAGCCTTTTGGCGTTATCTTCAGTTTTTTTAGTGTTGAGACTGCGCCGTGCACCTCCACAGTGTACTATGTTTAATTCACATGCAAATATAGTGTAAATCCAACTTCTTTGAAGTCGCTATATAGAATATTGCATGAATTTAGCGCAAACATAGCTTTGGTAACAGAGAAATGTGTAGCAGAGTAGTCCGCTCATCCATCATCAATCGCCATCCTGATGGCAATGGTACGATCGTGTGACTGGTGCAACAAATGGTGGTGGACTCTAACCATTGGGCAATTCTGTCACAATCCATGAATTTCACTGTCATACAGCTTGGAGGCTGACTCACCAAAAGTTCGAAATTGTATGAATCCCTTTGTGGAGTGCGCAGCGCATTCTGCTTCGAGATGACGTGGGGACAATTTGCGTGCATTTTGGTCCTATGCAATGGCGTGCTATGGCCATCCGATCAATTATTCGGTTGTTTATTCCTATTAGACACGTCTGGTACGAATTCAGTGACCCTGTTGGAGGAAACATTTCGCAGGCCTGGGCGAGAAAAGCTACCTATATACTAGGTCTTTGCATATGAAATGGCCAATTTTGACTGAAAACTTTGACGGAGCATAAGCTTGCTTGGAAGCAACTTTATTAATCGAAATAAACACCATTACCATTAGGACACTTTTCCCAACGTTAAAATAGCTTAGACATCATATCTTTCTGAAAACCAGAACTACGACAACTAATAGAACATAAGAAGTCATTTGGGACATCATCTTGGCAGCTGAATTTTCATCCTTCACATGGCGATCTAAATTTTTGAAAAATGGTAATCGTTAGGGGACAGCAGATCTGGTGAATGTGCTTCATGTGGCAGAGTTTCGTATCCCAATTCATTCAGTTTCTGGACAACAATTTTTGCAACGTGCGGACGCGCATTGTTATGCAGTGGATTGGGCCTCCTGGACTGCTTTTCAATAAACTTCTGCTGCATCACTTCAACTTCGGCACAGCACTTCTCCGCTGTAGTAGTCTCTCCAGCCTTCAAGAACTTGTAATGGATTACGCCAGCCATCCTCCACCATACGGTCACCGTGGTCTTCTTTGGATGTAGACTTGGTTTCGGCATTTTCCTGAGGCTCTCATTCTTGTTGTGCTGACGATTGTCATAAAGAATTCATTTTTTGTCGCATGTCACGATCTTTCCAAATCAGGTTCCCTTAGATTGCGCAGCCTTATGGAAACACAGGTGTCGTGGCGCTTCAGCACCTGCTTGCCCGGAATCCATTCATCCAATTTCTTCGCTTTTCCGATCGCATCTAAGTGGCAACTGATAGTGCTGCAGTCAACACCGAAATGCTCTGCTAGCTCTCTCACAGTTGGACGCGGATCCGCTCCCACCATGGCTTTGAGATGAGACGTCATTAAGGAGTGGCGGCGGCCTGCCTGGTCCTCATCTTCGAGACTTTCATCTCCAGATCGAAACCTTTCGATTCAGTAGAGAATTGTGCGTTCCTTAGAGAAATCCTTCCCAAATGCAGTGTTGATGTTACGAATTGCGGTTGCGGCGTTATGTCCACTTTGCCATTCAAATATGTAGAGCACCCGCATATCGCTTTGACTCAAACCGCAAAAACGACGTCAAAAACTCGAAATGAGGCAATTATGTCACATGAGTTATAAATTTTATAAAAGTGGAGACCCTGCGTTTTCAGAAACTATAGACAGTTCCTGAAAAGGGTATATACATAGCCACGAAAAATATCCCAGGAATTGAGGTCTCAAAATTGGCCATTTCATATGCAACGACCTGATACTTTTCTCGGTCCTGGCACCTGTTCCGGGAAAAAACAGGCACTACTAGATGTTAGCAAAATTGTAGGAGAATGGCCAGTAAGGCTAAAAACTAGAAATGTTGCGGTATTCTATATGGAAATAATGCTGCGTTAGCGAATCGCGATATCCCACCATTTTACACAGCCTGCTTTTTCATGCATACTTTGCTTTATACTTTCTTCCGTAAATTGGTCATTCAATCAGCTGAACGAACAAAAAATAAAGCCCTTTCAACCAGGGTATACATTTTTTAGACCCTGAATGCGTAGTGTATTCCATACGGAAGGTTGGGTGTGCTTACCTCCCACCACTTGTTGTCCGGGTTGAGTAATGTGGCGCCGGCATATGAAGAATCCAACTGCTTCTGCGTCATAATCAGCTGGAAAGGCGAAAGAATGGCTATTGCCTCTAACTGCATCTGAATAAGCGTCTTACAACTGAATATAGCGAGCCGCAGAATCCTCCGAGTAGTTGGGCAAACCAGTAGAACGGCACGTGGAAGATCGGCATCTTGCCAGTCGCGGCCACTGCCCACGTCACGGCCGGGTTGAAATGGCCACCACTGAAACCATTCATCAACTATGGCGCACTATTTTCAAACTGAGCTAAGTCACGAAGAAAAAAAGAACTAATATTAGACACTTAGAAAGAGTGCTCTTCCAGCAAAGGTGCTGGCCGAGCATTAGTTTGGTACGAAACTATTGCCCTTTTCACAAAAACTCTACTCCACGGACTCGTTGACAAGAGATTACGAAGCTTGACGAATAATTATTTGGAAGAATACTCTGTTATTGTTCGCTCAAGTGGTGCGATCTTAATCTCCGTTGTTCGAGGAGGCTGAAGAATGAAGCCGATGTTTCAATAATGATATTGTGAAGGCTTTCTCAATTTAACTAAAAATAAGACTAAGTTTTCCGGCTCATTTGTTCTCTGAAGGATGGGAACATTTTCTGGTTTACCGCAAACAGACATCCTGCCGCGTACTTTGCTGCCGCGTCGTCGTATACCAAAAGTGCTCAGCCATCAACTTCACTGTTCACGGATTAAAAGAGGGAGACTGTGAGAATCATTATTGGATATGCCGGCTGCCGCGTGCACCTAACACCGATTAATAGACCGGCTCCCATTCAAACCAGCAAATCCTTTCATCTATCGCGGAACGCGTCCGATCCCATCATATTTCTGATCAAATCCACTTGCTAGTGCAGCTTATTTAGCGATTGATTAGGAAGCGAGAAGGGCCTTAGGTGTGCGAGAAGCATTATTCGGCATCTCTGTCGGTCCTTTCTCTTGTGGGCGACTTCTCTGCGACACTTTCCGACGCACTTTTGCGATGCGCTTTGACTTTGCCATGGAGTGAGGATTTAGTGCGAAGTGTTATCTCCAGCTAATTGCGCCTTATATTGCAATTTAGTGCGACCAGACCCTTTAGCGCCTAACAGTGGCTCTGCACCTCATGGAGAATAACCTTGTGTGCGATCAGGGTTTATGCGATTTAGCTTTCTACAAACTCGAGCAGTTGAATATTGAACATATGTTCATTTCACACACTATTCAACTGCTCGTCTCCCTGTCTTACTTCCTGTCTGTGAAGAGTTTTATTTGCTCCTAGTCTCCTTTAGCTTTAATTGCCCAAGTTTTGGATATCGCGTTCGTGTTGTCAGTAAACCGTTGTTCGCCCGTATTCGGGATGTCGGAGTGAGCCCCGCTGGCAGCAGATTTCTTGCTGTCCCCGTTCAATCTTAAATATCTGAAGCCAACTTGCTGTCCTTGTTTGGCCTCCACGATACCCCCTTGAATTAGAGGCATCGCAAATAACGCCAAGGCATGACGATTTCCTTTGAATAAACAGACCGCGCAGTTTAGGTGAACACTAGCTTTGGCTGAAATTAGGCGCTTTTAGAATCACGAAATTATTTCTTCAAATAGAAGATCAACAATCTTAGTGGTAAAAAATTGATTGCAGTACTCTGTTGCACAACTCCATGTGAATAACATTTGTACCATCAATAGCAACCATCGTTATTCGGGCAAAAGGAACACGACACATATTTCACGCAAGGCTTACAGGAAAAATTTGAAATAACTTTCATAGTATTTTATAGCTAAAGTGGGAAGACATTTAGCATAAAGTTGAAGTAATTCTATGATCATTCCAAAAGGTGAGATGATTTGGAAGACGCAGCATGAAATTAGTGAAATTGTAGGACACCATGGCGGCACTATTGTTTACCGTACAGTCCACTACTTTGTGCAGCCTCCAGCTTCTTCCCTTTTCGTACTTTGCAGATTTGTTTTTATTCAGAGCGGCTGATGCAGAGAGTATGGTTTCGGTTTCGTAGCAATCAAAACCGCTAGGCGGGACCCGAACCGGCACTCTTTTTCCCGGCATAATGCTTCATGCCTAACACAACCAAGTTTTGATAACAACAAAACATGCATGAACCTCGTATACCTTCATGTTTGACTATTTATCCTTAGGTAACTCTGGTATTTAACGTTTAAGGACGTAAAGCGAGTAGATGGTACCCCGTATCTTGTTTGTCCACAATTTGGTCTGACCTATGTCAGGGCAAGTTTCCCGACCCATATCAGCATTTACGGCTCAGAAACAGCATCTTTACGTATAAGCGGCCGGCGTCAAGGCTGATAAGGCGGCACGTCAACCGGTGATTACGAAGTCATCTCCCAAAGACAATCGAACTTCGCTGAGGAAATGGCAAAAGTGGAAATAGTATTTCAGCTAGATAAGAGTACCCAAAAATGTTTAATGCACATTTAAATGCTTGGAAAATAGCACCTTTTATCTGAAAATTTAGAGCAGCTATAGAAGATTAACTTAAAATATAGAGAGTAGTTTTTCAAAGTATTACCAAAGCCAGTTTTTTGTGGGATAGAGCGTCACACAAACAAATCTCCAGTTCACTCCCCTCACTATGGTGTGAACACTTCAGGCATTGGTGAACGCCTGCAAACTGCTGCATTGTTTGAAAAGTACGGGATTCAACGATTGTCATACCATCAATTTCAGGAGTTGTCTAAACA
Organism: Heligmosomoides polygyrus polygyrus; assembly: GCA_947396885.1. Lineage (NCBI taxonomy): Eukaryota > Metazoa > Nematoda > Chromadorea > Rhabditida > Heligmosomidae > Heligmosomoides > Heligmosomoides polygyrus. The sequence continues at coordinate 26,372,409 of OX377204.1, read as the reverse complement.
TTCACGTATTCTTCCGAACTCGGTAACCTTTTTATAATCATTGAACCAATAGTCTGCACCTCGAAAAGCTCTCGCTTCGGTTGAGGGTAGAGCAAAAATAGTGAATAACGCAAACGCTATGCGGAATTTCGGCCGAGATATGCAGACTAAAAAGAAGCTACATAGAGTAGCAATAAAAACTAGAAAATAGAATAGAAACTTTCAGAATCTACATATCTTTGCTAATAATACCATTAGGTCCGGTTACTCAACACTGAACTTTTCACTGTTGAGTCGGATAAGCTCGTGGAAGTCCGTTCCAATTGTGGTTTATTGTTTAGCCTTCATGGCATGGCCATTTAAAGGATATCACAAAGACCTTATTTTGAGATTTTTCTCTGCAGACTAGACTAGGTGGGTAAGATTTTACGTGGCAAATTTTCTCAGTTTCTCTATCGTCGATTTCTTAGCGTGTGGTCGAGCATTACCGTACCGTTTTCACTATATTTCAATTCTCTGACAGATCTCCCATATTCGGCTCACTATATTTCACATAAGAATTGTGAGCAAACTGCGAACACAATCATGTGGCTCCGTTGACGTAAAAGTTCCAGTTCCATCAATTCTAATATAGGAAAGATTACAATGGTTTAAAGAGATTAAGCTTAAAAAATGAGGACAATTTTTTCCTCGTAATAAATGCTCCTCCGTAGGTCAGGCTAAATATGAAGGTCTTTATTTATGTTTTTTTCTTTCTGCACATACGAGTATTCCTGACTCTAAGATGTAGGATTTTTTGTTGGAAAAAGGACAAACAAGGAAAAGTTCTCAAATATGGCTGGAAACCGGAATACGGAACATGAAAACGGAAATGACACATGTCCGCCATTCGATTAAGAGCGCGTCAAAATGGCGTAAGGAACTTTTGCTGCATTTTTACTTGCGCAGAACTTTTAGCAGGTATCCTTCATAGATTGGTGTTGATTCTTAGCAAAATTTGATAAAACATAAAGAGACATGCTTTCTTAACATTAAACCATTAGTGGTACATGTCGCGTAGGTGAGCAGCACTGGTAGATGGGAGTGCGCCAGCCAACGATAACCAAACAGAGCACAGACCGAACACATGCCAGCCCACCAGTGTACCAACTCTACATGCTCTCTCTGAATGGTATGCCCATTCAATGCGGTCTGATTGGTTTAGGCGTTCCCACCTACCAATGTTGCTCACCTGTACGACATGTACCCTATCCACTTATTAATCCATGTAAAACCTTGACCGAAATCTGCTCAAGAAGTATCATTAGCAAACTCCAAAGAAGGTGCTCAAGACCTATTCTGGTTCTAAGAGAATATGGGGGCCATTGATTAGTCATGGCTGCTCTTCACTTCCGCAAAAATTTAAGGCTGTATGAGTCTAGAAACTTTCTTCTGGTAGGCGGTTAGCACTACAGGAAATGATCAGATGCTCCTTATGGAACAAGTTTTGCTTATAATTGAACAACTCTATGTGGACGAAAATTGCACCACATCTCAAGAACACCAACAATATCTTGGTGCAAAGGCATGGCGCTGCCTTTAGTGAACCTCAGGCTTCATGGTGCTCCATCATATGCCCGTATATTTACAGATATCAAAAAAATTATGCTCATTTAAACGTTGAGTATATTTTCAACCCACAGTGCATGCCCCTGATTCGCGTAATAGTTTTTGCCTCGCACTATTAATTTCTTTTAGGAATGATGTATCCTGTCCAAAGGATAATGTTTGATTTATGGAACAGTCTTCTTCTCGCAATTGAAAAGCTTTCCTAACTGCCGAGCTGATTGTCGTCAAATTTAATGTCGAACAGTGACGGATTTCGTTTCCGCCTTCCCGCTATGACAAGCGATACAAGGAACTGAACGGCTAAAACAGGTGGAAACTGGAAATCCGGACCTAAAAACGGAAATTCTGTGTATTCCTTTCTTTGAGGCATATATATAACGTATCTGAGGGCCCGTCCCCCGTTCTATTGCAGTACTACATCTTGGCTCAACTTCCAGTTGTACTTCTTGGAAAAGGTAAGCTCTTCCAGTCTTGAGCGATCTGCCTCTATTTCAGGGCCCTGATTTTTTATATGGATGATGAAGGAGTAAGTCTTTGCAGTGGACATTCTTATATTTTTTACGTCCTCCGCTCTTTTTCGTCCTTTGTTGTCGAAGCTACAGCGAGAGTTTTGGGCTGTAAACGACAATAGCCGGAAACTACGATTTGTTACCCGGACAAACTCCAGAAATTGAAGAGAATCTAAAAGCTCTTGGAGTTATTTAAAATTTTGCCTAAACCCAAATTTTTAACATTTATAAAATGATCAATATTAATACAATTTCTGGAGAGTTTAAAGATCTCATGATATTTGCAGTTGGATATAGAGTAACAAAGTCCATCATTATTTCACGGCTCGGCCTAATGCAAAACAATTCTTAATCACAATGGTTTCACAGAATATGTCAACTATGTTTATATTGAGAAAAACGCCCACTACAAACCTGATATGTCCGAGAGCTGCTACAAGTATGAAAATGGTGAAACCGTGGGCAAGGGCAGCGTGAACAATGTTGTCGGCAACAATACTGCTGCTGCCGCCTCCTGTGACCACAACGGCTTGCATCGTCCCTAGAAACATGTGAATAATTCTATCTAGGCTGGTAGCTGTTGCCCGGGGCTTCGCCCAGAAATCGAAAGCTGTTGAAAGGTGCTAAACAGACAATCAAGTTCAAGTATTTTCATGTGGTGAGCCTGTGCATTTAGCTGCATTCATTCATTCATTTGGATGATTCCTACAAACCGATGTGTGAAACCAAAAACATACAAGGAAAGGTTCCCATTTCAAGGTGAGCTTTTTGCGATGATGCTATTTTGGCAGGATGTAGGGCCCTGTGAGCGGAACCACAGTTAGTTTTTGCTGAACGCATTTTTAGAGACCTGGAAAGGAGGTCTGGAAGCGTGCGCGCAACTATCATCAACCGCTACGACACTCCACCAGTTGTGCTTCGGCGGCGCAGTTGGTCGGAGGAACGCCTCATAGGAGCACACCAGGAGGGTTTTAAGTTCGGGTCCGCGTACTGCCGATGTTTTTGCACATATTAGTTTGTTGTTATTACGCTTTCTCATGCTCACAGGAGTCAATTTTAGACCACCAATGCTTACAACAAACCAAGGCTGCCTTTGCGCCCTCATAAATGCTAGTTTTTCGACAATGCCTATCTGTACCATATCATTTGGAAATAAAAAGTGCTGTCTTGCTCCTTCCTTTTAGTCAACAGGTATGGTACAAATTTATGAAACAAGTAAAACACAAGCTATATGTTGTTACAGGATGTTTTGTTGCGATCAAAACTTTTGCGCCAGGCGGGACTCGAACCCGCATCTTCTGCTTTCCGGGCAGCGATGTTCGCCTTACACCACCGGCGCTGTTTGATCGCACGTAACATCCGCGATAGGATATCTGGGCGGGCGCAAAGGCAGCCTAGGTTTGTTGTAAGCATTGGTGGTCTAAAATTGACTCCTGTGAGCATGAGAAAGCGTAATAACAACAAACTAATATGTGCGAAAACATCGGCAGTACGCGGACCCGAACTTAAAATCCTCCTGGTGTGCTCCTATGAGGCGTTCCTCCGACCAACTGCGCCGCCGAAGCACAACTGGTGGAGTGTCGTAGCGGTTGATGATAAATAGTTGCGCGCACGCTTTCAGACCTCCTTTCCAGGTCTCTAAAAATGCGTTCAGCAAAAACTAACTGTGGTTCTGCTCACAGGGCCCTATATCCTGCCAAAATAGCATCATCGCAAAAAGCTCACCTTGAAATGGGAACCTTTCCTTGTATGTGCTTGGTTTCACACAGCGATTTGTAGGAATCATCCAAATGAATGAATGAATGCAGCTAAATGTGCTCATCTTGAGTTTGGAACCTTTCATTGTTAGCATCGATTGACATTGATCAATGTATCGATCATATCTGGTCCGCTCTTACTGCTCGATATATAGCAGAAAAATAGAAAATTTGGTTTTACAACCGATAGTCGAAAGTTTCTACTCCTGTTGCATTTCAAATCGCGAAGCTTCTTAACGAAGTCATCGGATCTTTGGAAGAGAGGAGTTGCGGGAAAAGTAGATCTTATCTCTAGGACCTTTTTTAAACAACGGAAATAATTCATTCATTGTTTAGACGACGTGTGTAAGCCATATTTTGATGATAAAACTGGCAATGTTGAAATTGGAAGACTTAGTTCAGTAGTTCAGTTTAATAATTGGAATACGCGGATCTCTTGGATCGCTTGAAAAGATCACTCCATTTTGGCAAGACGAATATTCCGATACCAGTGTCTAAGCAACAGTTTTTCGATACCGCTGATACGTTGTCTGCAACCGAAACGACAAAGCAAAACTCACCGACGAAAACAAAAGTGAAATCTCCGAGAAACTCGGCGATCATCTTCGTTATAAGTGAGTACGACTTTCCGGATTCCTCAGTGCTCTGCGTGTCACTTGTGCTCCAGTCTGTGCGCTGAATGTCATTCCAATTTGTACGTGTTGTTATCGTACGATACGCAGATTACTTTAAATCGCACAGATTCCAATTCTCTATGCAAAACGCACCTTAAGGCCCCGTCGCAGATCATAGCTCTGGAAAGCCGGCGACGCCCGATCGCTCATCCTTAAAATTCTCGAGATTTGAAGTTCGAATGAAGTGCGATAACCAGACGAACGGCTTCTCAATGCGGAGAACAGAGGCAGATGGTAGTGTTTTTAAACTTCAACAGCTCTCAAGTGAAGGCAAGTGACGGAACGTGACTATGACCTAGGACTACAAGGGATAAAGACCCTTTACTTCTAACGTTGTTTGAAAGGGTCATTCGTTGGAATAGAGATCAGAAAGAAAAGGTGTATACTATTAGGCAGTATTCGACTTGGGAGGCTATACGTTCGAGAGCATGTTGCCATTATGCCCAGCTCTCGCGCTCCGAACGATTCCAGATTAGGTGCCTCCAAGACAAACCAAGACAAACCTTCCATCCGAAAGAAGTCGCCGCCAGACTTGTCTAATGGTAAGAAGACAAAAGCTATGGGTTAATCATCGGTCGATTTTCTGAAGTCATTGTTTAGGAGGAATAAAGAATAGAAGATGGCATAATCAATGCTTTTTGACATGACCACGCATTGAACGGGATATCGCGGAAGCAATTTGAAAGCAGATTCGGCCTACACGGATGATTGCGGTGGCCAGCTGAACAAGGTCAAGTCAGTGCCTTATCTTTTCCAAGCAACTTTGGTATTAATTATCTGGCCTCGGAGAGATGGAAGGCTTGGTTGGTCTGGGAAATCCGAACCAAGAACCTGGTATCGGAAGCCCGCAATAGCCGATGCTTCCTCCGACTGCGCTACCACGAGTCCTATTTAGGAGAAAAGCTGTCTCCACAATGTTCCGTACCTCAATAAAGGGAATTGCTTCTCGTTATTCCTTATCCTTTGCTCTTTATCTTACATTCGACTTTCTATAGAACGTCGCTCAAGGAAGGTATAGAGCGGCGGAAATAATTCCTGATTGGGATACAAGGCATCACGCTTTTTAAGGAGATCGTGAAGATGGCCAATGCAATGTCTTGCGGTGGCCAGCCATCAAGCATATCCATGTTTCCTCCTTCCTAAACAAGTATACGTATAAGTATAACAAGATGTCAAAAGTAAATGACAGGGTTAGCGATGACTATGTAAAAGAATTGACAAGAAGAAGTCCAATTTCAGCGCCGCAGTCGGAAAGATGCCGGCTATCCTGACCACTCCGATTCATGGTTCTTATTTTGGATTTTCGGCCCAGACCAACCAATCCTTCCGACCCTCCCGGGTCGGTGGGTGGGCAATCATAGCAGAACTGCACTGAACAGAGATACTTGCATTCATTTTATGTCCGAGGCATGGGCTACTTCAAAGCTCTCTTCATTGTTGCAAAATTAACTGCAACAAAAGCAGAACAATCAAGTGCTTCGTAGAGCAGCTATCTCAACCAAATCTATCAGCGCTTTCCAAACACCACGCCGCACCCAAACACGGTTGCGCTCATCGTGTCAAGTAGAATCTCTGTATTCATGTCAAATAGTTGTAAATGTACGGCACTTTTCCAACGAGTGAAGGGGCTTCAATCGGTAGCAAGGAGACTTTAATCAGAAGACATGAAGCAACTATACAAAGCTGAAACTCGACCGAACTCTGGGAGAAGGGCTGTCAAGAAGGTAAACTATTCAGACTAGGAGTCCGCTCTACAACTACTAATAAGTGCCCCCTTTGGAACTGTTTTTCTTACAATGAGCCTGGACACAGATAAGTGTTCAATGAAGAAACCACTATATAGAAATTCACCAACTACAGAAATCCAGGGACCATATTCATCAACGATATCGTCGGTATCATTTTACGGCAGTCACCATATCGGCCTATGTAGTGGGGGTGCACATTTGGCGGATAACGATTTAACGAATATAACGAATTAACGGCATTTTTTGTTAAAATCCGGCTTAACGAATTAACGGTTTTTTTAATCTAACGGATTTTTTCCTCACTGAATTTATGACATTTAGTCCTAGCATTCTCTACTGTTTCAGGTCTCATCCTCCCCTGTTCCTGAAAAATCTATTGAAATCGGCAAGAATATTTTAAAGATTTCATGAATTTGTCTTAATTTTTTGGAAATAATGCATTTTGGGGGTGCATGCAGCGCAGTGGGAGGAAGTACCGCCTGTCGTGTGCACCCGATACCAGGATCCCGGCCTAGGCCATCCAAGCCTTCCTCCCCTCAGGAGTCCAGACATGTCTGGACCCCAGAGGGGAGGAAGGCCAGTGCAGTGACTTTTTCATCGGCTGGCCACCGCAAGTGTCACTGTATGGCCAAACACGCATTCAAATCGCCTCTACGATATCCAGTTGAAGTAGAATGCGTGACGCATCCCAAAAAGATTAGAGAAAGCCTTCTCTTATCCTTATCCTTTAGTGCATTTAAAGCTAAAAATCTGTTCGCCGAACCCCCAAGCACGTCAACGAATTCACAAAGATACTGGTCTAACCTCCTGGTAGGATATGCCTATGCTCACTTGGCACTGCCTATACCAGAATACCTCGCCACCTAGAGCAGTCGAAACGAAGAGAATAGTTTCGGCCGCTGGACGTTTTTGAAACAATTTTGGACAATAAACGATAATACCAAAAATTAGGAAAGCTACTATCCCTGAATGTTGACACGTTGACCATGTGTCACACCCTTTCGGCAGTGTGGGAGATTGTGTCACCATGTCGTCTCACGATCCACGTACCAGGCACTCGAAAGACGTGCGTTTGACTACATGTCAACATTCCATTTCCACATAGGCTTTAGACTGTACTTTCATAAATTGCTTCTGTACTTAGTGGGCTAGTGCCCGCATTGAGATTGCATATGCTCATTGAATACTCAGACAAAATGGGTTCGCAAAGAACTAAGAAATGGGAACTCCGGGATTCGCCTGATCACACATTTAAGATGCCTTGTCGGTGATCGCCTTGAATGATAATACCATACCTGTTCTTATTCCACACCCTGTAGATAATTTCTTGCTGAAAGCTTATTATCTATTTTCCTGTGTTGATGAATTGGCTACTTTACATTGCAGTGATACATTACATTCCTTGAACATTAGCTGTTGACCTCTTGAATTTGAACGTATAAGGCTTTCCTTTTTTACATAAAGTAATGGTTTGCAGCTAATTTTATTTTTTAACAAAGTTTAACGATTTACCGGAAATTTAACGAAAATTTCAAGTTGAAAAATTTCGTTGAAAAAATTTAACGCACAGAATTTTGGGTGCCCTCCTGCTGCGTAGTAATTGATGCAGAGAGATACAGATATACAGAAATACAGGTAGGACAACCGATATATGTTAATGTGGTAGCTGTTGCCTATCGTCTTCATCAAGAATGTTCAGACCGAGTTCTTAGGCTAAGCTGAGTCTTGTTATCACTACTGCTACTTATTGGCAGCACAGGGCACACATACGGTGAGGCCTAACTTCAAACCGAACGTTCAATCCAAACACGGTCAAGAACACGACGAATTTATGATCTGAATCGTTCCAACCATGCACAACCAACCCTTCGAAGGTTACAAATAAATTGGTATAATATGTCTTCAATATTAGTCGCTCCCATACTGATGTGAAAATAATAAGCCCACTTTCTAATTCTTTGCTATTCATATCATTTCTACGGAAATTGAGCTGTATTGATCCAATTGTGATGCAGCTCTAAGAGTTGAATGTTGTGGGAGGAAACATTTCCTACGAAAACCACCTGCATTTGTACTAATCGAGTTTCCTTCAACATTGACGTGAACGTGAAGCAGAAAACCTAATAGTCACAAAAAATCAAGAAAATTTGCGGCGAACACCGTGCAGTGGTAGAATCAAAGTACCTGAGCTAGTGTCAAGTCTGAATTTGCTTTCGCGTGTGAACGCTGTCTTTCGTGGCAAACATTTTTCATGCAGCACTCGAAACTGCAGGGAAAAAGCTAGTCAATTGCGCTCTGATGCCTAGTCTACACTGCTCGGCTGAAGAGGACGATGCAGCGGTAAGATTAAACAGGTGGATTGGCGGAGCATTTTCGACAGATTGCAGCTATGCTGAGCACTGAAGGAAATCTTCTATAGTGCCCGTATTTCTGACCTCTTCTGGGGAACATGTCGACCAACGCTTGCGAAGCCACAGATTTGACACAGGTGTTGTTCTTACCGCTGTCAACCAAATACAATACCGCTCAAATTCTTTGCAAAAAAGACGCTTTGTGACGGATTAATCCGTCGCAAAGCGTCTTTTTTGCAAGGAATTTGAGCGGTATTGTACAGTACCTACGGAGTTTTACTCAGGATTCCGTTTTGTATAATAAACATGCCAGAGTGCGTGGTGGCACCGAGCCTTCTGTCTCTGAGCGGTCGGTGACTTGGTATCAGCCATGTCTTGTAAAGATAAACCACTGACATGTATATCGACTGGCCGCTACAAGTCATGGGATGCACATATAGGCCAATTCTGCACTCAGCCCGCTTCCTCGATATCCTTCCTCGATAGAAGTTGAGTGCGTGGCGTATTCCATAAATAAATTGAATAGCAGCAAAATTTCTCCTTTAGTATGTAGCTTCTGTAAACTCGTTTTCTTAACCGCTTACCACCATGCATCTTATTCTGACGAAGTTATAGAAAATCATGCTTTCAGATACTCATTGATCTTATCAAGAGCACTGTGCAACTATGTACATAGAACCCCAGCATGGTTACCTACTGCAGGTTTTTGGTGTTTTTTTTTCAATAACTGAGTTTTCTCAGCAGATATGAAGTTACGTGCTAGCTTCAGGAAAAGTGAAAAAACATGGGGTAAAATCTCGTGATCAAAGTTTACTGCATTCTGTGAGATAACATACATGGTAGGACTGAACCATACTTCTAGCCGACGAATTGTTCTAACTTTTACGCACGTGATAATTGTGTTACGAAAATAGGAAGCTTGGCGCGCCTTTCAATCTCAATGTGATTTCCTTTCATTCCTTTATGAGTCCGGTCATTAAAGGGTTGCGGAAACATTTAAGGGTATTTTCTGATAACTAAAGTTTGAAACTCAACTGTGTAAGTCGTGCGAAAATAAAAGATAAACCTCCGCTGCAGGCTTGAAAAGATTAATGCCCTACACAAATAGTGGTCCAACCGAATAATGTGGAACGCGTCTATTTGTACGAATGTATTTTTACCAATCGGTACATTGATGGATGGTGGAAAAACTCGCAGCAACCTTTAAAAACCCTGCATCTTTCTTATCCCCTATCACACCCTATATAGTATGCGAGACCGATGATTTGCTCTCCTCCTTCAGAAAATGTGATGAAACAGAAACCGCTCCGTTGAAGGCATCCCGTTTTCGTGCTTTGGAAGCGAATACACCTTTCCAGACATGGGGCGGCGGAGTGCTGGGCATCTGATATTCGATATGAGGCTTACATAGCCGTTTCCTTTTTGATTGCCGCACCGACAAGGGAGCTGAGGAGAGGAATTGACCGGTTTGTGGGGCCTTTAAGGCCGCCGAAGAAGAGGTGAAGAAGACGAAGACCTTCCGGCACCGTACTTAATTGTTCCACTCTCCTGTCCTTCCAGTCCTCCTGCGCTAATGAACGCCCCAGATACCAGGGCTCTGTGAACGCAGGATGAACCCGCGATCGACCTGCGTTGAATCGACTCAGAGTGACAACACACACGCAAGGGAGAGAAGGCCTCTGGAGTTCCGAGCTTCTTCAACGTTCGAAGATCAAAGACGCTGCCGTCTGGGTCAAGTCGAAAATTAAGTGGGCCAGCCACGTAATGCGTTTCGCAGACACCAGCTGGACGGAGGCGATCACCAATTGGATTCCGCGGGATGTCAAGCGAACACCATGTCGCCCTCTAATGCGCTTATTGGGCTTCTTCAGGAAAACACTTGACCAACGGTATGACGTATTTCGTGTCCCTCGAACGAGGAGGTTCCACTGGATCACTCTGGCACGCGACAGGCACAAATAGAGAAGTCGTCGTTAGGGTTGTCTCGAGCAAGTCAGTGTCCAACGGAACGTCATTTGATGCAGGTGACATATAGAAGCAACTGGAACTAAACCTTTTTCTTTATATAGTTATTGTGGTCATTCCCACGCCCTACCACTTACTTCAACCGATACCTTTGTGATCATTGAGACTGGAGCGTTTCTTCTTCAACAGGACAGCGAATACATGGCCAAATTCAAATACGATGATGTAGTAATTGTACAGGACTAAAAAGGCATTTGCGATGCCGAAAAGTGGCTGTTTACTTACTTCTTTGTCGAAAAACAAGCTCTGGAGCTAGCCTAGTGAAGAGAGAACGCGAGTGAAACTCATGATCTGAGTGGGAAATCGCAAGGTACACAATAGGCGTACATACTGTGTTGTATTTATTACTCCCAATTGCCCGAAGTCCTCGTACAGACAAAGTGAAGTGCTTTCCTTCCATTAGCAGAGATCCGAAGTTCCTTGAATGAAGCTGTTCAAGTTTTATGTAGTTAGTTTAGTATCGCAGTCTTTTTTCGTAGGATTAGAAGCGGACTCTCTACCAAAGTATAAGGCTGTCAACAAGAGCAATAGAGTTCTCACCTGCGAGCACGTCACTTCCAATCTTGACACAACGTTAAATACAAAAGGTAACAGAAAGATGTGCGAAGCAGCAATGGCTATTGAAATTTCAGCAGTTCGAAGGGGAAGATGTTCAAATTTTTATGCTCAGAAAGGCTCACTTACCTTAAGAGCATAGAGTGTTGTTTAAAGGCTTAATGAATAAATGCGAGAACAACGAAGAGAAGTGTGCGTTCAGGAGTGCTCGCCAATGATAGCGTATCTGTTTGCTTTTGCTGGAGGTATTTGTTAGGGCGCTACAGGTCGCTGTTTGGTGGTAGGTGATTAATAAAGCAAAATACTAGGACTTTGTACACCGGGAAACCACACGTGACTCGGACTTGATGTCAACGAAATCAGGCTCTATAGGTCGGCAAGAATATGTAGAAAATATGAGAAAATGAGTATCACAAAAAACAAATCTTGAAACTTAAAGTCCACGGTCTGTGTGAAGGCCGCATCCACTACACCTTCGACCACACCTTTTACGAACATGCGACTGAGGGTGTGGCTTCTGCAGAAAGGCTTATCTTACCGAATACAATCCAGATGAGTCACAGCATCGAAATGTGTGCCATTCGAAGAAAAGATATCGTTCTATTCACAGTGCAAAACTCTCTCAGGTTTCCATCGATCTCGGTTAGGCTCTCCCCTCATCCGAGAAGAGAGGTGAATCTTGAGGAGAATAAGAGTGAGAAACCTTGATGATCGAAGAACGATTGGAATCAACAATGCCAGATTATAAACCCGTGAACAAACAGATCGACGATCAGACGAAAAGTGCTCGGAAATGACTTTGATCTTAATACGGTACTTAAGCACCAGCTGTTCACCATAGTTGAATGCGAGGAAAACACTCGATAAAATCTCGCTCCATTCTGTAGTAGTTGGCTTTTTACAGCAGACACCCTCCCTTATTTCGCCACATGTCCTCAGGTTACTCCCTCTCCTTCTTTTTTGTATGCAATTTTCTAAACTCCATTTTTCGTTTCTTTTAATCTGATACTTTTATTTTAAAACAGAGGTAAGTTTATTTGATTTTAAAACAGACATAATTACCAACGGCAAAGCAATCATTTCTTTGACTCAATGCACTTTTCGTGCTGAAGAATTGTGCCGTGCATTGCAATGTCTATATGATTGATAGTACAAATGCTTTTTAAATAAACCTAAGAAGCAGAAATTAGCAGCGCTTTCCTTTTATTGCGAACACTTTTGCTCTTTCTAGGTTCATACTCAGGTAAACAGCAATTGCACTACTAGTCGCAGAGCATAATGTGTGCGTGACGCAATGTCATCTTAGGATAGGCCTAGAAATAATGGACGAGGTCATTTGATAAGAATTTTGTGTCTATTCAAACAGTATAGTCATTTAAAACACTCCGCAAAGGTTAACTTTTAGTGTAAGTCTTTCCTAATATGACTTTATTAACCAAGTCTGCTTAAACATATAAAAAGGTTCAATTCGGTTCCCAAAATGTGCATTTTGTCTCCAAAATTGTCTGGTGTCCACTTTAAAGAGAAAATGTCCAGCTTGGAGCGAAAATGGCATATTTTTCATCCTAAACATTTAGCCAGTCGGCGAGTTGCCCCAAAATTAATCTCCACCGTTAAATTCCTTGTCGTATGCCCTCCAAAGTTCCTTGCAAGAGAAGCTTTGCATTCTTCTTATCTAAAATCCAGTTGGATTGTCGATTTGCACCCTATTCTCACAGAAGCACAACAAGAACAGCTTGGGCAGTTTTTTGAGGAGGCAGTGGTTTATGAATTCCTATTTTTTCGGTTTGTTGAGGAGTAGATAATGGAACTAGTAAAGGTACAATTGTCCCTATTAGGGGTGCGTTTCGCTGTTTCTAGCCATAAGAAGGAGGGGTTGACACTAATAAGTCACACAATAGAAATAAAAAAGGTGAAGCTCAAATATAATTGTTCAGCAAAACGGACTTGTAAGGCAAATATTGAAGGACGCCTGCTTGTAGAGGACCGTTCGCCCAACAAACAGTGCTGGCACAAGATAAGAAGTTCGGCAGCCTTCTCTGTACTCGTAGGCTGGTCTACATGCTCGCAACAAAACTGTCATTGATGCCCAGCATAGGAAAGTTAGACTAGTGCTCAAGGGAACTAAATATAAATGTTTTCTTTGAAATGTTCTTTGAAAATACAACACTTCATCTTACATATTACATAAGTAAGACGAGTCCTAATTACTACTTTCTGCATCCAAACTTAAAAACCACTTCAGCGAATTGTGAGATGAAAGAGGTAACAGTGTTCTTTGATGGAGTATAAATCTACTGTTCCGACATACAGATATGCTGAATAAATGTTATTCTAAATATTGTATCAGTTCTGTTGATTCTTCGATTGGGCCCTACTCCAATAAAGGGAATGCCAATGGAAGGGATAGCCTAGCTCTTTTTAGGAAACACTGCAAGACCTTAAACTATTTGTCTCTTTAGAAACATTAAAGAGGATGTTTCCATGGCACCTTGAGACAAACTGATAAGATACCTCCTAAAGGACTCACTAACCATAAAAGTGCATTGAAAGAACAACTGATCCACCAAATCGTAACAAGGCGAGAAAAGGAGGAAACCGACTACAGCCCGTTTCCTTAAATCTCCCGTTATTTGCTGCACAAGGAGAACGAAAGAATACCGACGCCTTTCTGATCACCGCCGCTAGAGTCACAATTTTCAATAAAAATAAAAAATAATAATATAATATAATATATATAAAAAATAATAATATAATAAATAAATAATAAAAGGCAATGAGCCCCCACGAGAAAGGACTACTCAAGGAGTCAGAAGTTAAAGAAACGCTTCACCGCTTCTTCAGGGCAAGCCGACGAACATTCGAACGACAAAATTTCCTGGCCGATTTATTCAGAACCCCACTTTCTTAAAAAAGGTAACAAATATTACGTGGCTTCGCACATCTAGGTAACTAAGCTAAAGTGTGGGAAAAGAAGTAAGTCGAATCTAATAAAGTGGTGCGCAGTGTCATTACATTGGAATGAAGAGGAAGTGGGATGCCTTACCAGAGTCTGTACCCATCATAAAATTAACAGTTCTTCTTTTATCTAATTATTCGAGAAAAAGCATTTAATTTTTGCATTTTTTTCACACTGGGAAGCAATAAATTGAAGCAAAATTTTGTTTAAATTAGCAATTATATTTAGTGAAAAATGTTTCTGAATGTGATTCTTGGGTCCAGTGATGAAATCAAAATGAAATGCTATTTCAACGGATGGTACAAACACAGTGGAAATCACTCAGAGGCCCATAGTATGTCAGAGAAATTCTTCAAAGTAATGAGAAACTTTGATAAGCGACCACTTGCTCTTCATAAACTTTGTGATTGTATGGACAGATACATAGCATGATACAAGCAAAAACACTTCTAACTAGATAAGATAGTCAACATAAACCTTTCGCACCTCCAGTCTTATAGTGGATTCTATATAAAATTAGCACGAGAATTAATGTGCAAAACTTTCTTCCACGAAACCATTGTTTGTTTAAGTCCGACACTTTAATCCGTTCTCCAATTTAGTTGATTTTTCAGTTTTCGTACGAGCCCTAGGCCAGCTCTTTAAGTCAAACGCTTCATTCTCTCTTAGCCAGTCGAGTCCTAATGATCATGCCTCTATACAGGTGTTAGTTGCAGTTGGCTCTGAATCAATCGACCTGATGGGAAGCGGCTTCCATGGAATTTCATCTGCCTACGAAATTAGAACAGATAATGTGAGGAGGTGTCATTAATAGTAGACTAAACGTGATAACCGTCATAGCTGTGCTGAGAAAGGCACCAAATTGGTGCCGGAAAGGGCGATGTGCCCTGACATCGAATGGCGTTTGAGTACGCCGTAAAGTAGCGGCGATAACGCGAGGCCCATAACATAACGAGCTCGACGCTCTATCAGGGTCGGAATGCAACATTGGCGACGCACGTGCAAGGCTTATTCTCCGCAGCGATGACGGAACTGCGATGACGATATGATTAAGACGGATCGTAAGCAAAGTTCTCGTTTTTCATGAAAAAATTATTTTTTAGCCGAAGCAGACCACCCATACGAATAAAATTCTGCCACAAAAACTTACCAGTCTTAGTCAATGCACAGTGAAAAAATCGTGATTTTCTGGATCGAACAAGATGAATCGACCTCCGGTAGAATTTGCACCAACGTCATCGGAGCATAAACTTGAACGTTAACGTGAATGCAAAAAGGTTTATAACTCGGTAAGTTTTTTAAATTTCGGAGACCGCTCTAACTTTTCGAAAACTAAAAAAACGCTTTCCCACCATGAAAAAACCATTTTTAAAAAAGGGTTCTTCATGCGCGGCGGACGGTACAATTTTTGAGCGAAAAAAAAAATTGATGTGACTACACAAAAATGCTCATAACTTGGGAAGTTTTTCGAAGTTTCAAAATCCCGCTAGCTTTTCAAAAATTAAAAGAAAGGTAATTTTTTGCCGTATAAGAATCAATTTCCAAAAAAGGAGTCTTCATGTGCGGCAAGATGGGTGTAATTTCTGGTCCATTTCGCAAAAATACGTACCGCAAATCGAACCCCCTTTGCCCCGCATGAAGACCCCTTTCTTGAAAATGAGCTTTTATATGGTTAGAGAGCATATTTGCTCTATTTTTCGATGGCCAAGCCATCGTCATCGAGATGATTTCACAAAAATTTCATAACTCAGCTAATTTTTAAAAAATCGAAAATCCCGCTTAGCCATCAAAAAACAGAAAAATTTTGCTTTCTTATCATATAAAACCACTTTTCAAAAAGGAGTCTTCATGCGGGGCGGGGGGGGGGTTCGACTTCTGGTCGATTTTCGGCAAAAATCGACAACACACGAACCCCTCCCGCGCCGCATGAAGATCCCTATCTTATAAAGCTTTTTTGTAAACGTAAAGAAGCGCTTTTCCTTTGCTTTTCAAAAAGTTAGCGGAATTTTTGAATTTCAAAAAACTAGCTGAGTTATGTGCATTTTTGTGAGATCACTTCGATGACGACGGTGAACGGTCGATCCGAGATTCAGTTTGCGACTTCCGAAAATTGATCACATCTCGGCTAGTTTTCCGAAAATCAAAAATTTTATTCGGCTATCAAAAAATAGAGTAAATATGCTTTCTAACCATATAAGAACTTATTTCCAAGAAAGGGGCCTTCATGCGGGACGGGGGTTCGATTTTCGGTACGTATTTTTGCGAAATGGACCAGAAATTACACACCTCTTGCCGCATATGAAGACTCCTTTTTTGGAAATTGTTTTTTATAAGGCGAGAAAGTACTTTTCTTCTAGTTTTTAAAAAGCTAGCGGAATTTTGAAACTTCGAAAATTTACCGAGTGATGAGCATTTTTGTGCAGTCACATCAATTTTTTTCGCTCAAAAATTGAACCGTCCGCCGCGCATGAAGAACCTTTTTGAAAATGGGTTTTGCATGGAGGGTAAGCGTTTTTTCTAGTATTCAAAAATTAGAGCAGTTTCCAAAATTCAAAAAAACTTACCGAGTTATGAACCTTTTTGTGAACGTTCAAGTTTATGCTCCGATGACGTTGGTGCAATGTCGATCGGAGGTCGATTCACCCTGTTCGTTACAGAAAATCATGATTTTTCCACGGTGCATTGACCAAAACTGAAAAGTTTTTGTGACAAAATTTTATTCGTATGGGTGGTCTGCTTCGGCTAAAAATTTTTTCCATGGAAAACGAGAATTTTGCTTACGATCCATCCTAATCATATTGTCATTACAGCGGAGAAGCTTTGTTTTTTCCTGTATAGTAGACACGACTTAAAATTTTATATGGCACAGTTCCACTCTTTGTCGTTCTTTCCTTCAAAAGGCAGAAAAGTTTTTTCCCCGAAGAGTCCATCCATCTTTCAATTGCGGTCGATCATGTCAGAGAACGCAGTACCCGCAAGCCAACTGCTATAACTCGGAGATCTTTGGGGCTTCTAAATAAATTCACAAAGTTTTAATAAATGTGGGTTCTGTGTGTCAAAACAGATTTTAAAACTAACCTTTTCTATGTGATTAAAATATGTGGTTATTCCACAGTGATTGGGGTCGATATTTTTTCGGCAAATGACGCTAAATCAAGATCAAATACAAGATGGTTTTAGAAAAACATGGATTGATCACTGTGGGCCAGAAAATTCTTCTTGAGGCAAGTCCGTCTTTCGGTTGCCATTCCTCCATCGACTCGAAGAGTGCTTCAAAAATTTTTTTGGGAAAGTTCTTAGGTCGTCCTTAGTAACTGACATTTAAATTTGTACAGAAAGCAATTTCGGAAGTAGACGTCGCTCCTTCAGGTAGAAAACTCCATGATCATGACCTCCTGGCAGGATCTGAAAAACGAAAGCCTCTCATTGACTCTAAATCTGCGAACAGGAAATCTTTATTTTTCACTGTACAATATTTTTTTGATATTCAATTTTTGTATTCCAGGAAACGCGATGCTTGTATGTATCCGCATGGTCGTAGCTACACCTGGAAAAAGTAACTTATTAAAAGATGCAATCATCTAAAAACTTGAAATTAGAGAGAAACCTCTGCCAAAAGCGAGAGAGTACGACCCTCCCCCTCCGATTCCCGAACCTCAAGCTTGACCCTGACTCCGGCGATCCACTGCAGCATTATCGTCCTCATTACGCTGAGGCGCCTATCAATTTCTTTAGTACCGGGCCAACACTCAGCTCCGCAAATAGCTTTTGGTCGAACGACTGCTCTATAAATCTTCGACTTTAGGCGCTCTGGTATTTTCTCCTCGCAGAGCACTCCTGTCAGAGAGCGCCATTTGAACCATAGGAGGTTACTCTACTGCTACAACTTAATTACACAGCAGAGAGCATACATCAGGTTGAACCTAAACAGAACAGAACAAACCAATTTAAATTAATCTCAATGATGCGGAACCTGGCTCGATGAAAGACCTTACCGTACCACGCCGAGTGCAAGAAAACAGCCAATTAAATAGGTCCTCTTTTTTCGAACGCGGCAGCTCAATTCACTCCAGTTTTCAGGAAAAGTTGATAAGGGAGGTAAATCTGCAGACCGATTGTTGGGTTCCTAGCAAAATGTTGCTTGCCCTCACGCTTTGAGGGCACATGTAGCGCAATCGGAAGAGGTACCGGTTTTCTCGTGCACCATACCAGGTTCTTGGTTCGCCCAGGCCAACCAAGCATTCCAACCCTCCGGCGTCGGTGAAGTGGTAGCAGACTTGTCCGGGAAGGATAAGGCGCTGAATTCTTCATCGGCTGGCCACACAAGTCATTGTATGACCAAAAACACATTCAAATCCTCTCCGCGATATCTGGAGAAGCAGAATGCGTGACGCATCCCAAGAAGGAATGAGTAACACCGGTTTTTATCCTTTATTTATCCTTTACCACGCTCTGGCTGGCGAGTGTGGAAAGTATGCGAGGGTCCCTGATGCGAGGACGGCATCGGGGGGCAACTGAGTTAGTCCGAAAGTCCCGTAACGTAAGCAGGACCCGCGTGGCTACGCTGAATGTGGGTACGTTGACGGGCCGCTCGTGCGAGTTGGTTGAAGCACTGGAGCGTAGAAGAGTTGATTTCTGTGCGGTGCAGGAGACGAGGTGGTCCTGCCGCAAGTCAAGGGACATAGGACGAGGCTTCAAGGCCGTTCTATGTGGAAGTCCCAGGACCACCAGTGGTGTCGGAATAATCGTCTCCGAACGATTTCGTGACTCGATTGTAAGCGTCGAGCGCTTTGACGATCGATTGATGAAGATCGTTGTCGCCGCGAAGGAGCGACTCTATCTCTTCTTCTCTGCGTATGCTCCGCAGACTGGCTGCTCGGATCAAGCCAAGGAAGAGTTTTGGAGCCTGCTTGATGAGAAGACAGCAGAGGTACCGTCGAAAGATGTCATCATAGTCGCTGGTGACCTCAACGGGCACGTCGGCGCGACGAAAGACGGGTACGGCTGTCATGGTGGGTTCGGATACGGGTCGCGTAACGCAGATGGTGAGCGTATCCTTGAATATGCGGAATCGCACAACCTCACCATAGTGAACACCGTATTTCGCAAGCGCGATTCCCACCTCATCTCGTTCTATAGTGGGAACACCAGGACTCAGATATACTTTGTCCTTGTGAAGGATCGAGACCGAAGTCTTGTCACAGACGCGAAGGTCATGCCGTATGAGACGGTCGCCCCACAGCATCGACCGCTGATCTGTACTTTAAAGATCGCCCCTCCGAGGCTGAAGCAGGTCGAGCGATGCGGTGCACCAAGAATCAAGTGGTGGCGAATGAAAGAGAAGGAAGCAGCTGTGATTTCTCGCGTGCAGTTACCGACAGTGACAACTGTCGACGAAACTTGGGAGAAGGCCACCGACGCGATTCGTCACGCTGCACGGTCGGAGCTCGGCATCACGAAGCCTGGACGACGGAAGATCGACAAGCAGGCCTGGCTGTGGACAGATGACGTGGAAGCAAATGTGCTAGAGAAGAAGACGCTCTATCACGTGTTTCTCGGCGAAAAGACAGCCGATAACTGGCGGAAGTACCAAGAAGCGAAGAAAGCTGCAAGGAAGGCAGTGGCTGTTGCAAAAGCCACTCATTATGGAGATGTCAACGAGAAGCTCGAGTCGCGCGATGGTGAGCGGTATCTGTACCGACTCGCAAAGAATCGCCATCGCCAGACCGAGGAAATCGAGAAGTTCTTCGGCATCAATGATGAGAACGGCCATCTTCTTATGGACCGCAAGAAGGCATTGAAGCGATGGCGCGATTACTTTGAGGAAATCTCTACAGTAGAATTTCCTCATCCAGCCATCCCCTCAACGGCTCCAACCCACGGCCCCGTTCAGAAGATCACCGTGGAGGAGATTGAAGCGGCTTTGAAGAAGATGAGGCCAGGCAAAGCGACTGGGCCCGATGACGTGGCAGCAGAACTGTGGAAGTCGAAGTTTTGGTACCCTGCTGAGTGGTTGGCGAAGTTCTTTAATCAGGTTGTGGCGGAGAAAAAAGTGCCTGAGTGTTGGCGCCAAAGTACGACGATTCCGATTTGGAAGAAGAAGGGCAGTCCTGCAGACTGCTCCAATTACCGTCCGATTCGCTTGCTTTCGCACAGCATGAAGATCTTTGAGCGAATTATCGACGGACGAATTCATGACATCGTCCAGCTGTCCAGCAATCAGTGCGGCTTCGTGGCTGGCTGTGGCACCATTGATGCCCTTCACGCCGCCCGCCTTCTGATAGAGAAGCATCGCGAGAAACAGAAGTCGGTGCATATCGCCTTCCTCGATTTAGAGAAGGCCTTTGACCGCGTACCACGTGAAGTGATATGGTACGCCTTGCGACATCATGGAGTTCCTGAAGAGCTCATAGAGTGGGTGCGAATTCTCTACTCTTGTCCAAAGAGTCGAGTTCAAGCTGCAGCTGGAACCTCGATGGAGTTTCCCATCTCTGTCGGGGTACATCAGGGTTCTGCGCTTTCCCACTCCTCTTTGTAGTCGTCATGGATGCCATCACTCGAGATCTTCAGAACCCCGTCCTTTGGACGTTGCTTTATGCTGATGACGTAATGCTCGCTAGCGAAGATAAAGATGAACTCGAGCGAGAGGTGCAAGCTTGGTGTGATCGCTTGGAGCGGTTTGGACTCAAATTGAACGTGAAGAAGACCGAATATCTAACGACGGACGTTACTGAGTCCAGCTCCATCAAGGTTAACGGCATCGAGCTCCCACGCACTTCGGTCTTTAAGTACCTGGGATTAGCAGTCACGTCTGACGGCAAACTGATGATTGAAGTGAATTCACGCGTGAGTGCAGCTTGGTCCAAGTGGCGCTCGTTGACTGGGGTGCTCTGCGATAGGAAGATACCGGAGCGCTTGAAGTCGAAGATATACAGAGCAGTCGTCCGGCCAGTAGCGATATACGGCGCTGAATGTTGGCCTGCGACCAAGGAAGTTGAAACGCGCCTCAGCGTCATGGAGACGAAGATGCTGCGCTGGACGGCTGGAGTCACGCGCATGGACCGCATTCGAAACGATGCTATTCGGCAGAAGTTCGGTGTCGCGCCGATAGCCGACAAGATGCGCGAAGCTCGCTTGCGATGGTACGGCCACGTTCTGCGTGGAAAGGAAGACAGCGTCCGCAAGATAGGCCTTAACTTCGAGGTAATTGGAGAGCGGCCTAGAGGGCGCCCGAAGCAGCGCTGGGCTGATACGTTACATGCGGACTTGAAGATTACTGGTGTTTACCCTGATCTAGCGCTGGATCGGGAAAGGTGGCGTCATAACACCAGAATAGCGGGCCCCGCTACGATGCGGGACAAACGCTGAAGAAGAAGAAGAAGAAGAAGACCACGCTCTGGCTGGGCACAAATAGTATTGTCGGGGAGAGGGAGGGGGTGAGATCACTATGTAGAAGAGTCCTACACAACGTTTTGTGCTGTACGAAACCAAGAATTTTATGAAGCACTGGTGTTCTTCACCTATGGTGAACTCAACTAGGCCATTTCTGATGTTGCTGGACATGCACTTGAGTTCCTGCCAAGGTGGATATTCTCTGAGTACATGGTGACCACCCCCACCTCCCTAGCTTCTTGGCGCCACCGTTTGTTCCATCTTTATGTCCATGAGATCCCACAGTCAACTTCAAAGAATGCTAGATGAGATTTGCCGACTGTATGCTTCCGTATCCATCAGAATCACTTACAAAGAATGATAGTGAGCGAACCCTTCATTTTCTGAAACGGAGTTTTTCATTTAACTACTAGTCATTCTACTTACTGGTGAGTGCAAATGTTGTCTCGTTCAAAAGTTAGAAATAGGATTGGCGCAAAGCGGCTCGGAGGAGGTTGCCTGTATTAGGTGGTTATTCACCATGGTATGGAGGCACATGAATGCTCAATTACATCAGAGGTGGTCATGCTCACGATCAGTTCACCTCTAGGGTAGGCCACATCAGTGTTGTGTAAAATTTTTGATTGCGTGCAACACAAAGGTCTTATAGGGCTGCTTTAAGTGATGACCGCTCAAAGAATTTATCCTAGTGGGGACGTAAGCCTAAAAAAGAGGGAGGTCCACCTTCATGTCTCTTTATGAATCCGAGGAATTTGTCCAAAGGCTTCAGCCTCGTTCTACTTGTTGGTCAATGGCAGAAAAACTAACGGAAATTATTGCACAAGAGTAGCTACGAGAAAAACCGCGAAAGGACAGCGTTCCTAGTCGGGAGGGGACAACACGTCCCGACGCTATCCGACGAAGGTGAGTGGACCCTTACGACGATGATTTTTCCAGTTTTTTCCATACTAGCACAATCCTTGTGTGGGAGTGTGCCTCTGCTAGCAAAGCGAAGTATTCTATCCTACAGCAGGCTGTATATTAGAAATATCCAAACCTACAAGGTCTGCATCCACCATAGTCGGATAGCGCCCACGTTCCTTCCCGACTACGAACACTGAGTCCCAAGCACAACCCCTGAATATAAATGAAACCCCTCTCGTAATAAGATAGCAGCTGAAGCTGTCGTAGAAACTCAAGTAAGGGATTGGGGACGCAAATCACTAAATGTCTAGGACGTCGCTGGTACAGTTCTTGGAACACTAATAACCATAGTTCTACTCGAAGGGATGCGGTCATTGTCTGCCTATATTACTACATATAGCACGTGGTAGCTCAGCTGGCTGCGGTGTGCACTTCGAATCGACGTCCTTGGTTCGAGTCCCGCATAGGACCAAACAAGTGTTCTGTCCTCCATGGTCGGTGAAATGGTATCAGAGTTGTTTGAGAGGGCTATGACTTATCCACCGGCTGGCCACCGCAAATTTTTGTGTGTACAGGCTAACGAGCTATCCAGTAGGGTGTAACCCTAGTTTATCAGCAGTTTGGACAGTTGTTTCCATCTCTGTTTCCAAACCTTAAAACTCCTTAGGCTCATTTTCACTTTGAAGCAGCCATTGGAATAAGGCAACAAAAATCACCATTTGCTGAAGTAAAGCTGCGAGGTTTTGGACCCGTCGTAGCCGTGAATTGTCCTTATAAGGAGAGACATGCACTGCTCCTCTTAATGTATTGCTTGTCTCAAATTCCTAGCATCTCCCTGGACTTGAATTGTTCCCACCCCTTCCGAGTAGGATTTCACGAAGTAGGCAGCAAACGCCAGCTCGAGCAGTTGCTTCACACGCAAATATCGTACCCTCTTCTGGTTGCGAACATGTGGTGCAGTCTTTTTATGCAGATTCTGATGTTGAAGCCCCTAGCACAACTTTCCACGAGGCTGCTGAACCGAAACGTACAGTAATAGCTCAAATGTTTTGGTACGGTGAAACCACATAAACGTCGAACCACTTATTTCGCTAAAAGATTGTTGGAGTTGGACGCTTCCCTATTTGCAAGTTACTCTAGACACTATAAATCAACTCCACAATTCAACAGACTTCAAGAGCTAAGAGCGTTATTTATACCCATAGATCCTTTATTGACTTGTTGGTCCAGTTTATTTCTAAAAAAAAATTAAACCACAGACTTGTTGGAAGGCTTCGTTTCTCGAAAAAACGTTCGTTTTAGATCACCATGGCGAGAAGTTTATTGGAGACGGTGGAATTCGCGTTGTCTGCGTCGCTGTGCGCTTCACACCTTTTGTTTGCCGTGGTCTCCTCACTGACGTCTGCTATTGACTCGTATCTCATGCCTCACACCTCCAGTTTTGGTAAACCTTCTTCGTACAATTCATTTGAAAAAACACCAGCAATTGAGTCCCGTGCGCAAGACTACAGCATATGTAAGGGGCACTACCCGACTGTAAGGGGCACTACCCCAGCACAAATCATAATTATCTGCAATGATGGCCATGACGGCATCTATAAGGCTCCAGAAACGGAAATATTTTGCCTTGAGAATACTGCTTACAATTGGCTGCAGTAGGAAAGGACACGTTACGGTGGTGAAACCAGGATCCTTGTGAAATCCAGCTATTGCTTCAATTTCTGCACTCTACCCACACAAGCATGGGCAAAGAAATTCATGAATCCGGCCTCAAGTGGTAGAAGAAATTGCGCAGGTCGAGATCATCATATTGACCCAAACTCCGTTTAAGAGGGTTCGTTTATATCATTGCGATTGATAGCGGTAAGCGTGTAATAAGAGAAACCTGCGTCAGTGACATTGCTTCCCGATTTAAGTTTTCCAAGTTCAAATAGCGCAGAAGGAATGTTGTTTTAATAAATGAATGCCAGAATTTCGATATGTCATAATGCTGCTGATATAACGATGATATATTTTTTCTCGATATATTTTATTAATCCTCTACATAACTGTTGTGGACGGAATTTGGACGAAAGCGGTATTTTAATTTAAAAAATAAGTTTCAACATTATTTTGTCAGATTGAGTCATGAATTGGTGTAGCTATGACAATACCCACAGCAAGAGTGTGACATGCGAGCGGAAGAACGGTTTACTACAGTACCGCGCATGTCTTTTGGTCAATTCCCGAAAAAGCCGCTTTGGTGCGTTCCAAAGCGGCTTTTTTATATAACTTTCTTTAAAATCAAGCACTAGCAAAAAGAAGCACATATTTGAGCTTAGCAGGCCAAGCTCTATTATTTGACGTATAAATCAATAGAATTGAGCAATGCATATAGGCCGGACATAATCAATCGAGTGGGCGCGAGAGCCTGTAGAGTGACCGTTTCGGGAGTTTTATCGGAAATTCCTAGCAACCCTACTCAGAAATTGCCTTAGGACTGTAAAGCTTGCCTTTAGAGTGCGCCGTGAACAATGCATAGAGAATCGAACCTATCAATCGAGTAGGCGCGACCACCCGCAAATTGCACGTGCGAGTGAGTTCGGAGCGCAATAACTCTGTCGAGATCGAATCGTTCCGGCTGCGGCTTGTGGATTTTGTAGGTAGTAGAAAGCTTCAGTAGTCCGCGAACGTGTAGCTTTATAGCTTCCAAAAAAGCGAAATTATAGCGGCGCGAAAATGCAGGTTAGCCGTGTGTGTCACGATTTTTTTCCAAATTCAGTCGACCCCTGCAGGGAGACGCGGCGTGCCAACGGCATGCAAACGCGTATGCTAGCAGAAAATCGAAGGCACTTTACGATGACATGCTCACAGCTCCTCAGGTGCCTGAACTGCCTTGGCCTCATCTGCCAGTTTAGAGCGGCGTAAGAAAGCGGTTAGAGTTTCGTGCGCTCTTACTCACCCAGATTTGAGCTTTCGACACTCGCAATGGTACCATTCTCTTCAGCTCGAAGAGCTCTATTGAACAGTATCACTATTGATCAATCTCGGAAAAATGGATTTTTCGACGATTTCCCATCGAGGACGTCGGCGCCCAGGCCGAGCCTGCGCGGACGTCATAGAAAATCAATATCTTAGAATTGGGCCGTGCTAGATACCGTTCGGTCCAGCTTTTCATGCTGAATTGAAAGGTGTTATTGGGAGTAGGGAAAACTGTAATCAGGGCGAGTAAGAGCGAGGAGAACATGGACCATTGTTGTATTACATTACACGCACGGCCGTGTTCTGAGCGCGATAACTCTGTTATGTGTGAACCTGTCCGATTGCAGCTTGTGGGTTTTGTAGGCAGTAAAATGCTCTAATATTGCGCTGAAACAGAGCAATGTGGCTTATGATTGGACTAAGTTACGGCGCTGCGAAAATGCAGGTTAGCCTTGTGTGACACGATTTCTTCCAATTTCAGTCGAGCCCTGCGGCAAGCAGCGGAGAGATACCGGCCTACAAATGCATGGGCGAGCCGAACACTTAAGGTACTTTACGACGACGTGCTCATAGCTCCTCAGCTGCCTAAACCGCCTTAGCCCCAGCTGTCATTTCAGGGCGGTGGGCTTATCGTTGAAGTTTCCTGCACTCTTACTCGCCCATATTTGAATTTTCGACACTCGCAATAACACCGTTAGCTTCAGCATAAAAAGCTCTATCGAATGGTCTTACTCTTGACCAATTCTGAAGAAATCGATTTTTTGACAATTTCCTGTCGAGGACGTGGACCGAACCTGTGCGGACGATGACGACGGACGAGACGTCGAATAGAAAATCGATATTTTCGAAATTGGCCAAATTTTCTCGTTCAAAATCATCTAGTGGTTATTTTGTGCGCTGATTACAAATCCGACGTCCGTTTTTTGAAAAATTCGCCGATTTCGGTAAGTTTTGGATTTTCTTCTGGATAACTGAGGGTGGTCGTGTCAGGGTCACCAATTTTGCTCAAACTTCATCTAAGGGCAGGGGTTATTCGGAATGTCTAACACGATGAAGAAGTTCATTTGGCTGATTATGGCAGAAGACACCTATACTGATGACTGAGGGTGATCGGTGATCCTGACTCGACCACCCTCAAACGGCAGGTTACCTACTGAAATCGACGAATTTTCCAAAAACGGACGTCGTATTCGTAATCAGCGCACAAAATAACCACTAGATGATCTTGAACGAGAAAATTTGGTCAATTTCGAAAATATCGATTTTCTGTGACGTCATCGTCCGCGCAGGCTCGGCCCACGTCCTCGATGGGAAATTGTCAAATAATCGCTATTTCCAAAATTGGTCAAGAGTGAGACCATTTGATAGAGCTTTTCGTGCTGAACCTAACGGTGTTATTGCGAGTGTCGAAAATTCAAATACGGGCGAGTAAGGACGCAGGAAACTTCAACGCTATGTCCATCGCCCTAAAATGGTAGCTGGGGCTAAGACGGTTTAGGCAGCTGAGGAGCTTTGAGCGCGTCATCGTAAAGTACCTTAAGCCTTCTGCTAGATTTGATAGAGCTCTTCAAGCTGAAGATAACGGTACCATTGTGAGAGTCAAAAGCTCAAATCTGGGTGAGTAAGAGCACAAGGAACTCTAACCGCTATCTTACGCCGCTCTAAACTGGTAGATGAGGCCAAGGCAGTTCAAGCAGCTGAGGAGTGGTGAGCATGTCGTCGTAAAGTGTCTTCAGTGTTTTGCTAGCATACGCGTTTGCATGCCGTTAGCACGCCGCGTCTTCCTGCAGGGGTCGACTGAAGTCGGAAAAAATCGTGCTACACACGACTAACCTGCATTTTCGCGCCGCTATAATTTCGCTTGTTTAGAAGCTATAAAGCTGCACGTTCGCGGATACTGAAGCTTTCTACTACCTGCAAAATCCACAAGCCGCAGCCGAAACGATTCGATCTCGACAGAGTTATTGCGCTCCGAACACACTCGCGCGTGCAATTTGCGGGTGGTCGCGCCTACTCGATTGATAGGTTCGATTCTGTATGCATTGTTCACGGCGCACTCCAAAGGCAAGCTGGACAGTCATAAGGAAATTTCTGAGTGGGGCGGCTGGGAATTTCAATAAAATTCCCCAAACTGTCACTCTACAGGCTCTCGCGCCCACTCGATTGATAGGTTCGATTCTATATGCATCGTTCACGGCGCAGTCCAAAGGCAAGCTGGACAGTCTTAAGGCAATTTCTGAGTAGGGCGGCTGGGAATTTCAATAAAATTCCCCAAACTGTCACTCTGCAGGCTCTCGCGCCCACTCGATTGATTATGTCCGGCCTATATGCATTGTTCAACTCTATTGATTTATATGTCAAAAGATAGAGCTGGGCCTGCTGAGCTCAAATATATGGAGCGAGCTTTTGCTTTCTTTTGCTTTTACATGACTGGAGCGAGATTTTGCGATTAGAGCAGCTTATTTCCCAGTACATGCGTGCCTTCGGAGTATCTCAAGTATGGCGTACGTTGCCAGTGCGCTGTCGTGCTAGGAATGCCCAGAAAGTGCGCCGTGCACAACGCACACAGAATCGAACCTATCAATCGAGTGGGAAGCACATGTCCACTGCGCTTCTATCTTCTCTTACTGGGAAATCCTTAAGACTATTTCGAACCGTTTAGAGAATACTATCAAAAATTTCCAGCTTCCCCACTCAGGATTAGCTCCAATCTGTCCCATCGAAACTTTGGTGTGCGCCGTGTACAATGCGTACAGAGAAGAACCTATCAATCGAGTGGATCCGATACGTGTTGGACTGAGCGTTAGGGGATCTTTATCAGACTACTCAGAATTAGCTCCAATCTGTCCCGGCGAGACTTTGGAGTGCGCCGGGAACAATGCACACAGAACCGAATCTTTTAATCAAGGGGGACAGTTTGTAAAGTGAGTGCTTAGGAAGTTCTATCAGAAGCTTCCTGCCGTCCTACTCAGGAATTGCTCCAATCTGTCCCGGCGAAATTTCGTAGTGCGCCGGGAACAATGCATATAGAATCGAACCTATCAATCGAGTGGAGCAAAAGCTCGCAAACACGCGCTGGCGTGTTCTGAGCGCAATAACTCTGTCAAATTCGAATCGTTTCGGTTGCAACTCGCGGGTCTTGTAGGCAGTAAAATAGACTAGTGGTAAAGCAAAACAGAATGGTGTAGCTTGGGAAGTGGCGATGTTACAGAGGTGCGAAAATGCATGTGAGGCCTGTGTGACGCATTTTTTCCGATTTCGGTAAATGGTTGCGCGAAGACCCGACGAGCTAACGGCCTCAAAATGCGTATGCGAACAGAGCGCTTAAGGTACTTTACGCTGACGTGCTAACAGCTCCTCAGCTGCCTAAACTGCCTTACCCTCAGCTATCATTTTAGAGCAGCGAAAGATAGCGGTTAGAGTTTCTTGCACTCTTACTCGCCCATATTCGAGTTATTGACATCCGCAATCGTACCATTCCGTTCAGCATGAAAAGAGCTATCGAACGGTTTCAATTTCAACCGATTTTGAAAATATCGATTTTTTAACAGTTCCGCACCGAGGACAGGGCTGGGCACGCGCGGACGATGACGTTATCGAAAATCGATAATTTCGAAATTGGCAAATTTTTACTCCAACATCATCTAGGGGTTATTTGGGGCGCTGATTACGAATCCGACGTCCGTTTTTGGAAATTCCGCCTATCTCAGTTGCTTTCCTGTCGTTTGAGGGTGGTCGACTCAGGATCACCCATCACCCTCAGTTGTCGGTAGGGTGGTCTCCTGCCATAATCGGCCAAACGGACTTGGGCATCGTTTTTCGGCATCCCGAATAGGCCCCCGCACCTATACGAAATTTGAGCAAAATCGGTGATTCTGACCCGACCACCCGCAGTTATCCAGAAGAAAATTCAAAACCTACTGAAATCGGCGGAATTTTCAAAAGCGAACGTCGGACCCGTAATTAGCGCCCAAGTAACCCCTTGATGATTTTGGACGAGAAAACTTAGCCAATTTCGAAAATTTCGATTTTTCGATGACGTCATCGTCCGCGCAGGCTCGGCCCACATCCTCGAACGATAACTGCCAAAAAATCGATCTCTCTGAAATTGCATGAGATTGATATCGTTTAATAGAGCTTTTCGTGCTGAACGGAGTGGTACCATTGCGAATGTCGAATACTCAAACTGGGTGAGTACGAGCGCAAAAAACTCTAACCGCTAGCTTCCGCCGCTCTAAAATGATAGGCAACTGAAGAGTTCTGAGCACGTCATCTTAAAGCATCTTAAGTGTTCTGCTCGCCGGCGCATTTGTAGGTCGTTAGCTCTCCACGTCTTTCCGAAGGGGTCGACTGAGTTTGGAAAAAAACCGTTCCATACAAGGCTAACCTGGATTTTCGCACCGCGGTAGCTTTGTCCAATCATAAGGTACACCATTCTACTTTACCGCTTTGCGAGAACATTTCTCTGCCTACAAGACCCACAAGTTGCAGCCGAAACGACTCGTAGTTGACAGAGTTATTGCGCTCAGAAGACGCCAGCGCGGGTTTGCGAGCTGTTGCTCCACTCGATTGATAGGTTCGATTCTATATGCGTTGTTCACGGCGAACTCCAAAATTTCGCCAAGGTAGATTGCAGCAATTTCTGAGCAGGACAGGAGGAAGTTTCTGACGAACTCCCTAAACACTCTACAAACTGTCCCCTCCTCGATGGAAAGGCTCGATTCTGTGTGCATTGTTCCCGGCGCACTCCAAAACCTCGAAGGGACAGACTGGAGCTAATCCTGAGCAGGATGGCTAGGAATTTTTGATAAAAGTCTCCAAACGTTCAGTCTACCAGATGTCGAATCCAGGGATGGGCGGAATTTCTGTTTTCTGTTTTCTGTTTTCCGATTTTCTGGCCATTTTGGGCAAATTTTTTCTGTTTTCTGTTTTCTGGGAAAATGGCCAAAAATTGGCCAGAAAACAGAAAATAGAGTCGCGAACAAAATTTTATCACAGAAATCCAATGAAAAAAAATTCAAAAGTATCATAGAATAGTGAGCTTCATTCCAAAATAGTGTTTCTAGAGTATCTTAAATGGCAAGCATGTAGCGTTTTTGGATGTGCTCATGTAGCAATTGCGCCATATACTCATGAACTATCCCACATGTTTGTTTGGTTGATTGTGTAAGTGCTGCTGGCAAGGAGTTTCTTCATAGGACATTTGTCGACTTTCATAATTTGGCTTTGTATTCTTTTCCATATTAACAGTAGTTTGGACCATCTACGATCACTAAAAGTCTTATATTAAAACTATAAAACTAATATTTTGAGGGGTACTAAATTATGTATTAACTAACCGCTTGTCTTAGAGTTACTGTGGGTAGGGTTATTCTCCACCCCCGGTTTAAAAATTGAGCATTGTTGGCCGGTCATCTTCAATATCGCTTTCTGCAGAGCCTTTGTCGAAGCTGCTTTTCTAGCTCTGAAGATTGCTCAGCTTTTGGTGTCACAAATTAGTAAGAGACAGAAAAGTTTTTTTAGTTTCCTTTGATTTCGCTGGTGATAGGGTAGCGATGCAGGAAATTTCTCATTTATCACGTATATCATCTGTCGTCCCATTGATGTTCAAGCGGGCACCATCAGCGTCTCCATACGTCCGTGCCGCGTGCTAGGGTGCTCCAGTGGATCCTTTTCGCTCGAGGGACACGAAGAGCGTCATTGTTTAGGGCTTTGACGAAGAAGCCCGACCAACGCGTTGGTGGGCAGTTTCTGCTGTTCTTTTGGCATCCCGCGGAATCCAATGACGTCCACTCGGTGTCTGCGAAACGCATTACGTGGCCCACCTAACTTTCGACGACTTGTCCCATGCGACAGCGTCTCTAATCTTCGAACGTAGGCGAATCTCGGAACTCCGGAGGCCTTCTCTCACTTGAGTGAGTCGTGTCACTGAGCATCGTCCTTTCGATTCCACGCTGCGCGACGCTGATCGCGTGTTCGTCCTGCTTTCGTATGGCCCAGTTCTCTGAGGAATATGCTAGGGAAGGAAGAATGGTGAAGTCGAAAAGGTGCCTACGAGCCGAACGTTCTTCGTCTTCTCTACGACTCTTTCGACGCTCTTAAAAACTCCGCAAGCCGCTCGTTTCCTCCTGCTCATCTCTGGTGCTAGGCCATTGGCCATGTTGACGTCGCGACCCAGATACACGTATCTGGAGCATTCGAAGATGTTCGTTCGTTGAGTGAGGATGACGCATCAGAAACTCGTCCGTTCCTCATGAACATCATCTTCCTAAGATTCAGCTGCAGTCCAACGTTCCCACATACACGTTCGAAGCCAACAGGCATCTGCTCCGCCTGGCTAGCGCTCGGCGTTATGAGCACGATGTCATCAGCAAACCGAAGATGGTCAGTTGCCGGCCGTCGACCTTCACTCCATGTCTTCCCATTCTAGTTCGCGCATGGCGTTTTCGAGCTGAAGAGCTTCGAAGATATGGTATTCCACTCCCGAACCTCTCTCTTCACGTCGATGACGACGTCCTTGTAGAATGGTGAGATCTTGGTCGTGAATCCACTGTACAGCTCTCGAAGGACTCTGATGTACAGAGTAGGAACGCCCTGAGCGAGCAGGGCTTAGACGACCGCTTCAGTTTCGACAGAGTCAAACTCTTTCTTCAGGTCGATGAAGGTAAGCCATAGCGGCAGCTTGAACTCTTGCGACACTTCGATGAGCTTCGTGTATGTGGTCGATCATGCTGAATCCTCTCCGAAATCCTGCTTGCTCGCATGGCTGTCCTTCGTCCAGCGTTCTACGAATCCTATTCAGGATCACTCCAGTGAACAGCTTGTAGACTACGGACAGCAGGCAGATCGAGCGATAGTTGCTAATGTCGTGCACTCCTGTACAGCAGGGTGTTCTGCTGGCCTTCCACTGAGATGTTATATGATATGTAGACCTGAGGAGAAATAATAATAATAATGTGATGGAGAGGGTACATGCTCGGTCTTTATTATCTGGTGTCTTCGCTTTCAAGGAAGCACCTTCACCCAAGATCTGCTATGCTGACAGCCCTTCAGTCGCAATCTCGTGTTGTTCTGTGAAATATCAAGCCAATACACAACATTTGTAGTCGGCTAAGTAGTAACTAGGTGCTGTAAACTGCAGTGGTAAGTTGGCCTAAAAACTTTCAGCTACGCGGAAACTAGGCCACTTACAAGGAAAGGTATTCTCGATGAACAAGACGAATTAGGAAAATAGATTTTGGCGCAGTCAGTATTACTCAAAGAACCTCTGCTCAGCTTTAGAGTATGTTGCAAGAGTGTGTCTACAAACTCAAGCAATTGTGTTGAAACATACAAACAGTGATTACTGAGCCTTCATCGTGTTCGGTACTTTAAAAGGCCAGTTTCTTACTAGTGGGACCGTTCTCTAATTGAGGCGTTAGCGGTGAAACGGAGCTGATGAGTAATGTAGTATACTTCAAGTGTCGAGATTCCTAGGATTTATCAGTCAAGATTTACAACATTCTGATTGCAGTACACTGGAGTTTAATAGAAATTTTTATAAACGCTTGCAAATTAAAACGCTGGTCTACGACTACATTTCTGGTGATACAAAAGCATTTGCTACTGGAAATATGGATCTTTAGGTAAAATAATTAGGTCGTGTGATAATTTCGAAATTTTCTGTTTTCTGTTTTCCGTTTTCTGATTTTCTGGCGTTTTTGGCTTTTCTGTTTTCTGATTTCTGTTTTCTGACGAAGGCGATTTTCTGTTTTCTGTTTTCTGGGAAAATTTTCAAAATTTCCGCCCATCCCTGGTCGAATCCACTCGATTGATAAGTTCTCCTCTACGCATTGTACACGGCGCACACCAAAGTTTCGCTGTGACGGATTGGTGATACTCTGAGTTGGGTGGCTGGAAATGTCTGATAACATTCTCCAAACGGATCGAAATGGTCTTGAGGATTTCGCATTTCCCAGAAAGAGAAGATAGAAGCGCTGTGGACATGCGCTCGCCCAATTGATAGGTTCGATTCTGTGTGCATTGTGCACGGCGCACTCTCAGAGCATTCCTGGTATGGCAGCGCACTAGAATCGTACACCATGCTTGAAATATTCCGAGAGCAGGTATGTCCTGGAAATCCTTAGTTAATAATGCTCTAAACAAATTAAACATTACCTAAGTAGCTTTATTAGCTATCATAGCGCAATGCTTATCGAAACTGAGATCGCTGCGAGCAAGAAATCCTAGGTCCATCAGTTCACTCACATATTTAAGCAAAGTTCCGTTAATAGTGTATTGCTATTGCCTCTTGTTGCTATTGCCTAAATGAAGCACTCTTGATTTTTCCTCAGATAGAGGGAGGTCCCAATCCAATAACCATTGGTGGACAATGGTAACAGCCTTCTGAAGAGCGTCTATGTCATCGGCACTAGATATTCGCCCATTGACTTTGAGATCATCAGCAAATGCACAAAAAGCAAACTCGCTCTCGCCAAGAATTTTAAGCAAACCATAAGTGTACATGTTGAACAAAATCGGGGAGAGGACGCCCTCTTCGGGCACTCCTCTGATGGCATGTCTTGGAGCGGAAAAGGAGGAGTTCACACGAGCAATGTACTTTCTGTTAGACAAGAACGATGCAACCTTTAGACTATGCGCGGATGGATGCCAACAGCTCTTATTTTGTTTAGCAACTTGTTATGTGAAACCCTGTTGAACGCCTTGCTGAAGTCGAAGTAGACAATGTCCAATTTCTACCGTCCTCCAAATCCTTAGTCCAACGATTAAGAGTTTCTATCATCGCCGTTACGGTAGATTTACCCTTTTGAAAGCCATGTTGATTTTGCGATATGATAAAGTACTTTTGAAGATGTTCTACAATTATTATACCTTCTTTAATATTTTCTCAAACAGCCTTGCGAAGGTGGAAGTAATACCAACTGGCCTGCCTAAAGCTCGTGGGTACATTATAAGGCGGCTTCATAGGAATGGGAGTGTTTGGATTGCATCACGATCCAATAGGTTTTCGGTGGTTCACATGGTAGAGGACTATTCAGGCTTCTTTTACTCATTGTTTATTGTGCGTAACAACAATATATTGAATGGCGAACACTTCTTATTACTCTCACTGTGGACCTTGTAGTTTTGCTCGTATTGTCCCTCTCATCGTTGGTGTAGGCCTGTTGGCCTGGACTCTTCTAGTTAGTTCTTCAGTCTCTTTGGCTGGGTCATGTTGACCTGAACCTCTTCGTTATGGTACGGGCCTAGGATTGGGCCTCGGACAGGATGGACTGTCCGAGCCCTAGTGGCTGCCGGTCGAGGCGCACAGGCGCCTGAGCAGGATCTTGCGAGGTTCGAGCCGTGTGTCGGACGTGAGCGAGGAACCGAACCGAGCCGAGTCGAGCCGAGTCTTGAGAGGGCTATTGATGGGGTTATTGAGAGGGCTACAGCCCTTGAGAGGGCCAAGTAGTCGTAATAGCCCTAGCCGACGCCGTAGCAGCCGAAGAAGCCACACCGCTGCCCTGTGGCAACTGCTTATATACAGTTTCCAGGGGGCGGGAAGTCCATCGACCTCGCCTCCAGGCCGGCAGGCCCTCAACCGATTATCGATTGAAGGAAGTATCATGACTCCGTGATACGGAATTCATGAAACTCCCGACTGCAAAAGGAAAATTATGCCCGTCTGTGCCTTGTTGGCACTATTGAGAGTGTATTCAGTTTTGGTTCGTGCCTTGTTGGCACTGTAGCTAGGGATGTTTGAGTTTTTTTTTCGTTTGGATTCGTTTCGTTTGTTTGGGCGTACAGAGCATGGAACAGAAAATAACAACATATCACAATACTAGACGATCTCATGGGAATGATGTTTTGCTTCGGCGAGATGCGTCGTACGGGTGAAGTCATCGATGCGTCATCGAACGCGGTGTGGTGCAGTGACGTGCGGCGAGGTGTCGGTAGTATACCTTTGTCCTTGGAAAAAAATTTCGAATTTCGAATGATCGAATAATATTCGATTTTCAAAATTTCGAATTTCGAATGATCGAATAATATTCGATTTTCAAAATTTCGAATTTCGAATGATCGAATAATATTCGATTTTCAAAATTTCGAATTTCGATTGATCGAATAATATTCGATTTTCAAAATTTCGAATTTCGAATGATCGAATAATATTCGATTTTTAAAATTTCGAATTTCGAATGATCGAATAATATTCGATTTTCAAAAAGTCGAATTTCGAATAATCGAATTTCGAATAGTCGAATATTCGAATAATCAAATGAACACTGTTATTTACTGTCGTCACCCAGTGGTTGACATTTAATTATTTTTTATTACCCACTGTGAAGGAAATGGATGGCTGCTCCATCCATTTCCTTTACGAGACCAAAGGACAATAACAGCGGTATAATGGCAATGAAGCACGCTTTGCTTCCCTAAGAATTCGTGCACCGAGAAGAGAGAAACACCTTGGGTAGGCAGAGCTAGATTGTTATAGGTCTTTCTCTATAGGTTGCTATCTTTCCTTATGTTATAGCGAAGCTTCCAGGTGGTAAAAGAATGATTATCATGGGCGGAGAAATGACACAAAGGCGATCTGGTGCAAAAAGGGCGCACTGGAGTCTCATGAATAGCATTCAGTTTGTGTTCTAGCTCCGTTGAAGAGAAACGGACCCGCATTGGAATCTAATCTGACAAGACACTACGACTTGGACAGTGTTGGAGCGAAAATGGGGATGGCTCACTTTCATAGGAAACGGAGTATGACTGGCTCTTGTACTCCATAGCCATTGCTCTTCCTCTCTTCTTCAACGTCTTTACTGGCAGAAGGCAGGAGCTTTCTAGGCCCCTGAAAGTTCTACCTCCCTACCGCAGCCCCTTCGGCTCTGGTAAAAGGTAAAAATATCTGTGTGCAGGCATAACCCTAATCACTTGCGATTCACGTGAATGGCCACGCTCCACGGCCATTTACAAGGAAGCAGGTGCTCAACGGAGGGCCGAGCTTGCAGAGCTTACTTCGCGTCAACTCACAAGGGAGGTCAATGAACTTCTCGTGGGGATCTTATAAGTGACCTATTGAGCGCTGTGGGAGATTTTCCGAGAAGCACTCCAGTGGTTTAAAACTGAATGCAGCTAAGGGACATTTTATTTAACGAATTTACCGAATTTACCTTTTTAACGCGAAAATTTTTCGTTAAAAAGTGGTCGTTAAAAATTTACCGAAAAATTTAACGCACACCCCTGCTGCCCATCGCCTCCCCACCACTCTCTGCTAATCGAAGGTTTAGGGACTTGTACTCCCACAACTCCGGAGATCGAAAGCAGGTTTCGCCCAAACGTCGTCTAGAGGGCTAATTGAGGTGCTGATCGCAAATCTAGTAAACGTTTTCACGTGATCGCGTGATTCCACATTTTCATGAGTGATCAAATTTATCAGTTTGAGTACATGGAATCGCTTTCTTCACCTACATATGCGATCAGACTTGCTTTCCAGTCTTCGACTTTGAGATGGAAAGTAGTGCACGAAAAATGGATAATTTAGAAAAAGAAATGACAGATTCGTGGCAGCAGCCTAAATTTCCTAAGGCAAGGAAAGGACGAAATCAGTGGTCATGACAACCCCATCCTTACTCACGAACACACACTATGAAATATCGTAAGCTGCCAAATTGTCGAAATTGGATACCATATTCGTGCTCAGCATCCAAAGTAGCAGTACAGGCGATGTTTGGGCGGAAAAAAATTCCGACCTCCACTCAATTTTTGGAGTCAAGATAGTACAACACGGCCGGTTATTCTGCACCTTTTCTTGCACATACTCACCATCGCCTATTGTGGTCGACCGTAACACCGAAAGCGTTTGCCAGCTTCGTGATCAGAACCTCAGTTAGCCCTCAGGACAACGTTTGGACGAAATTTTATTCTCTACTTACGAAGTCTTGAGAATTACTACAAGTACCTACGTTTGGAAAGCCCCCCCCCTGTCAGCGTGGGATTAGGCTGCAGGAAGACCAATACTACGGAGTGGGTCAAAAATGATACATTTTATAAGAGATGGTAAAATTAGTAAAATTTACAAGAGAAACGTTCTCTATAGAAACGCGAAGCCCGATCAGCACATCCCTGAGATGGACTGAAGCAAAACATTTCGATCATGTTCGTAAATGAGGTTAAAATGAGAATGTGTTCTACACTTACCAAAACGCACAGCAATCCGTAAACACCTCTCCTAGATCCGAAGCTGGACCTCTCCCCGCTATCCACACTCCCAGTTTGTCGCACTTGAATGTACCTTGCAGTCCCTTTCGGGAAACCTAATAAACTGTCAGATTTCTAACATCTAACTATAATTAAAGCTCTATAGCATCTACATGTTAATTTCTGAGTATTTCAAGGCCATTCAAGGCTTCACTTTCGCCTTATCAGCCAGCACTGAAGTGCTACAGTTTTTTGTAATTTTTTACCTACCCAGATGCCCGCAGGACATTTGAAGACCACTATGGTGCTTCTTAGACACACCCTTATAACAAGCAATAGGTCATTTTGGAAATCTCCACGGGAAGTTCATTTACTTCCCTTGTCAAATTGCGTACACACAATTCGGCGCACTTTGAGCGACGCGCGAAACTCAAACGTCGTTTTTTATCATAAGGTCACACTCCCCTGGTTTTCGAAGAAGAGTGCCACTAACTTGTTAAGAGATTAATAAAGAATATTCGAATATTCGACTATTCGAATATTCGATATTCGAAGCCTTCGAATATTCGAATAAACGAATATTCGAATATTGGCCACTTTCGAATATTCGAATAAACGAATAATTCGAATATTGGACTTTCTCGAATATTCGAATAATCGAATAATTCGAATATTGGACTTTCTTGAATATTCGAATAATCGAATAATTCGAATATTGGACTTTCTCGAATATTCGAATAATCGAATAATTCGAATATTGGACTTTTTTCGAATAGTCGAATATTCGAATATTCGAAATTCGAATTTATTCGAAATTCGACTATTCGAAATTCGAAAAGGACAAAGGTATAGTCGGTAGACGTCGGACGGCGCGAAGTCGTCGTTGAGCGGAGTGGACGGCGGCGTAGTGTCGACAGTATTGACGGTTTTTCTAGTTTTAGTGTTTAGTGCTTTAGTATTGAATAGGGTTTTTTTCAGTCTTAGGGTGAGTATTGGCTAGTTTTTTTTGTTAGTCTGCTTTAGTCTTTTTCGTAAAAAGTGAGTCAAGATTTTTATTTTTATTGCGATTTTATTTTGTTCAGTTATTTTGTATACAGTTTTCCGAGTGTTTCGACGCTTTTGTTTGCACAGTTGCACAATTACATGCAGAACTGGTGCTCACAGAATGTGGTGTGGTGTTTGAACATGTCGGTCACTCGGCCTGCAGTTTTGCAGTAGTAGCAGGCAGCAGTTCAGGGACATGAAGTGGCGATGTGTGTCGCGTCCTTAAGGCACCGAATGCACTTGTGTAGTGCTCGGGCCCTTTCCTCTCTCTGTGTGAGAGTGGAGTAGGTAAGACATGCCGTTGAGTAGTGAGATTCATTGCAAAAGGGGCAGTTTTTTGAGGGCACCGCAGCTTTTTTGCTTGTTCCTTGTTCCGTAGACGACGACTGCTTGCTCGGCTCTGAGTCCTCGTGTTGCGCCTTTGATCGTAGGGTCGGCTGTCGCGGCGTCTGTCGTCTTCAGCTTCTTGCTCTTCGTGGTCGCCTCGTTAGCGGCCAGTTTTCGTTTGCGGTCCACGTATCATTCGTAGGCCTTGATACGAGTTAGCTGTGTGCTGATCTCGTCGACCTTGATTTCGATACATTGGAGAGTCGCTTCGATTGCCGTTGGTGCAGGTCTTGTTGATGAGTGACTTCCTGCGTGTCGTCTGTCGCTTGAGGTTCTTGAATCGTGTCGTTGGTATTGATTTCCATGGCCTCGTCCGTTGGCGGAGTCGCTTCGTCCGTTGGTGGAGTAGCGTCGTCCGTTGGCGGAGTAGTTGTAATAGAGCTCGGGCGGCGAGGCTGTTGTTGGCCTCAGCCGTCATGCTCCTTATATATCGTTTCTGGGTCGCTCCGTTCGCGCATTTTTGTGTAAAGTTTTGAGTTTTGAGAGTGAGATAAGAAGTGCTCTGGGGAAAGTGCACGTCTGCGGATCGAGAAAGTCTTCTGTAGTATTCTCGTCTGCGATATTGTAGTGTTTCAAATTTAGAATGGAGGGAGTCGTAGTAGTTGAGTTATGAAAATGAGGCAGTAGTAGGAAAGTTCGATTAGTCGAATTTCGAATGTCAGTATTGTGGTATAGCTGGACTGTATTGTTAGGGGTCCGTCTTGATCTGTCCAGTATGTAATGAATTCGTGGTGAAGATGCAGAGGAGCTTGCTCGTTTTGAAGTATTGTCAATGCTTCTCCGAATAGGGTAAAGATTTTCTCGAGCTTTGACTCGAGTAGTGCGATTGTGTTCGTGATGTGCTGTCGGTGTTGACGTAGTAACTGATAGGTTTGAATGTTATGAATGTGCATCAGTTCTTTTATTTGTATAGTTTCAGTAGAGACGTACTGTTGTACCTCTGTTAGTTTTTCGGGAAATTCCCATGGCTTCTGGAATACCATGGCTTCCTGAGTCAGGTTAGCCAAGTGGTTCAGGAGCCTAGTGAGCTTCAACTTCACTGTCTTGAGAGTGAAAGTCTGAGTATTGGCCATGGCGCGTATTGTGCACGTTGATGAGTTGTGAGGGGGCCCGCAGAGTGTTTGGTTGGTTTATATAGGCGTGCTGAGGGGGTGGGACTGTGTGGCTGTTACAGTAGTCCGCTGTAAAAGTGCGGAATGCGGGCTGCCGTGTTCTCTGGAGGGGCACGGTGTAAAGTTCCAGCAGGGCCGGGAATGTGGCGGCGCGGCCCTGAGGCGCACAGTGTAACATTTTTGTGGGTTATGGTAGGCTGCAGCCGTAGTGAGTTTTGCACGCGTTAGCGGTTTTGCTGGACTTTTGTGTGCGCCGGTGTGTTAGTCTTTGAAGTTATAGATCTTATGGAGTGATTTTGTTGCACGCCTACTTATTTGCCCCCATTATGACGTTATTGTGTTAAAATCTTCAATAGCGTGCTTTTTTATTATGGCCTCGAGGCGATTATGTATGGGTATTGTAAGGATCCATTATTATAGTATCACCTGTCGTCCCGTTGATCATCGACTTGCTCGACCGGGCGCCAGCAGCGTCTCCATTCGTCCCTGTCGCGTACCAGAGTGGTCCAATGGATCCTCCTCGCTCGAGGGACACGAAGAGCGTCATATCGGTCGTTCAGGGCTTTCACGAAGAAGTCCGACCAACGCGTTGGTGGGCGTCCTGGTGTTCTCTTGACATCCCGCGGAATCCAGTCGGTGACGGCTCTCGTCCAGCGGGTGTCTGCGAATCGCATTACGTGGCCGGCCCACCTAATTTTCGACGACTTGGCCCATGCGACAGCGTCTCTGATTTTCGAACGTCGGCGAAGCTCGGAACTCCGGAGGCCTTCTCTCACTTGCGTGAGTCGTGTCACTCCGAGCATCGTCCTCTCGATTCCACGCTGCGCGACGCTGATCGCGTGTTCATCCTGCTTTCGTATAACCCAGGTCTCTGAGGCGTATGTTAGGGCAGGAAGAACAGTGGAGTCGAATAGGTGGGCACGGTGTCGGACGTTCTTCGTTTTCTTCACGACTTCTTCGACGCTCTTGGAAGCTCCCCAAGCCGCTCGTTTCCTCCTGCTCAGCTCTGGTGCTAGGTCGTTGGCCATGTTGACTTCGCGACCCAGATACACATAGCTGAAGCATTCGGAGATGTTCGTTCCGTTGAGCGAGAATGGGGCATCAGAAACCCATCCGTTCTTCATGAACATCGTCTTCGAAAGATTCAGCTGCAGTTCAACGCTTCCACATACACGATCGAAGTCGGCCAGCGTTCGTTCCGCCTGACTGATGCTCTGTGTTATGAGCATGATGTCGTCAGCGAAACGAAGATAGTGCAGTTGCCGGCCGTCGACCTTCACTCCCATGTCTTCCCATTCCAGCTCGCGCATGACGTTTTCGAGGGTGGCGCTGAAGAGCTTCGGGGATATGGTATCCCCTTGTCGAACCCCTCTCTTCAAGTCAATGACGACGTCGTTGTAGAATGGTGAGATCTTGGTCGTGAATCCACTGTACAGCTCTCGAAGGACCCTGGTGTACTGAGTAGGAACGCCCTGGGTGAGCAGGGCTTCGATGACCGCTTCAGTCTCGACGGAGTCGAATGCCTTCTTCAGGTCGATGAAAGTAAGGCACAGCGGCAGCTTGTGCTCTCGCGACACTTCGATGAGCCTCGTAATGGTGTGTATGTGGTCGATCGTGCTGAATCCTCTCCGAAATCCTGCTTGTTCGCATGGCTGTCCTTCGTCCAGCGTTCTACTAATCCTATTCAGAATGACTTGAGTGAACAGCTTGTAGACTACGGACAACAGGCAGATCGGGCGATAGTTGCCAATGTCGTGCACGTCTCCCTTCTTGTACAGCAAAACGGTCTTGCTGGTCTTCCACTGAGATGGATCCTTGCATTCGGACAGGTAGCGTGTGAAGAGCCGCGCCAAGGTGTTGATGAGCGCTGGCGGGAGGTTCTTCAGGTGTTCAGCTCTGATCCTGTCAGAACCGGGTGCTGTACGCTTCTTCACCGACGAGATGGCGTGTCGGATTTCGGAAGAGAGAACAGAGGGGACGACGTATCCATCCTGCGGAAGATGGCATGGGGGCAGGTGGACGTGGCTATCGAAGAGATCGGAGTAGAAGTCGTGGATGACTTTCTACATGGTCCTTCTGGAAGAGGTGATGGTTCCGTCAGGACGTCGGAGAGCGGTCATCTTGGTCTTGAAGTTGGCGAAGTTGCGGCGGGCATTGCGGATGCTCAGCCCTGCCTCTGCTGCTTCAGCCAACACTTCCGCCCTTCTCTCTTTGAGATCTTCCTTTATCGCCGCTCTGCATAGCTTTGCAAGCTCGGACGTCAGTTGGTAGTTGCCTGACGCTCGTGCTGCTCCACGCTGGCGTATCAGCTCGAGAGTTTCCGGAGACAGGCGTCTCTTGGTGGTCTTTAAGCTCTTGGCTCCCTTAGCACTATCGTGGAGATGGTGCACGAAGCGATCGTATTCCTCGTCGACGTTGTCCATGACGGCATCTTCCCAAAGACCGGCAAGAGAGGTGTAGAGGTCCCAGTTGATGGCCGTTCTGGGACTCCTCTTCTTGAACTTCGCAGCCTTCTCTCCTTGACGCGAAAAGCGGAACCTTGCGCGAAGGAGGCGGTGGTCCGATCCCGTGTAGAACTTGGGGACAACGGAGACGTCGGTCAGGCAATATTTGCGGTTGAAGATGATGTGATCGATCTCGTTGTGGAACTGGCCACCGGGAGATTCCCAGGTCCATCGTAGGGAGGGAGGCTTCTGGAACTGCGAGTTTCCATGGATGGTCTTGGTCGACATGATAAACTCAGACAGCCTTTCACCTTGCTCGTTCCACTCCAAACCGTGGGTTCCGATGTGAAGTTCTTCCGGCGACCTTCGTGGCCTGATCTTGGCGTTGAAGTCGCCGACGATCACCTTGTAGAAGGTGTGATCTTCCTTATAGAACTTCTCCAGCTCCACCTAAAAGGCCTCGACGTCTTCGTCGTCGTAGTCGGATGTTGGGGCATACGCGACGAACACAACGTCAAGGCTGGCACGGAGCCACATCGCTTCAGTCGCAGACGTCCGATTCGGCTTGTCAGAGACTCGTACGAATCGATGTTCGTGGCCAAGTGCTTGTTGATGAGGACACCAACGCCGCCTACTCCCCTGCTGTCGCATGTTCCGAGGAACAGTTCTTCTCCGGAGTCGTAGGCGGCGTGTAGGGGGTGGTGTCTTCTCGTCTCGGTCAGTCCGATGACGTCGTACTTGATCTTCCTGGCTTGCATCATCAGGTCCTCGACGGATGCTTCCGACGCAAGCGTGCGGGCGTTGTAAGTACAGATCGTCATCCTAGTCCTTCTCAGTTTGCGCAGCCTGGTTAGGCCCCGAGATTTTAGCAGCCTCTCCGTACTCGTCCTTCCCATCGCTGCAGAAATGGGGGCTCTTTCGGGGTCAGGGGAATGAGGCCCTTTAGTGCTGCTGTGTTTGACTGGAATACAACACGGGTAGCTAGTCAGGCTCTGTCGTGCGGGCGGGGTACTCCGGGCAGCCAGCCAGACTGCCCGAAGGGACGGGGCGAGACTTAAGGCGGCCTCGAATCGCCTTACATGTACTCCCAGTCTACCGAGTGCAAGCTTTTGGCCGAGCCGACACAGTTACAATCCGCACAGTCACGGACACATCCACGCACACTGTGCATGAACATGCCGCTCCCACGCACAAGGAACGCATCGACCCGACACAGCAGGAGCAAGGAGTCCATCCCCTGCATCCCACCTGCGTCTCTGGGCAGTACACGGTCGCATTTGGTTCGCGTTTAATTCCCCTATCCACCACCCGGGGACGCGCCACGTGGCCCTGCGACAAGCTGCCCGAGATCCCTCTTAACAAGAGAGCCCGAAGGCTCTCTATCGAGGGAGATCCGTGGATTATTATAGTATTGGATGAATTTCCTGAACGGACATTTGCGACCTTTTGAAATTTGCAATGTTTTGGTTTGCAAAATGGTACAAATGTCAGTACAGGCTAATTGACACCCCTGTACGAGTGTCCTGTATGGGCACTTGTGACCTTTAGAATGCGAGTTGCTTTGGTTGCAAGCTTGGTACAGGTGCCGATGCAGGCTAG
Source organism: Heligmosomoides polygyrus polygyrus (assembly GCA_947396885.1). Taxonomy (NCBI): domain Eukaryota; kingdom Metazoa; phylum Nematoda; class Chromadorea; order Rhabditida; family Heligmosomidae; genus Heligmosomoides; species Heligmosomoides polygyrus. The sequence continues at coordinate 26,328,225 of OX377204.1, read as the reverse complement.
TTTAGCATGCTTTGAAATGTGAAAATGATGATGAGATCGTTAGTTTTAAAAGTGCGTGAATAGTATTGATTATGTAAAAAAAATATTATATTTTGAATGAGATCATGAAAAAGACGTCACGCGTTGGAGGTAGTTTTGAGGGGAGCCTGGCTTGTACCCGTAAGGAGGGGAATTTAGGCGGACGTCTGTTTTTTTTTGGATTTTTGATTATTAATTTTTTTGTTTTATATGTTTTTTAGATTTTTAAAGATTTTTTTTGATTATTTTTGTTGTTAGTATTAGTATTAGTATTAGTATTAGTATTAGTATTAGTATTAGTATTAGTATTAGTATTAGTATTAGTATTAATGTTAGTGTTAGTATTATTCTTAGTATTAGTATTATTAGTATTAGTATTAATGTTAGTGTTAGTATTATTCTTAGTATTAGTATTATTAGTATTAGCATTTTTGGTGTGGGAGTCGAAGTTTTCTTCTGATCGTCTAGTGCACCTTTTTGGTGCATGAGTTCGCCTGAATCGTCTGGTGCACCTTTTTGGTGCTTGCAATCGTACGAATGGTTTAGTGGACTTTTTATGGTGATTGGGTTCGTTTGAACCGTCGGTGCCTTGGTGCCGGAGTTTGTTTCTGTTCAACATCGTTACATATCGTCCGGAGCACCTTTGGCGTGTGGGATCGTTTGGGCCTGAATTCGTTTTGGATCGGCCCCGATGCATGTTTGGTACATGCGGTTCGTTTGGCCTGAGTTCGTTTCGGACCTGCCGATGCACCATGTTTGGTGCATGCCGTATGTTTGGCCGGAGCTCGTTCGGATCGGCCGATGCACCATGTTTGGATTGCATCACGATCCAATAGGTTTTCGGTGGTTCACATGGTAGAGGACTATTCAGGCTTCTTTTACTTATTGTTTATTGTGCGTAACAACAATATATTGAATGGCGAACACTTCTTATTACTCTCACTGTGGATCTTGTAGTTTTGCTCGTATTGTCCCTCTCATCGTTTGTGTAGGCCTGTTGGCCTGGACTCTTCTAGTTAGTTCTTCAGTCTCTTTGGCTGGGTCATGTTGACCCTGAGCCTCTTCGTTATGGTACGGGCCTAGGATTGGGCCTCGGACAGGATGGACTGTCCGAGCCCTAGTGGCTGCCGGTTGAGGCGCACAGGCGCCTGAGCAGGATCTTGCGAGGTTTGAGCCGTGGTGTGTCGGACGTGAGCGAGGAACCGAACCGAGCCGAGTCGAGCCGAGTCTGAGAGGGCTATTGATGGGGTTATTGAGAGGGCTACAGCCCTTGAGAGGGCCAAGTAGTCGTAATAGCCCTAGCCGACGCCGTAGCAGCCGAAGAAGCCACACCGCTGCCCTGTGGCAACTGCTTATATACAGTTTCCAGGGGGCGGGAAGTCCATCGACCTCGCCTCCAGGCCGGCAGGCCCTCAACCGATTATCGATTGAAGGAAGTATCATGACTCCGTGATACGGAAGTCATGAAACTCCCGACTGCAAAAGGAAAATTATGCCCGTCTGTGCCTTGTTGGCACTATTGAGAGTGTATTCAGTTTTGGTTCGTGCCTTGTTGGCACTGTAGCTAGGGATGTTTGAGTTTTTTTTCGTTTGGATTCGTTTCGTTTGTTTGGGCGTACAGAGCATGGAACAGAAAATAACAACATATCACAATACTAGACGATCTCATGGGAATGATGTTTTGCTTCGGCGAGATGCGTCGTACGGGTGAAGTCATCGATGCGTCATCGAACGCAGTGTGGTGCGGTGACGTGCGGCGAGGTGTCGGTAGACGTCGGACGGCGCGAAGTCGTCGTTGAGCGGAGTGGACGGCGGCGTAGTGTCGACAGTATTGACGGTTTTTGTAGTTTTAGTGTTTACTGCTTTAGTATTGAATAGGGTTTTTTTAGTCTTAGGGTGAGTATTGGCTAGTTTTTTTTTGTTAGTCTGCTTTAGTCTTTTTCGGGTCTCGGGGAAATTAAAGTCACCCATAAAAATGCAGTGATGATTGCATGGTAACAGATCGCTTATGGCCTTTAACAATTGTCCCACGCTAGGAAGTGAGCAACTCGGCGTTTTGCAGGCAATGATGAGTCGTGTTGTTTCCAGTTCGATATGAAGATCGCAACATAGGAGTTCATAAGCATCTATGACCGACTCGTCAAAAACAAGTGCCGGAGATAAGGATTTCAGCGCCACTAACGCAACGCCTCCACCTCCTTTCACAGTACGGTAGCATCTTAGTGTTACATATTGAGAGCAGCAGCCACCCAATAGAGGCGCCAAAGAAATATTTTGATTGAGCCGCGTTTCTGTAAGCATAACAGTATCAACCTTCCGTTTGAGGAACAAAATGTGGGTGTTCCGGTAAAGCTGTATACATGTTTGTGTAGATCTCAAAAGAGACGAATCGAACGGTGCCAAGCTTTCTTCAAAAAACCTAAAAAAAGAGTTATGAGCATGCGACGCTTTGCGATTCTATCTTGGCGTCGCAAATCCCACTTTTGACCGTGCGGCGTGAGCGGTATTGTATCTGGTTACCAACGTACAGGAGAGTCGCACAATGTTCTGTGAAATAAGACTATTTCTTCAAGCGGCATAGAAATAGTCACATTTACATTTTTACGCTCACGTGCATTTTTCTAACTGAAATCGGTTAAGGGAATCTGGTTTGTGCGGTGCCCTTATCAATATATTGAACCAACCAATAATGAAGAAAGGCGCTTGGATGTGTTTTACTACATGGGTAATTACTGTCCAGCGCAGTGGGAGGAGCATGAGGGCACAGATTGAAAGCAGTTGAAACATCCACATTACCGCCTCCGGAAGACGCCTTCTACATACTACTATGATTGTGCTCTGTGCTGATTTAAGCAGCGAAGCGCGATTCTAACACAGGAACCTCTTCTTTCACTTCCAGAAGTTCCTCACCTCCCCCAGTTCTGCATTAGAACGAAGGCTGACGCCTCCCGCAGCTCCTCCCTCTTACTTGTTAGCGCTGGGCAATTGCTCCCTTTGCACCTTTGTTTCTTTTTGATTGAATATGCAAATTTTTCAGCAGAGTTTTGCCTTCAGATGAGTTTATGTGTGCCTTCTGGTTTCTCGCCTTCTGCGGTTGCATGACAAGGCGACGCTACATTTCCGTCTTCACAACACTGGCTATGTTCTATAACTTCACACTCTCCTTCAGATGGGGTGTCGCAACGTCGTACAGCGTCAGTTTATAAAAAATTTTCTCTATGCAAAAAGCGAAATATGATAATATATGCACGTTTGTTTGAGCATAGAACGGACACTAAGAAACTCAAGCTGTTACGAAGCTGCTTTCTTGCAATCAAAACTCGTGCAGCCAGCGGGACTCGAACCCACACTATTGTCTTTCCATGCAGTACGCTACGACATTGCATCATAGCTGCTGAGTTTGACCGCTGCAAAGCATCTTCGTGGTAAGCTTAATGTTAGTTCTGCTTAATCATTCTCCCATGGAATGTGCCGATTATGAGTACGCAGCTAATGAAGCAACCAATCTACTGCACATTCAAGTGGAAATCTGGAAAGCAATGAGTTCCATCTTGAGAAATTACTAGCGCAGCGCATCACCGAATTTGGAACAACTGTCAAATATGAAAAGGTATTACACTTGAGTTAGAGAATCTAAGGTTTAACTCATTTTTTGCAGTATTTTAATAAAATGCCGATGTCATGCACGGGAATTCAGCGGCAACTTTCACTCAATTTCTGCAAGGAAACGGACATTCTTTTCCTCGTTTGCAGCTGTGCCGTAGTTTTCATTGCGGTAAGTGCGTAGAGGGAGAACCGGTCAGAAGCGCTCTCGTTAGTGCGGAACGAAATCGCTCCTAGGGTTTTTTTTTCATGTGATGGGTGTGGCTATTCTAAAAGCTTCACAGCTGCCTTCATCAAGGAAACGTATCAGGGCGATCATAAGGGTAAGAGAGGGCGTTCACCAATTCCTTAGTGGTATGCACACAAATTCTGCTTCAACGGGATTTCGTGTAGGCGATTAAAATACGCATTTGGACTACACAATGAACTGCCGTGGTCAACTGATGAACATTTCTAGACATGTCTGGTTTCAATTCACCGACCCTGCAGGGATGAAACGCAGGCTGGCCTAGGAGGGACCGGAACAAGGAACCTTGATTCGGGTGACGACACCGACTCCCCCTCCGACTGTCCTATCCTGTGCCGAAGTCGTAAATGCGCGCGAGCTAAGCCTTACATCTTTGCAGTTTATGAATTAGTGTCAAGGTAATGTAAGAAGTATAAAACACTGGCTTCTCGCCGACTAGCAACTGCAGCTCGTAGTATACTTTGAAACACCTCTCCCGCCTCTTGTTCCGCTCCTCCAACCGGCTCAGCAATATCTCCATCAGTCTCTACCACTTGCCAGAGTGGCCCAGTGTATCCTCTTCCCTCGACGGATAGGGTGAGCGGTTAACACCTAATCACAGAAAGCTTGTTCAGTGTGCATAGTTACAACGCAGTGGAATCCATTCGGTTATGGCTTTTGCAACCGACCGTAATCGACAAGTACTCTGCCAAACTACCTCCACGACACTCTAAAGGTAGAATGCGGAGCGCATCCCAAAAGGATTGACAAACACTGTTTTTACCCGTTATTATCCCATTATGTTGAATAGGAGGTGTGCGCTGCATGGGTGACCTGGAGCCGGCTCATCAGTTTCCAGGTAAAAGCAAAGGGGTCCACTTGCACATGCGGAGATAGCCACGAAAATTGCCGGGTATCCTCCTTCTATGTACTATACATTGGATCCTGTCGAAAATCTTCGGATAATTGGATGATTCCGATAACGCTATTTTGGCGGACCCCGGATTTTTGGATGACTCGGACAAAGACGATTTTGCGGGCCTCGGATTTTTGGATAATTCGGATCGGAATATCCAAATCTGATATCCGAAAGTGATTCATTGAATACATTAAATTCGACCGAGTTTCGGATAATTGGATCATCCGGATAACGTTATTTTGGCGGACCCCGGATTTTTTGATTATTCCGATAACGGCAATTTCGAAGACCCCGGACCCCTGAAGTTCCGCTATTCATGAAACTTCTTTCCCACCACAATTGATCGTTAGATTTGATCTGCATCAACCCTTTATTCTCTGGGAAAAATAGAAACCCTACCATTATCAACAAGATGTCACAACGGCCTTCTAGCTGTGAAACCTCTACCAGCTCAACCCATACTCACATCTAAGGGTGTTTTGCCAAGACAGTGAACCAGAGATGTATGATATAAAACTTAACTTGACTACTTAAAAAAACGTTATCATTATTTGAATATCCTCTTGGAAGGACAAAAGGAACAGAAAACGGCGTCAAATTCCTTTCTTTGGATGTCTTACATTCCCCTCCTTCGTAATATGGAGGAAGCAAGTTCTTTCTTCCTTCTGCGGGTTCGGCCTATGGAACGATGATGGTAGGAGTATCAATAAGCAAGTCAGTGTTTTGGTTTTTCTATGTGTGCTATCAATTAAATGAACCTAAAGGGATTGGAGGCTTGGATGGCACGTCTAGGCTCCAAACCTTGAAGTGAAGTGCAAACGAGAGTCGCCTCCTCCTCCGACCGCATTTACTGTGACAATTGGGTATCCAAGCGAAAAATGGCGGGAGCTCAAACTGCCATCTACTCCTTAACCAGTCATAATATTACCATTGCGCTAATGCCGCATCGAGGCTGAAGCAGTGAATCAGAGCACTTATTTTGGATCTGCTCTCGTAGTTGTACCACTTGTAGTAGATGCAACTACGAGAATAAAGATCGTTTGCGGACTCGTTGGGCAGCCCACATATTCCTTAACAAAGCTGCGAAATTTGCAGAAGGGCTCTTCGCATTGAAATTGTTGGTTCCCTGAGCTTCATAATTGATAGTCCAATTTCAATGTTCCTTCACGAAGCTCGATGTCAACGCCTATTGACGACGTTTCGGGCCGTAAGCCTTTCTTCAGGTCTATAAAGAACTATTACATTTCCTATACAACACAACGTCTAAAACGCAATGCAATGGATCTTGAATTTTAGAATGAGAATTTGAGAATTGAGAATTTTATGCTAGCAATGCCACGCGGATTTTCCATACACGTTTATCCCAATAATCGACAATCGACACCTCAAACTTGGGCAATTAAACCAATAAATATATGCGTATACAAAAATACATACTACGACAAGCGGCTACGAAATTAAGGCACTCGAAACTCTACTATGAACTAGACAGCTACTAGGCGATGAAACAAATATAAAGAGTGAAGTGGATGCACCAGCCAACGTAGAAGATGCTCCCGGTCGTTGTCATGCACCAACGTGGTGGAAACGTCCTCTAGCTGGTCGCGCGTCCTTTATATGCTTCATCTCTCCGCGGAATCTCCCCAGTGTTGTCGTTTACAGAAAGTTTTGTCTCAGCTCCAGCGATAAGAGCCAGGGAAAGTAAATATATACCTCAAGTTGCTGCACCAGGCTTCTGAAGATAAAAATTTGAAAACATAACTAAATTCTTTAGCCAGATGAGTCACGTTCCAAGTTTCTAGAGATAAATTCCGAGAATGGAAGCAAGGTTCCATTACCTGCTTAACCAACCTGGGATCAATAGAGGGGGGGGGGGGGCTTGAGGACGAAAATGAAGGCTAGGACGTGCACTTGCTATTTATAGGACGGCAGGATGTGACCGGTCAGTCTTGCGTCGCAATCGTCCTCAGTGGTCACTCCTTTTGCCCCATGTAATATTACTTTATAGACCTGAAGAAGGACTTACGGCCCGAAATGTCGTCAATAGATATGGACATCGAGCTTCGGGAAGGAAGCTCTTCGCATTAAGTTCATTTCCAAAGCGGAAAATTTTAAATTGGTCAACATCACTGTCACCTTCTCGTCTAGAGGAAGATTTAAATTTTTTCCAAGATAACAATTTCAAACAAGTGTCTTAATGAGCAAATGTTGTTGAAGCAGTCCGTCTCTTATAGTTTACCGAATTTTTCATAAACGAATTTCCTGAAATATATTTTCAGACTGTGGCCTCAACGCTTTCGGCTTTCCGCTTGTGGTCGAATGAATATGATGACGATTACGAATCTGAAATAAAGCCCGATTCATCAGTTACAGTTTCTAGATCAGATGCAGCACCAAAGATCACTGCATTCCGATACGACCTCGACTGCTAATGGATCAAAATGCTAATATGTGCAATAAAAGCATGATAACAGTTCTCGACTTTTGAACACTTCGGTGATTTGCATAGACTTTGCTTTCTACCACGGTCAAGGACTGCAATTTCTTGAACATTTCGGTAATCTGCATAGACCTTGCTTTCTACCACAGTCAAGGACTGCAATTTCATGAAGAGACAAATAGTTAGCTATTTTTAGATGGTCATCTTTTTAAGTGATCGCAAGGTGATCACAACAGTCTTTTTGTCAACCCTTTACTTACTTTGCTACTTTCATAGTCCTTTTGTCGGCTGGAGGTGTTCTCAGCGGGGACCACAACTCTTCCGGACCGCTCGATCTCTGGCAGCTTGCATTCGGTGAGGCAAATTCCGCTCTCTGAAAGAACTCGAGAATGAGTTTGCCTATCGCGTTGGCGGTCGCCCCGATGGTCTCTAATGGTCTACTGGGAGCCATTCTGTAACACGGAAACTTCATCTATCGTCCTGTCGTCGAAGCAGGTGTTCGGTCCAGCGATATTTCGACTTCTTCATGTACTGCGGCTGATCTGCTAATTGCGACTTCTCCTTTAGCTTCGAGCTTCGTAGGCCTTCCTGCCATTGCTGAAGAAGGCTTCTCCACCACTGGTTGATCATACATTGCGTATTGGACATATTCATGTCCAATCCAGTCTCCATACCTGCCACATTGAGCTCGTTCAGCATCCCCTCGACTTCTGCCGTGCTGACAGAGATGAGAACAATATCGTCGGCAAAGCGAAGGTTGCTGATCCGTTTACCGTCTACAAGGTAGCCTTTATCGTCCCAGTTCAAGTCTTTCGTTGCAATCTGGAGTATTGCTGTGAATAGCTTAGGAGAAATGGCGTTGATTTCCAGAGAGTCGAACGTAATCCACGAAGACAAGGACAACTGGGATATGGTATTTGCGGCTCCTTCCGATGAGTTGTGAGACAGTCTGAATGTGGTGCATGCAATAGAAATCCTTGCGAAACTCTGCTTGCTCCACTGGCTGATACTCAACCAAGCAACGCTCCATGTCAACCCTAGCAAAGGTTATAGTCTATGCGTCCTACGCGTCACTGTCCTTGAATCTCGGCATATCCATGAACAGTAGAGAATATTGTCGCAGAAGCCAAGATCCAAGGCTAAGGACCTCCTTCTTCAGAGAAGAGTTTGAGAAATTATCCGTCCAAGAATTATTTCAGGTTTCATACAATTCAGAAACTAAAGAAGAAAGGACGGACGGAGGAAGACAACCCAACTGACCTTAATGAGGTCCTCCCTTCGGGTCAGCCCCTCAGCGACTTCTGGCCTCCGGGGTCAAGTCCACAAGGGTCAAATGGAGCCAATTCCTGAGTTACAGCCACCCTTTCCGTCTTCCTATTGATTGCAAGATTCTTGAACGCAATCCACAGCGCGCGATTGGGCGCCGCGATCTCAACTTCGCGAGCTAGGATCGTCACCGCCACCGCAATCACTGCGCCTTTAATAAGAGAAGGGTCCAAAGCGTATGCCTAACCGGAAAGCGCGAGTCATATAGGAAAATTCCCCACCCCTCATTTAGTAGAAAAATGTGTTGCCTTTTTGCCAGGTCGTTAAACCCAAGGAGTAGGGGGTCCTTGAAGTTAACGTGGAATCGGCACCTCACGAGTGCTGGGGTCTTATGTATGCCCGATGCCGCTAATGCCAAGGCTCACGGCAAAGTAAAGGACGGCGTTGCTTCATGAGGGAGAGGTCGGCGGTTCGATTCTTCTGCGTTGCGATGCTTTTGCATTTCAACTGACTGGTTGAGATTTGAGGATTCCCAACGTTTACACAGTTTTCAGGCGCTTTCTACGCATTCTTCCAGCTGTATGCTGGAAGTATGCGTCTTGTTTATTACTGACTGGTTTTTAACCAAAAGGCAATGAGAAGAGTTTTCAACATAATCAACATAATGCTTGTATGAGCGTTCAACACCATCGATACACAGGCACAACGTGTATGAAGCAAAAGGTCTGGTATGCGGGCAACGTATAAAAGCTACAGGCTCTTCGCAGTTTGCTTCCCTACATGGACCAATGACAAAGGGAAAACGCTCCTGCTCGGATTTTTAAAGGGACTAGGGTGCGACGTCGTATAACCAACTTTGAACCAAGCGCAAGCCACAAGCTCTTCAACGTGAGGATGGCACAGGAGTCGGTACACCAGCAGCGCGACCGTCAGCGTCATTATAACAAATCCGTTTCTCTTTTGTTACCCGCAACTTCGACGCTTACCTTGAGGATGTTGTGCAGATCGAAAGGAAAGTCGTGCACGATGACGTAGGAGTAAAATCGCTTCATAAGCGACGTTTTATGAACCCGTCGACTGGCTGAATCTGCCCAATGGCACCCGAATAAGCGGTAGGAAGGTAGCGGTACATAGTCTTCCCTCGGGGGTATAGTAGCCTGATTCGAGAGGCCTGGAAATGGTTTCGGAACAATAGTACAACTGGGGCATCTGTGGGACGAAGGCATGCTTAAAGAAGCAAAGCATATCAGAACAGCGTGGAAGGAAAGCATAGCATGTCGTATATGTTTGCATTTAGCATTTTGGTTAAAAGCCAGTCAGTAACAAGCAAGTAGAAAAAAGATCACCCTCCACAGCATACAGCTCGACATGTTGCGTTCGATCAAACAGCGCCGGTGGTGTAAGAACATTTCCCGCCCGGTCAGAGGGAGGTGCGGGTTCGAATCCCGCCTGGCGCTAGAAGTTTTGATCGCAACAAAACATCGTTGTGCCATTTCCAATAGTTTACTAGAGGTTTTTGTCGGCGCTAAATGGCTCGGGGGGAGGGGGCAAGTGGTGTTACCTTGTAATAGGTGGTTGTCCGCCTTGGTAAAATCAACACATGAATGCATAATTTCATCAGAAGTGGCCAGAGGCCGGATTCATGATTGAGGTTATCCTGGGTTATGTGGGTAGTGGGTAGAAATTTGAGCATTTCCTTTGATTCACAAAAGTGAAGCACTGGGTAAAGGACAGGGATGAATTTTATCATATAGCGATTGATAGCTATTATCTGCGTCGATTCCAAATTGATAAGCAGTATATTCAGAGGTCGACGAGGGTGAGGTGTAAAATTTCATGTGCTATTCAGCATTCATGAAAACCGGTTTAGAGTTAAGGGTAGTGAAAAACTCTACCCGACTCTAAAGATGGGGTAGAACCTTTACCAAACAGAATAGCGTTTTCTTTCTTTAATTCCTTTTTTATGATTTCTTCTTTAGACCCACATTCCAATATATATGAATCAACTACGTCTGGGAACAATAGTTTATTAATAAAAATTCAAAAATATTATACGAAATACAGTACCGCCGCTAAACATTCAACCAAACGACGTTTGCGACGCAAAAACGCGTTTTTTTGCGTCGCATCATGATAGCTTTGTCCAAAGTAAAGACTTTCTCACCAAAATTTACAGAGGCGCCTAGCATCATCCTACCTACCACTGGGCATGCGATCGTCATTCAAAAATATGTGGAAGCCTGAAAACCAGTGCCGCAATTAAGGGGGTCTTAATCACTGTGACCTGACCCCAAAACCGTCGCCGAGTCTCGCTTAATTATGTCCCCAGGCACAAGTGATGCTGCCCAGTTGAATTTTAAAATTCTTAAACCTAATTAAATTTTGTTTTTCTGCCATTGACGGTCTTCCCCTGGTTGCGACAATTCTTTTGGTACCAAATTTGGCAGGAAGATGCTTACTTCAACCGATTTCGTTTTTTCAACGGAAGAATTCTCAATCTAAAACCTGTGATTGTAGCTTGCCATCTACTCATGTTTAAAGAAGGAAAACGACATAGAAAATTTACGCGGCGAGTTGATTTTCGGAATTTGGGTGCTTCCTGCAGTTCATCAAACTGCAACTGAACGTTTGGTAAACAGCACTCTTCAGCTGCGAATATCTATCTCCTAAGCGAACCAGTTAGTCTAGAAATACGTTGACTTACCAGACACAATGTAGAGATTTTAGTTATCAAATATCGAGAAGCCTGGTGATCAGGCGGCACAATTTCAACTGGTTAAAGTGACGACTTCTTACAAAAGTGTGACTGCGTTTTAACAACGTTTCATGCTGAGTCTTCGCAGAATGAAAGCTGGAAAGCCCAGCATTATAATTGTGTAATTTTTCGCTCAAAATTTTCAACCAGTTCGGACGCCAACATTTTGACGCAGCAGATCGAGCACTGATGTAGAGGCCCCTTCTGTCATAATTGCGCTGACCTGACATGCCCTACAGAGACATTGCACTCGGCTGCATGACCAATGAGTTTCTCATTTCTCTCCCGATTCGACTTTTCCACCATTATCGATCCATGCTGCCAAATCCTGATGAGTTTTGGGTTTTCCGGATTACATAGATCATAGCTTGAATATGTTGGACATATTAGCTTGAATATGTTAGCTTCACATAAAGGAAATTTCAGCAGCTGTTGTTGAGCCCAATCAACTCAATTTTATTTCTCTGTTAAAAAATATTTGTAGTAAAACAGCTTCATTACGAGTTGGAATTGGAAACTTTTCAGATCAAATTGAACACTCTGCAAGCTAGCTTAAGACTTTGAAATCAAATTCAACTTTGCCTAATTAAAATGAGCTTCTTCTAGAATAAACTAAGATCTCTCCAAAAGGATCAGAATAATTTTTTGTTCATGGAAAATTTTAATATAATTTCTTTCAAATTTTAATTCACATTCCCAAAAGGTTGTGGTTTTTTTGTTTGAAATTTTATAGAACTCTCATTTTCTGTGGAAAAATGATGGTTCATAGCCAGTTTTAAACAGTAGGGCTATTTTTAGGACCAGAAAAGGAATTGCGCCATGCAATCATCCAAGACTTCGCAATTTTTATTCAATTGATAGCAAAATTGCCGTTTGTATAGAGTTTTACCCGTGTAAAAAATATAACAAAGACAATTGTGAAAACACACATTCTCACTTCGATGCTTCATGTAAGCATCACTGACACTATCAATCAAATAAAATTTGCGACGAGCTTTCCAAGCGCATTGTTCAATCTGCTCTTTGACCCACTAAATGATTGCTGCTTTGTTGCACTTCAAAACAGAATTTAGATTATTTTTTCTCAAAAAAAAATTATGAAATTATTGCACTAATTAAAGCAGCTGGACTAAAAGATTTCAATAAAGTTATACAAAACTTTCCTCGGACAAAAAATTGTTCCTACCATCTTGGAAATTCTTTGGTTTAGCCCTTAAGAAGCTCTTTTCAATTTTGAAGACGTTTAATTTGATTTCAAAATTCTTAGGCTAGCTTAGAAGAGTGTTCAATTTTTGTTGCGATCAAAACTCTTGCGCCAGGCGGGACTCGAACCCGCATCTTCTGCTTTCCGGGCAGCGATGTTCGCCTTACACCACCGGCGCTGTTTGACCGCACGTAACATCCGCGATATCCTCGAGGCCTGTCAGCACCCACCCGTGATACGAGATGGGCCGGTCGCTGATATCAGCATGGAGCCGGTAAAGCTGAAGACCTTACTAGTATCAATGTTCTAACACATTTGCTTAAGCCGGGAGCGGCTGGAAGAGAGGCTATATGCTGTTACAGGATGTTTTGTTGCGATCAAAACTCTTGCGCCAGGCGGGACTCGAACCCGCATCTTCTGCTTTCCGGGCAGCGATGTTCGCCTTACACCACCGGCGCTGTTTGACCGCACGTAACATCCGCGATATCCTCGAGGCCTGTCAGCACCCACCCGTGATACGAGATGGGCCGGTCGCTGATATCAGCATGGAGCCGGTAAAGCTGAAGACCTTACTAGTATCAATGTTCTAACACATTTGCTTAAGCCGGGAGCGGCTGGAAGAGAGGCTATATGCTGTTACAGGATGTTTTGTTGCGATCAAAACTCTTGCGCCAGGCGGGACTCGAACCCGCATCTTCTGCTTTCCGGGCAGCGATGTTCGCCTTACACCACCGGCGCTGTTTGACCGCACGTAACATCCTGTAACAGCATATAGCCTCTCTTCCAGCCGCTCCCGGCTTAAGCAAATGTGTTAGAACAGTGTTCAATTTGTTTGAAAAGTGCAATTCGACGCGAAAATTGTGTATATTTTTTGGGAATTCTTACGACTGGGGTCACAATTTTAAGAACTAGGGAATCTGTGTGATCTACCTAATTCAGAAAACCCAGAAACTCACCAAGATTTGGCAGCATGGGTCGATAATGGTGGAAAAGTCGAATCGGGGAGAAATAAGAGACTCATTGGTCATGCAGCCGAGTGCAATGTCTCTGTAGGGCATGTCAGGTCAGCGCAATTATGACAGAAGGGGCCTCTACATCAGTGCTCTGCTGCGTCAAAATGTTGGCGTCCGAACTGGTTGAAAATTTTGAGCGAAAAATTACACAATTATAATGCTGGGCTTTCCAGCTTTCATTCTGCAAAGACTCAGCATGAAACGTTGTTAAAACGCAGTCACACTTTTGTAAGAAGTCGTCACTTTAACCAGTTGAAATTGTGCCGCCTGATCACCAGGCTTCTCGATATTTGATAACTAAAATCTCTACATTGTGTCTGGTAAGTAACGTATTTCTAGACTAACTGGTTCGCTTAGGAGATAGATATTCGCAGCCGAAGAGTGCTGTTTACCAAATGTTCACTTGCAGTTTGATGAACTGCAGGAAGCACCCAAATTCCGAAAATCAACTCGCCGCGTAAATTTTCTATGTCGTTTTCCTTCTTTAAACATGAGTAGATGGCAAGCTACAATCACAGGTTTTAGATTGAGAATTCTTCCGTTGAAAAAACGAAATCGGTTGAAGTAAGCATCTTCCTGCCAGATTTGGTACCAAAAGAATTGTCGCAACCAGGGGAAGACCGTCAATGGCAGAAAAACAAAATTTAATTAGGTTAAGGAATTTTAAAATTCAACTGGGCAGCATCACTTGTGCCTGGGGACATAATTAAGCGAGACTCGGCGACGGTTTTGGGGTCAGGTCACAGTGATTAAGACCCCCTTAATTGCGGCACTGGTTTTCAGGCTTCCACATATTTTTGAATGACGATCGCATGCCCAGTGGTAGGTAGGATGATGCTAGGCGCCTCTGTAAATTTTGGTGTGAAAGTCTTTACTTTGGACAAAGCTGTCATGATGCGACGCAAAAAACGCGTTTTTGCGTCGCAAACGTCGTTTGGTTGAATGTTTAGCGGCGGTACTGTATCATCCAATAATAAACTCTTGAAGCCGCTACGACTCAACATTTGCTAAGCTAGTCCAAAATGCTTTGGAAATTCTATTTTTTTACGCACACCCCTCCTACAACTCAAAAATACGACGGGATGTCGTTCAATAACGAGGGGTGGAAGACGTGCATTGTCGCGATGACACCTTTTCATACTTCTCTTTCTTGCGACAGATTCATAATCTAGAAATCCTAAAACCAAGATAAACCAGCTTACGGTGTACCTTATGCTGTACATTAAAGAAATTCGCAACTACGGGGAAGTGCTGTCCCCTAACCTGCACAGTGACGAGTCCTTTTCCCTATATGATCTAGCACATGAGGTTACCAGCATCAGATAAGCACCAATGTTGAAATTAAACTACACATAGGCCTAAACGTCGGGTCTGTTTTAGTGAAGGGTCACTCATTTATTTGACAAGGAAGGTAAAATAGAAACGACACTATTTTACAGAGACTACGAGAGACTACAAAATGATCAAATCTACGGGAGATCTCGCCCTTTGTTTGCAATTTTCTGGCCTGGGGAGGCCACCGTGTTTGTGTTTGTTTCCCTTTTCTAGCCCTGCACTCCTCCGACTAGAGAAGTTTATATATGTCCTTAGTAGTTGGGAGCTGCTGCCACTCAAATATGTAAAATGTTCTAACTTAAACTTAACTTAAATTTATTCAAATAATTTCAGATCTTCCTTACCCCTTCGATATGGATATGATCAGTTTGAAATGTAGACAGCATTCATGATAGCGCTGCCCACTCTTATGTATACCAAATCTACCCTACACCAGTCATCCTAAGCAATCTTATCAGTGGGTAATTTTTATCCAGTGAGGTCATTTGTGAGCAGTTCTTCATGCAATCGTCAGGGACCCTGTTCCACCCAAAATTCCTTTGCTTTCGGTTCGGATGCAGCAAAACAACAATAAACAGTTCCAAGCACGCCTTATGGTGTTAGTCAAGGCGAAGTGTGTTGAAAACACTATATTTTAGAGATCGAAATATATATTCTAGCTGGAGAATTAACATACTCTAAGTATCGTGCATTATCTTTGTGTCATTGTGAACTACAGTGATAGACGAATTCTTCCTTTCATAAGCGCGTGAAATTTTTTTGTGGTTGCCAATATTTTTTTCCGCTAAGAAACGCTGTTTTGCTAAAAGTACACATGTCGCACCACACATAAGCGTCTAAAGATTAATTATTCTTAGAGGGCTTCCACTAACTATGTATTATACTGAGTAGAAAAGATGTCTACAATTCAACTTTAACCTGAATCAAAATGCTAACCACTGGATGAACCGCTCAACGAATTTTTCGCATGAAATGACTACACTGATAAGTTGTTCATTAATACCAAACTTACCCTCCACCCACTATCTTCACTGAGTAAGTTTTTTCATTCTTAACCTTACCAATCATGAATCCCGTCTCAGGTTAAATCACCTTTAGGCTAGAACACAGCAGTGCTGTGTAAGTTTTTTTTTTTAATTTTATGCAACGCGTGGCGTTGTACATAGTATACATTGGATCCGATCGAAAATTTTCGGATAATTGGATGATTCGGATAACGGCGATTTTGCGAACCCCGGATTTTTGGATGACTCGGATAACGGCAATTTCGCGAACCCCGGATTTTTGGATGATTCGGATAACGACAATTTTGCGGACACCGGATTTTTGGATGATTCGGATCGGGTTATCCGAATCGGATATCCGAAAATGATTAATTCGGATCCAATGTATAGTACATAGAGGACCTATACGGTAACCCCCTCTGAGCCGCTTTGGGCTTTTTCGTCTTTTTCCTTCTAGTTTAAGCACTTCTGTCGCTCATTATTGGAGTATTTCCAATGCGCTCTTAGGTTCATGGCAGACCCAAATTTTGAGAGTCCGGCCGACTTCAATGACTACACTCCTGCTGGCTAAAAATTTGTCAGGAGAGTTGTTATTCTTTTAGCTTAGAATTGAGCGCGTTCAGTTAATTTAGTTCATAGGAATTCTGTGGGTTGTGGAGCACGACAGCAAAAGTTCTGAATGCGAAGGTGGCGTTACATCTCAGCAGAATATTCAATAATTCAATAATTTAATAATTTTTCAATAATTCAATAATTTTTTATCGAAACAGTAAGGAAATTTTATTTGAACCGTTTGTTTCATACAGTAGAGATTAGGCTCAATTTTGAAGCAAATCTTGCTCCTCCCAATCTCTGTACTATACGGCTGTTAATCGGACTGCGAGGATTTTGTGACTAATACATAAACGGGAGGAGGAACAAATCTTTTTATTAGATTGATGACAACATACATGAACTGTATTATTACAACGTCTCGAGTGTGCACGCTTACATGTATTACTGTTACGAGCAGACGAGCTTATTTGGTTAGGTAGGTTAGTGGATTTGTAAATGTGGTATTAAGCAGGAAGGCAAGTGTAGGAGCTACAAAAAGCATATACTGTTAAAACATTAACGGATATTACTGTTGTCAAAAAAGGATCACTTCGTTTAAATATATGTATGGATATGTGTAGTTTCATTTCCAGAACTTAATCCTTTCCAATAGTGGCTTTTCTTCCCTAAATTCATCGATTCCTGATAAGATTTCATCCGCTATCGTGTCGAAGGAGGGACGTGACGCAGGGTCACGAGAGAAGCAATTCTGAAAAACGCAGAACAACCTTCGCAATCACTGCTCGGTGTTATTCATCAGCTTTCATTAAATCATTGCATGCAAGCTTCACCTTTCCTTCCCAAACTAACGACACAAAACCTGATTATCCGACAGAGTTTGATTTTCACACGGGCGATTAAAAAAATAGTAAAACCGCCGGCCTGAGAGGAAGAGGTGTCGTACGCAGACTCATTCATCGTTCAGAACCAGTAGTGCACTAGAGACTTCATTCGTGTCTTGTAGCTCAATGTAGTGTGTATGTCACGGAAAATGCTGCCATATTTGCGTCAATAATTCCTACTAGGACATTGCCGCCATCGCCAACCAAACTCGGAAGAACAAGAACAGGAACTCGAGCTAAGAAGATCATTGAAATCATTTGCTTCATATGTATGCCTCTTATCTGCCTCGATGAAGGACTGTTGTCTGTATCTGCTCCAAAACATAATTAGTGATTTTTGCGGCCACGAAATTCCGAAAAGCAACATTGAGCCCAGCAAAGTATGAACTGGATCTCTCTGAAGAGAGATTAGTACTTTTTATACCAGAAGTCTGTCCTGGTTAGAAGGTCTACCCTGGTTTACGAGCGTGTGGCGCTCTGTGTGCACTAAGAGTATTATGTCTCCTCTGTGCTTGCACCTGCGACTATGATGGCTCGTACAAAGCAGGACCTTAGTGGTCAGTGGTCGAATATGATGTTAACTGATGCCATTACATAATATCACACGGGGTGGCCTCTCTCCATCAGGTCATGTCAACTTAGACAGTAACAGACGCATGCCGCTTAGATACAATCAGAACAAGATCTATTATTAAGGAAGACCTCTTGAGCGCCTCGGTTAATAGTTGTCTCAGTAAATAGTTCCTTACTCGTATGAGAAAATGAGTTCTGTGGTGTTGCTATTAGTTTGAAGCCATACCAAAGGCAAGGGATTTCTGCAATCAGGTAACTTCATTGCTTTTCACTGTCGCTTTCTTACAAACTGCTGTATATGCATTTATGATGGATTCTTCTACTGGTAGCGAGCAATAGTGTTCCTAGGCACACAACGATTCCCTGGGAGCTATTATCTGTACAATGTGTTAAACCAACCATTGTAATGGACCACATGTGCTGCGGATAGTGTTCGGATTCATTCTCCAGTGTGTTTCCAGCCAGCACGTATTTTCTCACCTCCTTAGCTGACATATCACCGTAGGGTTCCTTGCCGTCGTGAAACACCTATGTTTGGAAGGGTATTAGATAAGCAAACATCTCAAGCGGAAAACACATGGTCAGGTGGCAGCAAAGCTTTTACACATAGTATTGTAGTTAACTTCTAGGTTGCTCCCTTAGGACGTAACTACATTTTATTCCGATTTTAGACCTGACTTACCTCCCACATAAATACTCCGAAACTCCACACATCTGTTTTCACAGTGTATTCCCGTCTCTTCAATGTTTCTGGGGCAAGGTATCGTACAGGTACCTTCAAGTAAAGTCATTCTGGAACTGATAACGGACAGCACATATCTTCAGACATCGAAGCGCCTGCCTTTTTCAGTGTTTTCTCTTTCTTCTGCGTTCCCACTATACTCAGGCCGAAATCAGAAATTTTTCCGGTGTCATGTTTACCGATCAAGCAGTTCCTCGCCGCGACGTCTCGATGAATTATCTAGATTTTGCGATTGTAGAGATGTGTAAATGCAGAGATTTTATTGCATTTTACTATTCCACTTAGGTGACACTAGCACATAGGATTCTCTATGATTCAAATGCTTGCATGAACAGAGAAAATTTAACGAATGATGTCCAGAAAGTATCTGCAGAAAATTTCTACTCCAGCTTTTCTCTAGAATGTTCTGAAGATTTCAACATAAGTGCTATATGAGGACACTATCCGGTTGTATCTGCATAACATATACAGCTCCATCTTTCTCGCCTATTTCACTGTACGATGACCACGAACTTACCGACGACAACCGGCGAAGACGTCGGGACACATGCACTCAGCTGCTCTCCCAAAGTTGCACCTTCAACTAGCTGGACAACATCGTCATAGGATATGAAAAATGGATCATCTACGTCAA
The DNA here is from genome assembly GCA_947396885.1 of Heligmosomoides polygyrus polygyrus. Taxonomy (NCBI): domain Eukaryota; kingdom Metazoa; phylum Nematoda; class Chromadorea; order Rhabditida; family Heligmosomidae; genus Heligmosomoides; species Heligmosomoides polygyrus. Next base: position 26,309,057 of record OX377204.1, on the reverse strand, counting down.
CCACGATCGCAGACGTTCACGGCGCTAACACGATGAAGTGCCTAAATCTTTCGTAAAAGGCGAAATTCATGCGAGGAAGGTCATGCTGAGCGACTGGTGGGGAGTTTATGGGATCAACCATTTCGAGCTGCTGCCTGACAGCACGACTTTCACTGCCGAGGTCTACTCTACCCAACTGCAGAGACTGGCCGACAATGCTTAAGGAACGGCCCAGGCTCGACAAAATTCGCTTGCTGCACGAAAACGCACGCCCACACGTCGCGAAGACGACTTCTCAGAAAATTCTGGAACTCGGCTGGGAAGTTCTGCCGCATCCACCGTACAGCTCAGAGCCAAATGTCTACCACCTTTTTTGATCACTTCAGCATCATCTGGTAGGGAAGCATTATGACCACCTCAAAAATGACCTTCGAGCTTTTTTGCCTCGAAGTCCCCGGATTTCTATGCCAGAGGAGTCTGAAGTTTTGTGAAACATTGGCGGAGGGTACTTGATGTTGATGGAAACCATTTGGCTCATTAATAAAATGTTGATAAAAAATTGTGTTATCTTGAAAAAATTGTCGAATTTCTGCAGAAACTTTCTGCGCATCCTATACTTGATCACAACTTCGTAAGAACAAAATATAGAGTGGCTATTTGTTGAGCTTTTTGCATAGTTTCACTATTTTCTACAGCTTAATTTTATTGTTCTTTATGTTTTCTATAATAAATTTTTCTATACAATATATTTTTCTATATTTTTATAACGGATATATTTGCTTGTTTGTGGACTTACTCCCTGCTTCGAGAGATAATAAAGCCCTTGTGCTGCGTGATTGCAGTACTTTATACGTGTGTAAATGGATGGCCCAGGCTTTGATTGCACCGCATCAAGAACAGATCCTCCTTAAAGCATAAGGCTATATTCTTCAGAATTGATTGTGTTGTTGCTGTACATATGAGATTTTATTCTCTAGTACACTGTCGAGCTCTTCACAGCATTCAGGAAGTAGACACTCCAACCGAAATATAATTTTCTCTACCTGGGGCGAATTCCATGACAATCATTACCGGCTCTTCGTTTGACGCTACACCAATTAGCATGACAACATTAGGATGAACGAGTCGTTTCATAAGCATGGCCTCCTAAAAGAATGACTGAACGAGCGAACTTCCGGTCCACTGCCCAATGCCTCACTCTAAATAGCTTTTCGTTTTCCTCCGTGGAGACAGATCCTATGATAGTTTTAATGGCAACTTCTCGTGAGTCGATCAGTCCACAATGCAGTACTCCCTTATAAACGTCACCGAAAGCTCCATCTCCAAGTTTTTTGGTCCTGCAATGTGAGCTGTAAACTAATCATGCAATGCTCTCCTCAGAAATTTTACAGCACTTGCTCACTACCAGAATATGTAGGATTATTGCATACTACCTTGCTGAGAGTAAATTCTATGCATTTTATGCCTCTATTTACTACTACCTAACTAGGAAGTGTGGAAGCGCAGTTGGGAGAGGCGTCCTCGTGCACCCAAAACGAGGTTCTTGGCACGGGTTTCCCGCTCAGACCAACAGAACCTCCCACGAGGTGGGAGAATTTGAACCAGACTTCTCCGAGAATGTTTAAACACTGACATGTTCCTCAGATGACGATCGCAAGTCGCACTACAGGGTAACGGTACAGTAGCCGATGTGCCTGTCAGTTCTTTGGGAGGCTAGCAGGAGACTCATTTCTTGGGCAAGTAGACATTTTAGTTTGGCTAACCAATGTATGAGATAACACAAGACGTGAACAACATAATTAACACATCTTATGGTTAGAAATCAAAGTAACAAAGGGAAAATCGCGCAATTTGCATTGCAAGAAAATTCTCTAAAGCGTATGTGTAAGTGCTGTTTGAATCCCTTACTACAGTTATGGCCGTATCTTTTGATCAAATCCCGAAAAAGCCGCGTTTTCCCGGCTTTTGCGTCTTTTTGATATAACTCTCCTAAAATTCATTAACTTCAAAAACAAACGATACATTTAAGCTCAGGAGCTCGAGCTCTATCGTGTGGTATACATTGTTTATATGAAGCTATGGAAATCGCCGAAATTGAAAACTTGCGCTCCATTGCGAAGGGCGGTCGCGGACGAGTTGTCGGTCGCAAGCCGTCGAAAACCGTTGCGTACTCACAACTCCTCTAGTTTGAGGATTTTTGGGAAGCAGTGGATATCGCTCGATTCGTCTTTTCGAGGTCTACACAACCATATATACAGCTTTGCCAAACCACCGCATTTTCTCAGTGGGTGGTCAAAAATGACTGGGCAGACCTTTTGCGATTGGAGAAGCTTATTTTTCAGGGCTTGCATGTTCTTGGAGTATATCAAACATGGCATAAAGTGTTCCGTCATGCCAGGAATCCACTGAGAGTGCGCCGTGCACTATGCATATAGAATCAACCTATCAATCGAGGGGGGACCCTTGTAGTGTGAGCGTTTAGGGAGTTTTATGAGAAATTCTCAGCCGCTCTACTCAGGAGTTGCTCTAAGGCTGTCCAGCTAGCCTTTGGAGTGCGCTGTGCACTATGCATATAGGATGGAACCTATCAATCGAGAGGGGGGGGGGACAGCTTGTAGAGTGAGCGTTTGGGGAGTTTTTTCACAAATCTGCGGCCGGCCTACTCAGGAATTGCTGTACTCTGTTCCGGCGAGACCTAGGATTGCGCTGTGAACAATGTATATAGGATCGGACCTTTCAATCGAGTAGAAGCAACAGGGTGTAGAGTGGGCGATTGGGGAGTTTATGAAAAATTCTCAGCCGCATTAGTTAGGAACTGCTCTAATACAGTCCAGCTAGCCTTTGGAGTGCATCGTGAACAGTGCATATAGAAGCTATCAATCGAGTGAGCGCGACAGCTCGCAAATTGCACGCGCGGGCGTGTTCAGAGCGCAATAACTCTGTCGAGATTGAGTCGTTCCGGCTGCGGCTCGAGAGTTTCGTAGACAGCACAAAGCTTTACTAGTCCGCAGAAGTACAGCGTTGTAGCTTCTAAAAAGGGGAAATTATAGTGGTGTGAACATGCAGGATGTCCTTGTGTGACACGATTTTTCCCGAATTCAGACGACACCTGCGGGAAGACACGGCGAGCTAACAACCCACAAGTGCGTAGGCGAACAGAACGCTAAAGGTACTTTGCGGTGACGTGCTCAGAACTTTTTAGTTGTCTAAACTTTCCTAGCCTCAGTTGCCCGTTTAAAGCGTCGGAAGATAGCGGTTAGAGTTTCTTTCGCTCTTACTCGCCAAGATTTGAGTGTTCGACACTCGCAGTGGTACTTTTCTTTTCAGCGTGAAAAACGCTATCGAACGGTATTAATTTCGACTGATTTGAAACATCGATTTTTTGACGGTTTCGCATCGAGGACGAGGCGAAACATCGATTTTTTGACGGTTTCGCATCGAGGACGAGGCCGCTTAAGGCAGCGGCAGAGGGGCGATAATGTCATCGAAAGTCGATTTTTCCGAACCGGTCCAAGTTTGGCACCATTCGATAGAACTCCTCAAACGCTCACTCTACAAGCTGTCCCCTCTCTCGATTGATAAGTTTGATCCTATATACATTGATCACGGCGCACTCTAAAGACTATCTGGACAGTCTTAAAGCAATTCCTGAGTAGAGTGGCTAAGAATGTCTCATAAACCTCTCCAAACGCGCACTCTACAAGCTGTCGCACCCACTCGATTGATAGCTCCGATCCTGTATGCATTGTGCACGGCGCACTCTCGAGGGATTCCTGGAATGTCAGAGCACTTCACGCCATGCTTTAGATACTCTGAGAACATGCAAGTCTCGGAAAATAAGCTTCCCCAATCGTAAAGAGCCCGTTAAAGTCGTTTTTGGCCACCCACTGCAAAAATGCAGTGTTCTGATAAGTTGTACACACTGCTGTGTAGATCTCGAAGAGATGAATCGAACGGTGCCAACCGTTTCTCAAAAAACCTAAAACTGAAGGAGTTATGAACATGCGAAGGTTTTCAACGACTTGCTACCGACAACTCATCCGCAGCCGCCCTTCCCAATGGAGCACAATTTTGAACGAAAAACTAACTTTGAAAAAATTCGGTTGAACTTTGAAATTTTTGGCATTTTTTAACGCTATCTGATAGAGCTTGAACTGCTGATCACAAAAATGTCCTTGCTTTTGCAATTGGTTAATTTGAAGGAAGTTATTTCGAAGGACAGAAAAAGCCGGGAAAATGCGGCTTTTTCGGCATTTTTGAAAAGGCTACGGCCAAACTGAATCGTGAATTTGCACGAAAGTGAGGTGAGGTACCACATAGGGGAACCTCGCGAAAGTAGGTAATAGAGGTGGTAGAATTGTCCTCCACTCCATAGACTTAGAAAGATGTGCTACGGAACACGGTGAATCAGTGATTGAATGACACAGCTTTATAGAATTGGCGAACCCATACTTCTACGGTAGCGCGATGGGTGGAGCTAGCGAAACTGATGCGCGATGGTACCAGATATTTGCAAGAGTGTGGTAGCCTTGATAAATAGAAGAAGGAGCAGTTGTGCATCTCACGCTGCCCTTAGGAACCAGCAAGGTGCTAGAGATGCTGGAGCATTATTCTATTATAATCTTGTGGAGAGATTACTTGACTATTTGCTCGTGGTTTAACTGCCATTCCGCACGCTTAATAGCTCTCTTTATTATGGTTCCTTCCTCGTCGAATGGTATTTTATTTCGACGATGATACTCCATCAGCCCTAAAATACATTGGAATAGCTAAAACAAGGAGCATGAATTTGAAGCCACAAATTAATTACCTGAAACGAGCTTGAATCCATATAGTCGCACATAGTATAGCTTTGCTCGCCTGCTGTATTTTATCGGAATATGTCTAAGTTCTACGTTGTCTCGCTTATTTTTGTCTTCCTAAAGTATGGTTTCCATTTTAGCCAAAACTGTTAGGCTTCAAAGTGCATACAACTACAATTTTCATGTTGCAGAAATGCTTTTATTTAGAAACGTCAAGCACACCTCTGCCTCTTCCTCTGTCTTGGCGGTTTTCCGTTCCTGTGTCTGAGGTACCTAAAATTACATCCTTAAGCGCATTTATCGACTAGCTAAAGTAGTGTACATAGAGATATAAAGATTCATCTTTCAACAGAAGCCCTTAAAGAAGAAAAACCTGTATGTATTAGGCTAACACCATCAGTGATGCGGTCGAAAATAACAATGAAGGCTCCTACAATACCGTTCAAATTCTTTGCAAGAAAGACGATTTGTGACGGATTAATAAGTAATTGACTCCCTCCGCTCCGCTAATTGATTTACGACCCCTCCGAGATCCCCAGTAACATGTCCTTAAGGCTTTTCGTTGACGAGATTCATCGAAACTCAGAAATCCTCTATTGTTTCAGCAGATCTGTATTTGTTACGCATCAAGTGCCATTGTGGTACTAAATAGTGCCAAATTTGAATAACATAGGCCTGATTTCAGATAAACGCAGACGTGCGTGCTGAAACCTAAGGTTCTGTTGAAAATTACCCAACTAGTAGCCTGCTAGACAGTATTCTACTATTCCATTGTGGGAACGATGGTCTGTATAAAATGTGTAAAATAGCTCTAAGACGGCCAAAGTTTGACGAAAACAACAGAAAATTTTGTTTCACTCGCTTACCTCTTTATGGATGAGCTTATTCGAAAAATCAACTGGACAGTATTTCTCAGCTCGCTGCTGAAAACCATTTCCACCTCTTCGGCCGCCGAAACAAGTTTGGGCTGCGCTTCGGCCCGAATCTGGAAACGGCAGCTTGCTGCCCTTGCAACCTCCAGCGGCACTCCACATATCGTATATCGCCTATGTACAGTATTCACACCTCCTGCGCCGCGGTCTATCAGTGATCACCCCGGATACAAGTGCCACGGGAGGTCGAAAGGGCAGCGGGCGGCCCGCTGCCGTTTCCGCATTCGGGCAGAAGTGCAGCCCCAAACGTGTTTCGGCGGCAGAAGAACTGAAAATGGTTTTCAGTTTGAATACAGACAATATTACAACTGTGGAAAGCTCGAGAAGCTGAGAAATGCTGTTCAGATGATTTTTTGAATAAGCTCATCCATAAAGAGGTAAGCGGCTGAAACAAATTTTTCTGTTGTTTTCGTCAAACTTTGGCCACACAGAAATCTACTTTGAACGACCAAAATCTTTTCGCTTTTTTTAAATTGCTGCTTGTGGTCTACTGTAGACCACAAAAAAAAACACGGCATTTGTACTTATCCTGTACAAGAACAACCGAAGCTCAAAGATAGGAGAAATCGTACGCCGCATATGGAGATTGGACCAATCCCTTGCTAGAAAAAAAGAAAATATAGTCATTTCTCTCCATTTCTAGCAGCCATTTTACACGCTTTATAAAGACCATTGTTCCCACAATGGAATAGTAGAATTCTGTCTTCAGTAGCAGGCTACTAGTTGGGTAATTCTTAACGGAATCTTAGGTTTCCGCGCATTGGCGCTTATCTGGAATCGGGCCTATGTTATTCAAATTTGGCACTATTTAGTACCACAATGGCACTTGATGCGTAACAAATACAGATCTGCTGAAACAATAAAGGATTTCTGAGTTTTGATGAAACTCATCAACGAAAAGCCTTAAGGACATGCCACTGAGGATCTCGGAGGGGTCGTAAATCAATTAACGAAGCCGAGAAAGCAAGAGTGTAGGTTAGTGTGCAATCGTTTTAGACGATGTTGAGATCGCTGGATAGAAAATGAGACAATGTTTGTGCTGGTGTTAAAACTACGGCTACGAAAAACTACTTGCGGTGGTACATTTTCAATTTCTATGCTGAAATGAAGAACAATGACTGCCATTCGCTGCCTCTGGCCATCCAGTATTGAACCACTGAGAATTTGGAACAAATCCATGAAAGACGTGAAAGTAGAAAAGCTGCCTTGTTTCACTTTCTATTACCCCTTTCACGGCATGCGCGATTTTCGGGTGACCGCTGCGTGGGACAGCGCGCACTTTTCCCGAGCGTTGATTATTTGAATTATTTTATTTTTATTATTTGTTAAATATGAAAACAGTAAGGAATGAAATTTTCAAGCACCGTCTTGACCGTAGATATTAGTGGACTCACTAATTAATATTGTACTATAATATTCCATGAACTATTTTTATGATGGTGTCCGACGACATCGTCGGACAGTGTCGTGAAAGGGTTAATGCGGTGCTATTCATTTCTAGACGCACTCGTTTAGGGCCTTTCGGACTTTTTGCCTACTCTAATATTTCTCATTTAATGTTTCTTATCCTTATCGTTGTAGAGAAGTAAGGAAGGTATTAGGAGGCTAGCTTAAAGTCCTCACTGGCTAATTATCTAAGGTATGTCAAGATCGTCACCTCTTCCTGCCCTCTTGGTAACTTCCGAACAGAAATGATAAATTGCTCCTGAAAATATTTGTGAAGACATCGATACGTAAACACACACTTAAAGCCTTCGCACACTTTTATGGCAACACGGTAGACTTGTATTTAAGCATAGTACAGAGGGAGGCCAGCATCAGTGCCGCGGCACGTCGTCCTTTTACTAGGAGGCAGTTTTGTCTCCTACGTGGCAGGGTTTCGCCTCCGTCGTGGGAGTCGCCGCAAAAGTGTGAGGTCTTTAGTAAAGGGAGCTCACCGCAGAGAATGTTTTCTGTTCTAGCCGAACTGCCTGTCTCACCAGAAAATCACCAACTTTAACTAGTAGATCGTACGTCTGCAAATGGCTTTCAGATACTTTTTCTGCTCATTCCGAACGCCTTCAATTTTCGGTACGTTTACCACTCAATGAAATAGAAAAACACAGCAGTACCAAAGCACTGTTCTGCGGCACAAGCATTAGAGAAAGCCCTAAAATCAGTAGCAGCCGATGTAGAAGTATGGGTTCATCACCATTCACAGTTCTTTTATTCTTATGGTATCCCGAGTTCTAAGAGGATTCATCGAGAACTGTAGATTTGGAATTGCTGTTAGAATGAAACAGTACTGTTTTCTTCTCAAGTATTGTCGAAGACTACTGTTATTCCAAAATGGAAACATTGTCTGTACGACGGACAGCTCTACCATGAAGGAGCGCTGAACTTGCGTCGTGTGAACCTATTCCAAATGAAGCGCCTGTCATTCAGCGCCGCCCTTTATTCCCATGTTGTGCCGACAGTATCATGTGAAAACAATGTACACATGACCCTTTGTGAAGGGCGAGCAGAGTGGTGATATCTAATCTAGTCTGGAGGGAGCAGTACCAAGGTGGCAGTCATGTCCAGCATTTCACAAGACACCACATTCTCTCAGTCTGCATGAGTGCCATCCTATCAATTGTCCGTAGCTGATGCACTTAAACAAATTCAAAGAAGGGGTTGGAGACGCAAAACTCCTCCGACTAGGATAGGATAGATCCGTGCGGTGAGAGCCATTGGGTAATATTGTTGCAGTTACTTGATGCCGTATTGTTGTGCAGACTGTTGTGTAGTCAGGGTTCGAGATCCACGGGTTCGAGTTCACATTGAGTTGCAGAGCGATCATAGCTGTGTCCGCGCGTGGAGTTGCTGGTGAACACCCCATTGCTGGTACCTGGGCCGTCAGTAAGTGGTTCTGCACCTCCTGTAGTCTTGGTTAGGTATCAACTTTGGAGGATCGCAATACAGTCGGAACGGAAGAAACGAACCGATGAAGTCGACGCCAAAGAAATAGCATAGGGAGATGGAAGCTTCGGGTGCGCTTTAGAGGAGATTCGGTACCAATTGCGCACTCCACGACGCAACAGCTACAGTAATTGACGGAGAATCTATATCTCCAAAACAAAACGAGATGCAGGTCGTTTCGTCTTAAGCCTGATAAATTCTTTGCGCGGATCATGACTTAGAGTAACTGGTAGCAGGACGTGTATTCTTTACACTTGTGTACAAATATAGCTGCGCTAGTTAAGAGTACAATAGGGTCAGGAAGCATTTTACTAGTTTCCCAGACTTTACCGTTATCTGGTTAGCGGATCTAACAGTTATGTTTTTGCAGTGGCGCTCTGCGGCCGTTACCTCGTCGGTGGATCTAACCAAAGAGCGCGTATAAAAGGAACGGCAGACGGGACGAGGAACGCTCGAGGCTTCAGTCGGCTCTCTTCAGCCTTCGGCTCCAGGCTCCACCCTTTGGCTTCGGCTACTGGTTCGGTTACGACTTCGAGGATCAATAACTAACGAGAGGTCTCCACCAAAAACAGCAAGAAACCTAGAGCGTTCAAGAGCAGTTTCTGTGAGTGTCGGTGTATGCAAGATAAACAATGATAATACAAGTGTCTTGTTTGGCAAGGATGCTTCACAGAAATTTACCCGCGTGGCAGCATAGGGCGACACAAAGCTAACCAACAGCGACTACTGGCACACAATACTAAAACAAATGAAACGCCGAATCTATCCTAGTTAGGGGGGGGGTGGTAGGTGCATAACTAAAAATTGTGTAAAATTGTGTAACCATTCCACTTGGCATTCACGGATCGGCTTCCATAGGGACAAAATAGGACTAAAACTGTCAAAATCCACAAAAAATTACCATCTTATTCACACCGGTTATAAACAGACAAAGTTATAGACCCACTATGATGGATCCAGGCTGTAACATGTCAGGCCGCGGTCAGCTGTGTTTGAATGCGCTTCTCCCACTTAGACGACTTTACAACAGCGGCGATTTGTTTGTTTTTATTTGTTTGTCTGCTTCTTTTGGGGTCTTATTTTGTCCTCATGAAGCCGCTTCGTGAGCCTCAAGTCAATTGTTTACATAATTTTTAGTTATGTGTTTCCTACAACTAGAATAGATATGAGACGCTTTCTCTCAGGGCCACTTGTGTTTATTTCTGCTCGTTAGCTACTATTCTTTCTGTGTTGGTATTTTTAGTTGTTCGTTTTCCTTCTTATCGTTTTTATAGCTATATGCTGCCCATCTCTAGCAGTAGGTCTATATGTCCAACGTCTTATTTATATTACACATCTGTCATCATACATGAGCGCCCTGACAAAATCCTAGTGCTTTGGATTTGTCACCATTACTCTCACCAAGAGTTTCGCCATTCATGCTGTGCTACAGCTCTTTTGCCCGTAGGTGTGCTTTGTGAAAAGGTCGAAACGAGACGTCTGCATTTTTTCTGAGGTAGAAGCGTTGCCTTCCATATACACCGGTTCTTCCGACCACACCTTCTTTACATTTTCCTGAGGTCGGATTCACGGTGGTAAGGTAATGGGTTAATGATAACATGGTTAATGGTAATGGGTAATAGTCTCCACGTCCTCTCATCTTAAAAGCTCGCATCGATGTTAAATTTCGTTATTTCTTCTGTACTTTCTAATGTAGCGATGTCGCCACCACTTGAAGGTACCAGTGGCGACATTGCTACTCTCTGCGGTGGAAAGCCGAGCCTGTGAAGATGACGAAACGGCCGAAACATACAGTACCCTCTCGTTATAGCGCGTATGAAGGGACCGGAGAAAATTCACGATGTAACGGGAGTCGCGTCCTAACCGGGGCTCAGCTTTTTTACACTATTTTATGACCAGGTTTATATAAAATCTATTCAATGACTAAACTAGGACTCTAATGATAACATATGTGGCCATGAAAAGAGTGTGAGGGCATAAAACAACTTTAGACTATTGATGAGGTTCTACACATTCAGAGATACTCCCTGCTGTGTTCATAAGTATGACAGATATGTGTACCAGAGGAAAGTTGGAAGTGATCAACAACAAAGCTGTGCAGCCTGATGTTGCAATATATTTTGCCGCCATCAAAACTCTTGCATCATGAACCTGCACTCTCAACCTTCCAGGAAGGATGTTAGACCATCATCAGCGCTGTTAAATCGCGCGCCTCATCCGCCTGCCCGTCGCAACGATCTCTCAGCACTCTCCCCACGATATCGGGATGTTTCTTGTGATCAAGCAGCGCTGTTGCTGTAATCCTGTCCGGAAAACAGATGATGCACGCACAAGTCCCGCGTGGCGCGAAAGTTTTGATCGCAACATCACGTGACAAAATATGGCCCCTAAACCAGCTGCTCCAGGCTTAGTTAGAACAAATGTGTAGGATACTGTTCAGAACAATCTGAGTTTGATTTCACACCTTCTGTCGGTTCTGATAGAGGAAGCCCTCCAATTTAGCTTCTAACGACTACCAGGAGTTTTACACAGGGTGCGTAAAAAGTATTGACGCAATGAGTGGCGGTGTGGAAATAGTAATACGTAGTAAGGTTTAACATATTGACTTCCAAAGTATGGAAAGTAATACTACAAACACGGCAGAATAACTGCAAGACGATATTGGGTTCCTTCACTGTGAACACATAAGTGAAAATGACGGGAAACTGATAGGTAGTGCGTCGCAAGTACTTTACGTGGATATCGTCCCGTGCTAAGAACAAGAGCAGTCTTCAGCGACTGGTCACTTCTGCTGAAACTAGCCCAGACCTTGTTCTCCAAAATCGCCTAAACATAGCCATCCAGCGGATTCAAGTTTAAGCTGTACTCTTCTAAGAAGCTCTTCACACCTGCGCGCTTTTGTGTGTTTGCTACCATTGAACAAATTGACAATTTTGGAATTGAACTTTATCGTGAACATCTTCTAAACATCATCTGTTATCAGTGTTGACTTTTAAGACATTGACCTTTTCCTCATCGACTCTTTCGAACAGCACTTAATTCTCTTGTGAACAAAGTACATATTCATTCCTTTTGGTAACAGTCAAAAACAACCACCACAACGACGATGGTATCATGTCTCTTTAGTTTCTCAATGATGTGTTTTGAGCACAATGTATACAACAAAAATAACCACGTAAAACCTTGAAAAGTAAAAAGAGAAAGCTGGAGGTGAAACAAAAAGAAGGTGCGTCAATACTTTTTACGCACCCTGTACTGTGCTTGGCCTATTGCTACTATGAACACTTGGGGGCCGTGCACGCATGAAAATCGTCTATGTGCATCTAATTCATTGTCGCATAGGTGCTGGTCACGACTATGAACGAGAAATAGAAGGGTAGGTCTGGATGCAGAAGCGGTCAGCATCTTGCTCCTCTCCAGTTTCTGTGTGGGACCGGAACTGAGTCTGGGTCGCGTTAAAACGGGAGTCGTTTTGAACGAGGAGCTTCTCCCAAAATTGCGCTATAACGGGAGTGGCGTTGTATTGCGTCTTAAGCGGAGTTAATTTGTATTGGCGTAAAGGTAAGCTGGCCGGAGCCAGAGAAAATGGCTACGGCCAGCTTACCTTTACGTTATATCGAGAATCGCGTATTATCCTGAGGCGTTATAACGGAAGGGGACTGTATTACACCTACCAACCTCACTGGCACAGAAGGAATAACGAAGGCAATGGCTAAGTTTACCAACAGAGGAAAGTCGGCAGAGGGCGAGTTTGGAATTCAGTGTATGATGTAATTCAGTGAAAGATGTAATTCTACACTGAGTTATAGAACCCAATCAGGGGCCAAATTCATCAACGACGTACAGAGATTAAACGAAGAAATTACAGCCGAAATTTCTGTTAACGCCAACATTTCACCATATCGCCTGTTGTTAAGCCGCATTATGCCGTCAGCAGAGTCTTGCGAGTGCCGCGGACCCGCCTTGACAACGGCGGGTGGTGCGGCGTCGCAAGGGTTACTGTATGCAATATGCGTATTTTTGCTGGCAGTTGCGACCTCTAAGAATGTCAGAGATTTAGTAAGCAAAACAGTTTTTGTTTTGCGAAGAAGCGTTTTCTGAGCCAACTTAGCAGTTCTTGAATGTAAGCCCCGAAATCTTATAGAACACTTCTTATAACTGAACAGTTCTGTACCATTTTGCGCTTGCTCTCACTTTCGTCGCTCTACCTCCACTAAGAGTTCCTCGGTTGATCAGCAGCTCGAAGATAATGTTGTACCCTTTTTCGTGACAGCATTCCCTCCGATGCCTTGTTAAGTCCGGGAAGTCTGTCCGATGCAGTTATACGGTGCGTAAAAATTATTGACGCACTAAACGTAAACGTTAGAAATAACAACGCATCATAAAATTTAACGCTCAGTAAATGGTCATTTATTTAAACCTCTCAACTACATTTTAAAGAATATACCTTTTGAAAGTTCTGGAAAAATTCAAAGGAGAGATAGGGCGTTTTCCAATGCATTTATTAGGCTTCTTTAGCTTTAAAAAAATTGTGAACATTACAAAGCTGTACATAAAACTCTGACAGAATAAATTTTTAGAGCTGATTAGGTGGCAAGCACCTACACGGTGCGTAAAAAGTATTGACGCACTAAACGTAAACGTTAAAAGTAACAACACATAATAAAATTTAGCAAGTTCACATACAAAAGGTCAATAATAATCTAGCGAACAGAATAGCATCACTTGTATTTTATATGGGCTTCTTTGCTGCGAATGCAGGGGCGAAGACGCCGAGGAAGGGCATCGACGGTGCACCGCAGGTAGTCCACGTGGATTTCGTTCTATGCTTTCATCTTCAGTGACTTGATACTTTTGTGCATTCAACATCTAAAAGTGTTGCATGCTCTTCAAGGAACTCCAAAGTGCCTATTTAGGCGGAGGACTTGCTACAAGGAAGGCGCATCCAGCCTCTATCATGATATGTGCATTCATCACAAGCGTCTCTTGTATACGTGGATACAGGAGTGAAGATAAATCAGTAGACGTGTCTGTATTGATGTCCTAAAGAAGCAACTAGTTGCTTGACTTGAATCCCACCTTGACAACAAGCCTTGTCTTCCAGCAGGATAAGACTCCTGCGCAGAGTGGATTGTTCAGGACTGGTGCCGCACCAACTTGGAAGACTCATTCCGGCAGAGGAATGACCTCAGTGTGGACCTGAGTTGAATCCGCTGAATTGCTGATTTTTTTCCGATGGGAAGTTTTGGAAAACAAAGCTTATTCCCACAAAAGTATGAAGTCAGTGAAGGATGATCTGGTCAAAGCATGGAACGAAATTGACTGGACTACTTGCGGTACACTCCGTCGATGCTTTCCTCGTCGTCTTCGCCCCTGCCTTCGCAGCAAAGAAGCTCATATAAAATACAAGTGATGCTATTCTGCTCACTAGACCATTGTTGACCTTTGTATGTAAAATTATTAAATTTTATAATGAGTTTTCATTTCCAACGCTTACGTTTAGTGCGTCAATACTTGTATGCGCACCCTCTAGCTCATACTAAAAAGAGCGGTCTGCTTTGTTTTCGCATTTCTGTGCAAGGGTTTTTCCTAGACCTCACAAGGTTAACTTGTGGCTGGAAGGCCACGAAGATTTTTAGTGCAGTTGAGGTTACCCAATATCGTGCCAAGGTTTTTTGCATTACGTTTTGAGTGCAAAATTCCACACGCCTCCATTTGTCGACACTAACGGTGATTAATTGTTGGTTGCCAAGCTCTCTTATGGACAGTAATTATGCACCAACATATTATATTCCTAGCATGCAGATTCGTTTAAAAAATGTTTCCAAATAGATGAACCATAATCGACACCTATCTGTACTCCTGCAGGTCTCACCCGCTGCTCCTGGCACTGCGGGTGAGAACAGCCGTGAACTACGGCAGCCCTCGGGGACCTTTGCTACCAGCGGCTTCCCGATAACTCGTCCTCGCCGCGGCTTCCACTGCGGCTTCCATATGGACGAGTTCTCCGGGTGCTGCTGCGAGACTCTGTAGAGGCCCTTAGTTCGCGTTTTTCAGGAACTTCAAAGATTTCTCCGTTAAATATCTGTAAGTCGTTGATAAATCCGACCCCAGAATTTGCTGCCACCGTAATCTAGTGTGACATAGCCATTATTACCTCTAAATATATGGTCGCAAAAACCACCAATACAAAGTGCGGCTGTCCGGCATTCTTCTATATAGAGTGAGATCCATCAACGTTATAGCGTTAATGCAGCGGATTCACAATACAACGATCTTACAGAGCTACCGAGCTTCGTAGGTCGTATCTTTTGCAGTGAATTTCACAGAGATTTCACCACAGCGATTGCTGTTAAGTCGCATTATCTGCGTTTTCGGCTGTAATTTCTCTGTTAAACTGCTGCAAGTCGTTGACGAATCCGGCCCTTTATTGGCAACAATATGGCTGGTTTCAATCTTTGGAGGTGATTATGGCTATATCGAACTGTAAGGCCTCTGTTATACTTGGCGGGAGCATCCGCGGAACCTCCGCGGACCAATGGTGCACGGCGGAGGCGGGCGTGGCGAAGCGGGCGATTGGCCAGGTGAGGAGTCTCGGCGCGATTCCCGCCCTTCCGCGGATGCTCCCGCGGGAGTATAACTCAGGCCTAATACGGTAGCACCAAATTCTGATTGAGTTTTGTAATTCATATTATTTATTTATTTATTTATTTATTTATTACAAGGCACGGATAACAATCACATGCGGTAAGATTCTAACAATAACAAACAAAAAATAAGCCTAACGAAACCTTAGCGCAATTAAACGTTTAAAAGAGGATAGAGACATATTAACAATGTTCTCGTTCTCCGAAAGCAAGGTGTTGAGCTCCCTGATGCTCCTGTGAATGAGGAAACTTGACCTTACTTTTGGCCTTGCAAGTGGCAGGTAAAGTCGGAGATGCCCTCTTCTGTCAGTTGTCAAAGGGGTGCCAAAAAATCCAACTGGATCAATGGAAAGCCTTCCTGCCAGGACTTTGAACAACATAACTAGATCTGCTCGCTTTCGTCTAGTCTCCAGGCTAGACAACCCGAGCATTTTGGCCCTGTCAGACCCACTCGGAATATTGTCGTAATTTAGACCACGACACTTTAGAAAAAGCTTACGGGTAAAGTTATTCTGAACACTTTCAAGGAGTTTTATGTCCTTCTTTTGACAGGGACTGAAAACTGAGACACCACATTCAACAATGGGCCTTACGTAAGATTTGTAGGCTCTCAGAAAAGAATGTTGATCTTTGGTTATCAGCACCTTGAACAAGTTATAAATTCGGTAGTTAGCCTTCTTAACAAGTGCTTTATAATGATGCTCAAAGTTTAGGTTACTCGAGAAATGGAACCCTAAATCTCGTGCACTTGTAAGTTGCTCTAAAATTGACCCGTTGAGTGTGTATGTTGGACGGTGACTTTGAGATTTAGATTGAATCACAAGACAATGCGATTTTTCAGCCGAAAGGGGTAGTTCCCAGGTGCTTGCCCAACTCTCTACAAAATTTATAGCCGCTTGGACATGACAGGAGCTTTCTAGATTGTCGACTTCTCTATAAATCTTTATATCATCCGCGTACATTTTACAAGAAACTCCAAACCTTTGAACTGAATCAGGAATCTCATACGTGTACAAAAGAAAAAGTAAAGGCGATAGTACTCCACCCTGTGGAACACCACTGGGGGCAGAATAAACCGATGAATACTCTCCTCCTACTCTGACTTGATAGGTTCTGCCCGTAAGAAAACTCTTTATCCAGTCTACAATCATTGGATGTATGCCTACCCTTCCCATCTTGTACAATAGTTTTTCTGTAGGAACCTTGTCGAAGGCTTTAGAAAAGTCAAAAAATACAATATCTGTGCGTTTTCTACGGTCCATAGATTTAGTCCACTCGTTTAGAGCAGAAAGGACAGCTGTTTCCACCGAGCGTTGTTTCAGGAAACCAAACTGGTCCTTAGAGATGATGTTATGCTCTTCAATATGACCCAGCATGTGTTTCTTTACAATTTATAATTCTACCACACCATTCACCCACCTCCACGCTCTTGTGAATTCCAGTTAATGTTTCAATGGTTTTTACCCACGTAACCCAAGTGAAGTCATTTATAGCTATCGGGCGCTATACGAGTTGGTGGGAAGGGGAGGGGGGGGGGTGGGTTTAGACCTTGTTAGGGTCAGATGTCGACGTACACCCTATGGTAGGAATATTAGAATTTACCGCATTACTAAAGGAAGCCCACGCCTACATTAGGTTTGTACTAACTTATTGAATTCTAGTGTGAAAAAAGGCAAAAAGTCGTCATCCAAACTCTACACCCGCCCCGCCCCACCCCTCCTCAACTCATCTTGCGCCAGCCGTGGAAGAAATAAAAGGAAAGTGCAATCTTAGTTCGGTGGATAAAGAAGGAATGGGAGCGCAATGAGGCTCACAGGGTGTCATCTTGTGTTGAGTGCTTATCAGCACTGGTAGGATGGCACATGATTTTCCAATAACGTCAGTAGCAGTATTCATGACACGGTGCTAAGGGAAAGATAATCGAGATCCGACCTCTTGGAACGCAGTTAGTTCTCATGCGCATACTCGTTTTGTGAATTGCTATTTTCTGCTCTCGACCCGGTTGCTTCCCTTGGGAAACGTCCAGGGATCGTTCACAAATACGGCCTCAAAACTACATAAAATTCTTCGTACAACACAAAACGTGCCATAGGGCTGCTATTTATTATGACCACCTCCCTGAGCCGCTTAGCGCCGAAGTAGGGTGCGTCTCTGCCCTATGCTTAACCATAGGGCAGAGACGCAGAGCTCGCCTCCAGCGGCGCCGCCGAGCGGCGCCGCAAAAGTCTGCGGGGGCCTTAACACCCTTTCCCCTCAAAGCTGCCCAACCCTCTTCCACCACGAAGCCGCCAGTGGACTCTCGAGTAGTTTCAGTGTAGAGTGTAGTGATGAAAACATCATTCGCTCCTCTCCCTCTCTCCCAAACTGGGACTGCACTGAAGGTAGACAATCTGGTGGGGAGCGGATACCATTAGGAATCGAACACAGTCACTCGAAGTGTCGTTCTTTTTTGTCTCCTTTTTTCAGAGCATCTCTAACACAAAGGGACTTCGGGGGGGGGGTCACCAAGCTACTATCCCTATAGTATGTTCTGTGTCGCACGAAATTAAATATTTTACACAGTACTGTCGTGTTCTATACAGCGGTGAATTGAGCTAGGGCACTTTTGATGTAATTTGGCATTCGTCGCAAATAGGCTCTGGAGGGGTAATCTTGTGCTTAGTGGTTACCCGTCTTGGGCGCTATCCGACTGTGGTGGGTGCAGTATGCTTTTGGACTCGGACAATCTCAGGCGCAACTAGTGGAAGGGGGGGGGGCAGTCCATCAGTACTCGAAAAAGTTACGGGTTTTTACCAGGTTGACCAGGCCCCTCTCGGTGCAACTTGCATTACGCGTACGTACGCGTACAATGGAGGAAATTCCACGTCACCAAACACGCCTGCTATGCTCAAGGCGGTCGAAGCCAAGGGCTGTCCTCCCCCCATCCACGTGTTGCGCCCAATCACAATATACAGCTTGTTTTAGGATAGAATACTTCGCGTTTCTAGCGGAGGCCCACTCCCACACTAGGATTATGCTAATATAGTGAGCTCTAGCATGAAAAAAATTCATAGGGGTGCACCCACCTTAGTCCTTAGTCCATCTTGTTAAAGAGACATAATTTCATCACAAATGGCCTTCGCTACAGACACACAAATGCTGCGTAAAATTTCTGGCTTCGTACAGAACAAAAAGTTGTACAGGGCTGATTGATCTACATAGTGATCCCACGCTGAGCCTATCTGCAAGGAGCATTCACGTTCCTTCTTACTACTGCAGATAACCACGAAAGGTGACCACACCGACGCGCTTTGCTCCCATTGTCATAATCTACACTAGGACGTCGGCCTGTGTTAGAGTTGACTTTCAGTTTTTAGCTTCTGCAAATTTCTATGGATCTAACGTAGGTGACCTACTTGAAGTCGCGTAAAGAATGGAATTGGAGATTCCTAGGCTCACTTGTTCCTTTGGCAAGAAACCATGGAAGTAGTCTTCGTTCTTTACACTGTGTAATCCACCAGCCAAAGAGTCACGAATTTTAGTAATATGTATCTTAGCTCGCCTTTCTCCCGCCCCTTCCTAAAAGAAAACAGCGGCTTTGAAGCAGACACTTATGTGAAAAACTATTAGGAAGACAAGGAAATCCTACTTCTTTAGCGTCCTTTTCCCGGGCTTCAATTGGGTGTGAAGCGACCTTGATTGCCATGGCGAAGTGTAAAAAATAAACCTCACTGAGGCCGGTTGGATTACCAGCTTTTGCGTAATCAAATAGTGGAAATTCAATAGTGATAGGGCTTATCCTTGCATATACCCGCAGTATTTCGCGCATGGTTCTACTTTTGAAGATTCATCTCAAAAGCATGGGATCGATCCGTTTATTATACAACTGACTGCATAATCAGCACTCTTAAAAGCTTGAATTATATTTCATGATAATAATGTGTATACAAGAGCGTTTTAAAAGCTTGGGACAAACATCACAGAGGACCAAACGTATATGGAATCGTGAGGAACGGTACAGATCAACCACACCAAAAATGCAGCAACGACATATCCGAATTTCTGCTATTACCTGTTCAGCCAAAGAATCACGGTTAGATCACTGTTGTTCTGTGTCGTTCCAGAACAGTGATCACGGAACTCATGTTGAACGATGAAACTTGCCCGTATTGTAATGATATAGCGAGATTGTAGTGATATTGCGTCAAATGCTATGTGTGATTTAAAAGTGGGGAACTTGTGGCATTCTTATGGTTAGACCCCCAGTAGTACTACAATCGGAAAAAAATCACATCTCCTCACCCTAGCTAATAGGATGAGTCATAAATTTTGCAACAAAATTTGTCTTCCAGCAAAAATAAGACTATTGCACAAAAAATATTGACTTAAGCGGATTTCACACTGCCGCTGCTGCTGTTGCAGCAACGAGCAACGAAAAGAGGGCGGAGTCCGATGCTTGTTGCAGCCGCAACACGATGAGACCCAAAGCGGCTTGCGAGCGGCTCTCTTGCTGTCTGCAGCTCTCGCCTTGGAAGCGATGGGTCTAATTAGAATCATATCCAGCACATCATCATTATCATCTTATCTTATCATCTCACCCAGCGCCTCCGTTCCGCGGCCTCAGCCACAAGGAATGATGGCGATCTGCTGAAGCGGCTTTCACACTGCCGTTGCTGCTGCTGCGCAATCGATGCCGTAATGATGAAGCATACCGCAGAGATGCAGAGGAGCAACAACGGCAACGAGGGGTCTTTCACACTGCTGTTGCCGCAACCCCACATCAGCAACACCGGCATCGGCTGCGCAACTGTTGCGCGGCCTCAGCAGCAAGGAATTATCGCCATCATTCCTTGTTGCTGTAGCTCATCAACGGAGGCGTACCACAGGTCTTATCTCATTATCTTATCTCACGCGTTGCGGCTGCAGCAAGCATCGAACTCCACCCCTTTTTTGTTGCTCGTTGCTGCAACAGCAGCAACGGCAGTGTGAAAGCCGCTTGAGGCTGCGCAACCGTCGCTCAACCGATGCCGGTGTTGCTGATGCCGGGTTGCGGCAACAGCAGTGTGAAAGCCTCCCTCGCTGCTGTTGTCGCTCCTCTGCGTCACTACGCTATGCTTCATCATTACGGCATTGGTTGCGCAACAGCAGCAACGGCAGTGTGGAAGCCGCTTTAAACGAAGTAATTGCCGTTCTTTCGTTCTCTTTGAGTGAACTCTTTCGCTTTTCATGCACTGAGTAGATTACATCTTCGTAGAATTCGGTCGGTTTCGACCTGCAGAAGTCTTGTACCACCGCCGTGACCACATCAACTTCAGCGAAGCGCCCATCATAGATGAAGTGATCCATCGACCGAAGCAGATAGCAGTCAGATGGCACAATGTCCGGGGAGTATGGGGCTGGCTTGATTTTGGTCCAGTCCAACTCCTCTATTTTTGCCAGCGTCTGAAGTGCCGCAAGCGGTCGGCTGCTGCCTTCGTGGATGAAACATTGGCTCGTATCGACTTTTTTCTTCACTAATTCTTGCTGGAACTAGACACGTATTTGGCATAAGCGAGCGTCGAGGACGGTTTGACTACGTGAAGCAGTTACTGGTGTAGTGGACCACTACGCAAACACCAAGCGCACAGCAGGACCTTCATCCGGTGGAACACCGGTTCTGACGTCAGAACCCCCAGCTCGTTGCGCGTTCCAGTTATTACTTTCCGGCTTCTCAATTGTAGTGAAGCATCCGTTTTCATCACTGGTAAAGACCCGATACGGCTCCCTCGCTTAAACCGGTGCGGGAACCGGTCCGGCATTCGGAAGCGCAGGGGTTTATACTTAATTGGGTTTCCATCAACGCATGAGGGACTGACGAAGGCGATTTTGGCGACCTTCCAAGTTCTTCAGCTGATGAGCGGTGATACGCTTGGAGGCGTGGAGACCAGCGGTCAGTCCTAGCGTGGTTTGAGAAGAATTCGACTTGATGGTTTTGCGCAGACGCCCTTTTTTCAGCAGTTGATCTTCCCGGAAGTGGTCAGTCTTTGGTGCCCTTCTGAGCGGAAAGGAACTTTCTGTACCAACTCCAATAACTTGTTCGTCTAGGCGTGAACTTGCCCGTAACTTTATCAGTGTGCTTGGCTACGTCGCTGGGTTGCTGCCGAGCTTGAACCAACCGAAAATGGAACGGCACACTTTTTCACATTGACTGGTAATCATTCTAGAGAACAAAACTTTTCAACAGTTTCGAGCATAAAGCGCTGCAAACGGTTCATAATTCAAAATGATCGTTAAAAGACAAGCTTTCAAATACAATAAAACACTTCAGCGGATTTGCTTTGAGTTCCAGAAAAACAAGTGTTTTATGCTTATGTTATCCAACAACGAAGTAAGTAGTAGTAGTAAGTATAAGTAATCAAAAACAAGCAAGAAAAATATTTTTAGGTTAGCTATGAAATGAGTTGTTAAACTGAATCCTAATGCTCCCCATATGGAAAAGGTCACCATCTCGAAGGCCTGTCGAATTGCAGTGAAGGAGTCCATTCAAGCCTACTGAAGATTGAAGCTGTTAGAAGCGGCTGGGAAAGGTTCGAGCATAAAGCGCTGCAAACGAGATCTCTGCGATCAGAAGGCAATATGTCAGCCCTTGTGGATAAAGATGGAACAACGCAAACGTCTCGAAGAGCGATGGAGGCCATCGTTCAAGAACTCTACACAGATCTGTTCCGTTCTTCCATCACTGTCCCGAAATGCTTGATGCCTCCAGCTGAATAAGTACCTCCCATTCTGGAATCAGAAGTTGCTCATGCCATCAGAAGGATAAAGCCGGGCACTGCTCCAGGACCGGACGGCATTCCTGCTGATCTCTTTCGTGCGGGTGGCAGTGCCCTCTGCTCACTTCTTGCCAAGCACTTCAACCACTACCTTCGACTTGGTAGGACTCCGGACTCATTGAAGGAGTTGAAAACAGTTTTAATCTTCAAAAAAGGTCATCAGGAGGATATCAACAACTATCGACTCATCAGTCTTCTCTCGGTTGTGTACAAAATCTTCACCAAGATACTGCTTAACCGCATGAAGCGTTGCTTGGATGAATATCAGCCAGTGGAGCAAGCAGGGTTTCGCAAGGATTTCTCCTGCATGGACCATATTCAGACTGTCTCATAGCTCATCGAGAGGAGCCGTAGATACAACAACCCACTTGTCCTTGTTTTCGTGGATTACCGGAAAGCGTTCGACTTTGTGGAAATCAACGCCGTTTTGAACGCACTTGTGCACGCTGATATACCATCGCCCTACAACTTCTCGACGAATGCTTCTCGAACACATCGACTACCATCCAGCTGTTCGATCGAAAGCTTAAAATTCCTATCGGGAAAGGAGTTCGGCAGGGAGACACGATTTTTCCCAAGCTATTCACAGCGACACTCCAGGATGCCATGAAAGACTTGAACTGGGACGATAAAGGCTACCTTGTCGACGGTAAACGGATCAGCAACCTTCGCTTCGCCGACGATATTGTTCTCATTTCTACCAGCACGGCAGAAATCGAGGAAATGCTGAACGAGCTCAATGTGGCAGGTATGAAGATTGGATTGAACATGAATATGTTCAAAACACAATTTATGGTTAACCAGTGGTGTGACACGGGACTCGTAAGGTTAAATGGAGTCGCTCTACAACAGTCCTACCTCTATCTGAGAAAAGAGCTGAACATGGATAACGACCTCGCTCCTGAAATCGCCCGCAGGAGACGTGCAGCATGGGCAGCCTTCAGTTCGATTCGCGAAGTCACCGATCAGGTCAAGGACCCCGGCCTCAGGGCCTCGATATTCAACACCCCTGTACTGCCTGCGATGTGTTACGACATGGCCCGACAACAAGACAATCGCCAGAGCGATGCAAACTACGCATCGTGCACTGGAGAGATTTCTTCTAAAGACAAGCCTTCGTCAGCAATGGCAAGAAGGCCTACGAAGCTCAAACCTACGGGAGAAGTCGCAATTAGCAGACCCGCTGCAGTACATGAAGAAGTCCAAATACGCTGGGACGGACACCTGCTTCGACGAAAGGACGATAGATGGAGTCTCCGTGTCACAGAATGGCTCCCGAGAGACCATAAGGGACCACTGGGACGACCGCCAACGCGATGGGCAGACTCATCCTCAAGATCTTTCAGAGAGCGGAGTCTGCCTCACTGGATGCAAGCAGTCAGAGATCGGGCGGTCTGGAAGAGTTGTGGTCCCCGCTGAAAAGACCTCCAGCCATCAAAGTATCAAAGTAAAATAAGTATAAAATGAAGTCAAAAAACAAGTAAAATACTGGTATTTGATTTGCCGAAGAACAGTTTTTGTTTCTTATAGTAAAAAAGTATCTGTAAAAGCTGCAGAAAAACTCAAAACTCAACATAAACTTACGCACAAACTGAACGTTCGCCTTAAAAACATCTTAATCATGAACTAGAAAATGCGCTTTGTCTACAGCCTCCTTAACTAACGATTTCCTGCATCTCATAGCTTCTTTAAACTGATACCTACACCAGGCGCTGCGTAGAATGGAAGAGCGCATGAAGAAGTATACTGATATGGAGAATGAAAATCCTAGAGTTGAAAAATAGAGATGTTATTAAAACAGTGTGAGGTATTGCAATCAAAGACTACTTCTAGGCAATAAAAACACATAACTTCTCCTTGGGAAATACAAACTCGTAACTTCAACTTGAAAAATGACCAGGCAAAGTAGAAAAAATATAAGCAAACAGTGCAGAGCTTCAAAAAAGCAGTGAAAATAAAAAACTTTGACTACAGTAAAGAATCGAATGCAGCATGTGAAACGGTACGAAGACATCACTGCAGGATGAGTGGTCAACAAGGCGAATGTGTCGCTCAAAACGAATCACTGAGAAGGACATGGAGCTGATCCTGTTATACTTCATAGTTGCTCCAGATGAGATCACTCCGTAATTTAGCATAGCTAGAAAAGTCCCTGTTGCTTGGTACGGATATCATATCAGCGGGTTTTACGGCATTTTCACAGTTAGAGGGCGGTAAGCGGTTTGGCGGGGCCTCAGCTTTCGATTGAAAATAGCCGGTGACAAAGACGAAACTACAGCCATGGGCAAATCCTACTATATCTAAGCGAGAACGGTCGTTTGCCTGTGGGTGAGTGAGTGTGTGTGTTTGTTTGTTTGCACACAAGTGCTGAAGGAGTCTGTTGGGAGTAAGTATGGGGAAGGGGGGTGGGGGGGGGGGGGGAGAAAAGGTTGTAGTTGTCACCAGTTATCAACTGTTGTAGTTGTCGACAGGCGTCCGTGTTCAGACAACACGTCACCAATGTCGCGCAAAGGACGTTCAGGTTGAGAAGAGGTGTCACTGATGTCGCGCAAAGCAGGTTAGGCTTGAGAAGACGTCACCGACGTCGTTCATCAGGTGCCTGGGTTCAGAAGAGATGTCACCGATGTCGCAAAAGGCCTTCCAGATTCATACGACGAGTCACCGATGTTGCGCAAGGGTTCCGGATTCACACGACATGTCAACGATGTCGCGCAAAACACGTTCGGGTTGAGAACACATGTCACCGACGTTGTTCAACAGGTGTCCGGGTTCGGAAAAGGTGTCACCGATGTCGCGCGATTGTCCGGATTTAAACGACGTGTTACCAGTGGAGGTGGGACCAGTAATTGGGGACCGGTGAAGGATGGGGTTACAGTAAGGGGGATCGGTAAAGGGTTGACCAATAAAGGAGGGACCAGTGAAGGTGGGACCAGCAATGGGGACCGGTGAGGTGGGATCCAGGGAAGGAGGAACCGGGGAAGGAGGGGAAAGGGGTCCAGTGAAGGGGAACCGAAGAAGGAGGAGGGAGGGGGCTAATGAAGATGGGACCGGTGAGAAAGGGACCAGTAATGGGGACCGGTGAAGGGGGGGGGGGAGTGTCCAGTGAAGGTGGACCGGTGAAGGAGGGGAGGAGTCCAGTGAAGGAGGACCGGTAGAATGTTGACCAGTGAAAGAGGGAACCAGGTGAAGGGAGGACCGGTGAGGAAGGTACCAGTAATGGGGACCGGTGAGTGGGAGGGGGAGGAAAGGGGTCCAGTGAAGGGGAACCGGAAAAGGGTTGATGAATAAAATGAGGGCTAGTGAGGGTGGGACCAGTAGTGGGTATCCGTGAAGAATAGGATGACCAGCGAAAAGGGGACCAGTAAAGGGAAGTCCAGTGAAGGTGGGAGTAGTAGTAGGAACCGACGAAGGGGGAGGGGGACCAGCGAAGGGTGAACCGAAAAAGGTCTGACAATAAAGGGGAACCAGTGATAGGGGACCAGTGGAGGTCGAGTGTTCTACCCCCGGCGGAGAGTCGTTGGATACACCGCCCTCAGAAAGAGGCGGGGCGAGGGCCGCGCCGAGGAGAAGATGTCCGGGCCCTGCCTTCACATGGGGGCATCGCATTTCTAATCACTTCCCTTGGCCCTGCGTCTCTATCCTGAACTGATTTCGTTCTTGAAACAAGAGTCAGAACCTTATTCACCATATTTGGAACAGAAGAGTTTTCAGCTGCAGTGCCAAGGCTTTCTTCAGGTCCCGCCAATGTAGAACTGACCGGAATCACCCATAGCCCCTAGTTGAGGCGAAAATTCAAAGAGTTGTATGAAAATTGAAAGAATCTAGAGAGAAAAGCGACGTTCTACTTCCCTCAACTGCCTCCATAACCGAACTGACTGGAAAGTGACTTCAGAGTTCCCCGAGATGCGCTTCCCAATCGTCCCCTATCAGTTGCTAGGCTTTTGGACGATGTCACGCCAAGTAACGACGGTTTCGAGCGCAGCAAACTTGTCCAAATAGGGCGGAGCGGGCAGGGCGGGAAGTGGGCGGCGGGCAGCACGGTGTACCGAACGACTGCCCCTTCTACCCCCTCGTCTCCCTGGCCCGCCCACCCCTCAACCCCTGGACTTGCTGGAGAGTCCGGTGGCTGCCTTATGAGATAGTGGAGACGCAGACATTTGCCACGCCTCTGTTTAAAGGGCGTGGGGTAGAACGCCACTCCGCCGGGACCAGTTAAGGGGGGTCCCGTGAAGGTGATGGACCTGTTTTACCCATTTCCGCTATACCATTCTATATCGCAAAACCAGTTTTTTTTACTGTAATGAATGAGAGAAGGCCTAAAGAGAGAAGAAGACGTTTGGGGTGTTCTATTCTTCTATTCTCCAGGTTTGGGGCCAAGCCCCAACCAG
This sequence comes from Heligmosomoides polygyrus polygyrus, assembly GCA_947396885.1. Taxonomy (NCBI): domain Eukaryota; kingdom Metazoa; phylum Nematoda; class Chromadorea; order Rhabditida; family Heligmosomidae; genus Heligmosomoides; species Heligmosomoides polygyrus. The sequence continues at coordinate 26,282,578 of OX377204.1, read as the reverse complement.
ATGTTTGGCGGCCGCGAGGCCGTTGAACGTCTGGTTTTCTAAAATTCGTTTCATTCTTAACTCGCTCAGCGTCAAAATGTGCTGCTTATAGCAAAGGCTGCCAAGTGTCTCGTTTCTTTTCATCACTTGTGAACTATTTTTCAGGGTTAAGCACTTTCGCGCGCCAGTTGTCAAAGAAGTGGCAGCGAATCATCTGTCACAGTTCATGACATTTCGTTGGACGACCTGGATATATGCGTCTTCTGCAATTCTCCAGAGCCTCCTTCGGTATCGAAGACAGATGAAGACGATTTCATCGAATGGTGGTGTTGTACCTCTTTTGCAAGCTGGGCCCACAATGGCTGTTCGGGTGCAAGAATGACCTAGAGTTGTTTCGTTTGTGATAGTGGTGCATTTGATTCTGATATCTGGTAATTTTAATCGCTAAGCACTCGGTGTCTTGACCGCTGTCATTGGCGGCCACTTGCAAATTTTACTTTCAATCGAAGTTGCTCAATGGAATCACTACAAACACCAAAGGTGACACTAACTTGCTGTGGTCGCATTCTAGTGAACGATGAACGAACGGTTGACACAACAGACAACAATACTTTTATTACACTCCTTCTATCAGCAATAAAGTCAACATGTGTATAGGTAGGATCAACAATAAAGTCTACAAGTACATGCAGAGAAGGGCGTGGTAAGAGTCAGTTCGTCTCTCTGAAACGACTTCCGCTTCGTTGTCGCGTACTCCTACAAGAGCCCATTAAGATAAAAAATCAAGAAACAAGGCGAAAAATTGAAGAAAACATTCGAATGAAATGCTCAATTGTACTGCGAATGAAGTACTTTCATAAAAGTCAGCTCGTCCTCAGTCATCTCCTTGACTCCTGGCTTTCTTTCAAACGTGCCGAACCTTCTCTTGGGATGCTCTCTAGAACCATGAAACAATAGAAATCAGGTGGACTGTTCGTATAATTATAATATATAGAGCAGTTAAAGAATGGTCGCCGCATAAACGCCTCTATAAACGCCTCTCCGATTACCAAATTCCTCTCTTCATGGCATTCACTGACTATGAGAAGGCCTTTGATACAGTTAAAGTGAATGCGTTATGGATGGCCCTTCAATAACAAGAAGCGAATCGCCAGCTCATTGGACTGCTTTGTGAAATCTACTCGAAAGCGTAGTCTACTGTCCGCCAAGGTGACACAATTTCGCCACAACTATTCACCTCAACGTTAGAGCACATTTTTCGGAAACGTACTTGGACCGGTTATGGAATATCATTTAACGGAACTTGGCCCATCAACCTTCGCTTTGCTGATGACGTTGTTCTAATCTCAAAAACCAAAAAAGAACTGCAAACCATGATTAGCGAGCTAGACTAACACTCGCTCAGCTGTGGTATGAAAACGAGTGCCTCAAAAACTAAGGCAATGGCGAGCTCTGATACACCCATCACCCTCAGAGGAAGTAACTCGACAATGTGAAGACTATCGCTTACCTCGGGCAAGATATCTCCTTCAATCGGAACATTTCCATAGGAATCACCCGCAAGATTCGTGTATGATAGAGCAATTTCTGTCGATACCCAATTTTTTTAACATCGAGGACACTCGAGATGAAATGGATATGCCTTTCAATATGTGTATATTGCTTTCGATGCTGTATGGTGCTGAGACCTGGACTATTATCAAAGTCAGCCAAGCATAAACTTGCAGCAGTGCAAAGGCGCATAGAACATCAGATGATTGGCATGAGCCTTCGAAATAGAAAGCGAAACGTGTGGCTGCGAGGAATTACTAAAGCCACGGATATGGTCGACTGTGTCATGGTAAGGAAATTGACATATTGCTGGAAGATCTCTAATACTGTTGATAATAAGTGGTCTCGTCAGATTATGGAGTGGCGTCCGCCGTCCAAACGAGCAGTGGGACGACCAAAATCTAGATAGCGAGATGTATTCCAGAAACCCTTTGGAACATGCAATTGGCAAGAAGAAGTAAGAAAAAAACGAAACGCGAATGGATCGATCTAATGGGATGCCGCATATTGTAAAATATTGAAAGACATATAAATAAGCAAAAATAAATAAATAAACGCCTCATATCTGTTTTTACCACCCATTTTTAACTGGGCACTTATCAAATCGCATAAAATATACTCTAAACTAGATCGAAGATTTCTTCCGGTTGAGCTGGCCACGTTTCGAAAGTCAATTTTTTCAACTCGCAAAAATCTTTTAAGAATCTATTAAGTGCTACATATGAGGACACTGCGAATACTGTATATTAAGTTAGAATATTTCTTTGTGTTGAAACCCGTTATGGTGATACACTGTCAATACGACTTGAAAAGCGACCGATCTGACAAGAGAAAATTATAAACTTCCTTAAGCTGTCATTCTCACCTGTATGGAAATGAAGTGGCTTGATCGTAGTCAGCTCGTCCGTCTGGATTGTTTCTACATCGTTTCCGCGCAGACTGATTCCTTTGCGCCTGAAAGGGTGCAACTAAGCTTTAAAAAATCAAGACCCAAGTAACGAGTTGCGAAAATAGAGGAGGATCAAAAATCAATAACGAGGCTTCAAAACAACTCACTGGAGTTAAAAGTGAAAATGTTAGGCTTAAAACAAATGTTTAGAGTTGAAAGAGAAAAAGTGAGTGAGTGAAAAAGCCATGACTATACGGCTCGACCTGCGTCGAGCGACCGTCGAACTAGCAGACAGCAGGAAGCGGGAGAGAAAACAAACAATTGACCTCTCACCCGTCTCCTGTCCTGCGACTTCCTGCGCTCTACGCAGCGGAATCCTTTGACTGAGCATCTAATCCACCAAAGGCAATTGCACTCAACCCCTTTTACCGTATTTCATGAATCAATTCTGGCCATCCCTCGCTTCGCTACAAGGCCCGTTCCCAACTCTGCAGGTGTTATTTGAATATGATAAATGGTGAGGTACTACTCTGTGCACATCAGGAGGAAATAGATGGTGAGTCCCTACTATTCTTGTTGTAGCCCACATGTCCAATGTTGGTGTGTCGGGGTAAGAGGTTACCATGCGGCGCCCCATCTGCCGGAGAGGGGCGTGCTCTATTAACATCTTGGGGTTCCTACCTTTTCTGGGGTTTTTTG